>OZ025246.1:1098104-1105604 GCA_964019155.1 Osedax fenrisi | reverse complement strand
GTTATTTCAGAGTTACGCCGGCGTTAAGAAATGTTAAGAATACTACGAGGTATCGGAAATATTGCGACGATATAAAATATTATTAAAACACTTAAAGATTAATATATTAAATTAATAAAATAAATAATAGAGTTATCTAAATATCGAATGTTCAATATGTCAATACATCGATAATAGTCACAATATAAGGTTAATGGTTTAAATAAAAGGTTAAAGTTAATAAGTAATGTAATTTTGATAAAATGAAGACAATTCTAACCACCGTTCATATCAATTCTTTCATCTACTTCATGTTTCACTGATTTCAAAAAAGATGATGATTAATATGATTTTTAAAAGTATATCATTTAAATAAAATAAAATAATTAAATACTTTTTATTTTTTTATAATTTTTATATGATTACATCTATTGTACTTGCGATAGTTTAAATTGTTATATTATTATACTGGTAAGTGCAGGCAATTCAGGTTAGTTTAATTTAATACAATTTAATAAAAGTGTTATATTTCGATCACTATCATACGGGTGGCAACTTGATACTATCAATTAAAATCAATAGAGAATTAAACTTACTTATCCAACTAAGTTGGCTTTCACTCAAATTTAATTCTTTCGTAGTGACAGGAAATAGATCAATTTTATAATTACATAATCTTCAGAAATATGGTCGTGAAGTATTAAACTAATAATCACTTGAACTAATTAGTGTATTAATAGGAGGCTTTTATGTTATCATCATAATAAATCTATAAATATATATAATTATTCCACATTTTATTTAATAACAAAATTTATTTTTCATTAGTAAAATTGTAGCTATGTTTTACGCGCAATAATTATTGTACACTTGCTCTGTGATTTCAACAGTTATCTCAAATAATATTATAGATATACTAATAATTATTTTGATACGTATCACAATTATCAATAATATTATAACATGATATATAAATAAATATAATTGGTATTAATATATAGACTCGTATTTCTATAGTAACACAAAAAATAAATTAAAAAGTTGTGTATTTTATATAAATTTATTATATTATATAGTAGAAATATCTTTAATAGTATTACATATCTATTATATACATACCGAAAGAAGATGAATACTGATGCCATCCTCTCATTATACATCTATCTATCTATCTCTCACAACACAATTAAAATATATTAAAACACAATAAACAGATTAAATAAATCAAAAACACAGTATGATCACACAAGTTATGGGTTTACTTATATTGTGTAGGGTATATATGTATGTATGTATGTATGTATGTGTGTATGTGTGTGTATGTATGTATGTATGTATGTATGTGTATGTATGCATGTATGTATGTATGTATGTATGTGTATGTATGCATGTATGTATGTATGTATGTATGTATGTATGTATGCATGTATGTATGTATGTATGTATGTATGTATGTATGTATATATATATATATATATATATAATAATTGTATTTATTACAATATTGTTATAATTTTCTTTTGTAGTTTATACAATATTAGGTAATAGTACCTATTATGTAATGTAATGTTAAATGTAACCTTGTAAGTTAAACATAAACTTGACCAAATCTTCATCCATTGACATTTTGCTTCAGATGAGTAATCCTGCTTTAATATGATATATTATTGTTATTATAATTATAAATTTATATTACAATTTAATTATATATAATAATTGAATAAATATCAATATACAGACATTATTAACGAAATGGTAAACAATATACAATATAACTACACAATCAAATTAGAACAGCGAGTTCAATTAATAGGGTATACGATTTTTAAACTAACTATGGTACAATATATATATATTTATTATGGTACAGCTATGTTAAATATTAGGGTATGTGATTATTATATTTAATGTAAATGATTTACATATCATGCAATTCAATTACGGTACATATTATACAATTGCATTAGGGTACACGGTATCATATAATGAGGGTACAATGAGCTAACATTCTTTAGCGTACAGTTTAATAATTTTTAAAATAGAATTTATGAAATATTCAAAACAAATACAAATAAGTCAAATACTATACAGTAAAATCAATGTTAAAATAATCAACTAATTACAAATATAAATATTAATAATATAATTGAAATGAATTTAATTCATTTCAATAAACTCTATAGTTATTAATAATCTATACATGATCAATATATTTAAATATTATTATTATATAGTTTATTATGACTTCAAAAACACATAGTGATTATAATAGTCAAAATAGAAAATGAATAATAAAATAAAACTAATTACAATAATTTAAAATGATATACAGTTTACGTTTAAACAATGAAAGTGATATTTTTAGGCTGTTTTTAATTACATCTTTTCGGAGACATAAACGAGAAAGCTGATTCAGAGTATGCCAACGATGTAGATCGTTGCACCAGCTTCATGACGTGGCACTTACAACTGGATCTGTTAGAACTCTGAATAATAATAGATTGCGCTAGATATTCAGGAAATCCAGTGTTTAGCCATATGCGTAAAAAAATAATAGTTTACGCTACACAATCAGTTGATTGAATAGCCATGTGTATATTTATATTTTTCTATTTAAATATTTAACATCTGTATATTTCATTATTCATTTTGGTATTTTATATTTGTTATATCTGTCAGTTTCATGTCATCTTTTACTATAAAATATGCCACTGGTCGGTGAGATTGATACACTGTTGGTTCTGCGTCTCGAGGGTTTGTACATATTATGTTGTTATACAGGTCTTTGATTAAATAAACTTTATACGAACATCATTGTTACATATATATATATATATCATGAATATATTTTCAGGTTGGTATCTCGATAACTTCAATAGAACTTCTATACCATACCTGGGTTTTTGATCTCGGTCATCAACTGAATCTGATATTATTATTATAGGGTAATCCATTTTACAATACAATACAAATAGAGGATACAAACGGATACCTCAAAAAGTCATAGACTTGTACATGTTATAAATAACTGTGAGGGGACCAGGACAAACAAAAAAAATAGTAAGATTTGTTTTCTTGTGTTTTCCCAGCAAATGATAATAGCAGACTTAAATACTATATATATATGGGATGATTAAATAAGAATTAAATCAGGCTTTACTACTTAATTATTAAAACATATGAATACTGCTTTAATAATTAAGTAGTAAAGCCTGATTTAATTCTGATTTAATAATCTCCATATATAAGATATATTTATAGAGCCATATGGTTATAAGTGAAAACTTCATCTAAGTTCCTAGATGGGATGAAAGGACTCCACCATTGTGACAATAACAATACATATCACACTAAACAAAATGAATATATAGTTGATGATGATTTTGATGAAACACAAGTGGGCAAGATCAAGTTGAAGGCAAGATCAAGTTGAGGGAAAGATCAAGTTGAAGGAAAGATCAAGTTGAGGGAAAGATCAAGTTGAGGGAAAGATCAAGTTGAGAGCAAGATCAAGTTGAGGGAAAGATCAAGTTGAGAGCAAGATCAAGTTGAGGGAAAGATCAAGTTGAGGGAAAGATCAAGTTGAGGGAAAGATTAAGTTGAGGTCAAGATCAAGTTGAGGGCAAGATCAAGTTGATGGAAAGATTAAGTTGAGGGCAAGATCAAGTTGAGGGAAAGATCAAGTTGAGAGCAAGATCAAGTTGAGGGAAAGATCAAGTTGAAGGAAAGATTAAGTTGAGGGCAAGATAAAGTTGAGGGAAAGATCAAGTTAAGAGCAAGATCAAGTTGAGGGAAAGATCAAGTTGAGAGCAAGATCAAGTTGAGGGAAAGATCAAGTTGAGGGAAATATTAAGTTGAGGGTAAGATCAAGTTGAGGGCAAGATCAAGTTAAGAGCAAGATCAAGTTGAGGGAAAGATCAAGTTGAGAGCAAGATCAAGTTGAGGGAAAGATCAAGTTGAGAGCAAGATCAAGTTAAGGTCAATATCAAGTTGAGGGAAAGATTAAGTTGAGGGCAAGATCAAGTTAAGAGCAAGATCAAGTTAATGGAAAGATCAAGTTGAGAGCAAGATCAAGTTGAGGGAAAGATCAAGTTGAGGGAAAGATTAAGTTGAGGGCAAGATCAAGTTGAGGGAAAGATCAAGTTGAGGGCAAGATCAAGGTAAGAGCAAGATCAAGTTGAGGGAAAGATCAAGTTGAGGGAAAGATCAAGTTGAGGAAAGATTAAGTTGAGGGCAAGATCAAGTTGAGGGAAAGATCAAGTTGAGGGCAAGATCAAGGTAAGAGCAAGATCAAGTTGAGGGAAAGATCAAGTTGAGGGAAAGATCAAGTTGAGAGCAAGATCAAGTTGAGGGAAAGATCAAGTTGAGGGAAAGATTAAGTTGAGGGAAAATCAAGTTGAGGGAAAGATCAAGTTGAGAGCAAGATCAAGTTGAGGGAAATATCAAGTTTAGGGCAAGATCAAGTTGAGGGAAAGATCAAATTGAGAGCAAGATCAAGTTGAGGGAAAGATCAAGTTGAGAGAAAGATCAAGTTGAGAGCAAGATCAAGTTGAGGTCAATATCAAGTTGAGGGAAAGATTAAGTTGAGGGCAAGATCAAGTTAAGAGCAAGATCAAGTTGAGGGAAAGATCAAGTTAAGAGCAAGATCAAGTTGAGGGAAAGATCAAGTTGAGAGCAAGATCAAGTTGAGGGAAAGATCAAGTTGAGGGAAAGATTAATTTGAGAGCAATATCAAGTTGAGGGAAAGATCAAGTTGAGGGAAAGATTAAGTTGAGGGTAAGATCAAGTTGAGGGCAAGATCAAGTTGAGGGAAAGATTAAGTTGAGGGCAAGATCAAGTTGAGGGAAAGATCAAGTTGAGGGCAAGATCAAGTTAAGAGCAAGATCAAGTTGAGGGAAAGATCAAGTTGAGGGAAAGATCAAGTTGAGAGCAAGATCAAGTTGAGGGAAAGATCAAGTTGAGAGCAAGATCAAGTTGAGGGAAAGATCAAGTTGAGAGCAAGATCAAGTTGAGGGAAAGATAAAGTTAAGAGCAAGATAAAGTTGAGGGAAACATCAAATTGAGGGCAAGATCAAGTTGGGAGCAATTATAATATACATATTACAATGCACTATAGTGCACACAACTATATATATATATATATATATTTATATATATATATATATATATATATATATATATATATATATATATATATATATATAAGAAAACTATTCTATTGATGGTAATATAAAAAGTGTGAGATTGTAAAGAAACTCACAAAGAAGATAAGCGAGATTTAATTAATTTAACCTTATAAGGTTGATGATAAGTGTAGATATCAAATGTACAAAAGTTAAAAACTATAATACCTTTTAGGTGCATAATACATACGGATTACGGGACTTTATGTGTAACTTACACTCATTAAACATATATAAATGTATAAATATATATATAAATATCTTAAATACAAAATGAAATGTATTATTAGTAAAATATAAACAAAATGAGACTATTATATGATTATACAAATGTACATTAAATAGGACCTTATGATGTAATGTATAGATTTGTTGAATTTAACATTCTCTAATCAGTATAATATATATTATATACTCTTTTTTAATGAAAAGTCTGTTAATTTTAGATTATAATTATAGTTATATATAATGATAAACATATGAATACATGTAATATTACTACACATACATACCCAAGTAACACAGATTGGGTCAAACTTGGTCCATACTTGGTTCACAAATAAAATACTTGCTTCATAGTTGGTCATATTGACTTAAGTCAAAAATCTGGTTCAAAACTTAAGTCAAACTTAAGTATTTTTAATTTTATATAACTTAAGTCACTGTAACTTAAGTTATTTCTTAAGTCTAACTTAATTCGAAATGACTTAAGTTTTTAAGGCATGAAAAACTTAATTTATGACTTAGGTCAAACTTAAGTCAACTGAACTAGGTTTTATTTTGTGTATGACTTAAGTTATAACTTAGGTCAAACTTAAGTCAGCTGAACTAGGTTTTATTTTGTGTATAACTTAAGTTAAAACTTAAGTCAAACTTAATTTAAATGAAATAAGTTTTATTGTGTGTATGACACATATAATATATTATATTATATTAAAAAAGATAATTATGTTTTGTTATAAAAAGTGTCATAACAGAGATTAACATTGTATTTACAGTGCATCTTATTATAATCAAGTGATACACCAACTGTCTTGATATATTTTATATAAATATTTAATTATATTGTATATAGTTTTGATTTAATTATATTTATAATTAGAATATATATTATAATTTTCTTTATAATTAAATAAAAACTATATAGATAAATATTAATAGGATACCATCAATAACTTAAGTTGAACTAAAGTCATATAACATACGTTTATAATATATTTAAATATATAATAATAATAATAATAATTATAATTATAATAATAATAATAATAATAATAATAATAATAATAATAATAATAATAATAATAATAATAATAATAATAATAATAATAATAATAATAATAATAATAATAATAATAATAATAATATTATTAATATATATATTAAATGGTATATAATATATATATAGTATATATTATATACATATAATAAATAATATATTATACACTTATGATACATGACTTAAGTTCAACTTAAGTTGTTGATGTAAGTATTATTATTAAGTTTATATCATTATTTTATTATAGAAAGAATAAAATATTATAACTTTTAATTATTTTGAAATATTGATTTAATTTTTATATATGCAAATTAATTAATAATTATAATTTTAATTAATATATTTAAGTTAATATACTGTTTTTAATAAATAAAATATTATTTTAAAAAGTATAATTATTTAAGTAATACTATATATTTTACTACATTATCATTGAATTAGGTTTTATATTGGTCCATACTTGGTCCATACTTGGTTCGCTGAATTAGGTTTTATATTGGTCCATACCTGGTTCGCTGACTTAAGTTTTATATTGGTCCATACCTGGTTCGCTGAATTAAGTTTTATATTGGTCCATACCTGGTTCGCTGAATTAAGTTTTATATTAGTCCATACCTGGTTCGCTGACTTAAGTTTTATATTGGTCCATACCTGGTTCGCTGACTTAAGTTTTATATTGGTCCATACCTGGTTCGCTGACTTAAGTTTTATATTGGTCCATACCTGGTTCGCTGACTTAAGTTTTAAATTGGTCCATACCTGGTTCGCTGACTTAAGTTTTATATTGGTCCATACCTGGTTCGCTGACTTAAGTTTTATATTGGTCCATACCTGGTTCGCTGACTTAGGTTTTATATTGGTCCATACCTGGTTCGCTGACTTAAGTTTTATATTGGTCCATACCTGGTTCGCTGACTTAAGTTTTATATTGGTCCATACCTGGTTCGCTGACTTAGGTTTTATATTGGTCCATACCTGGTTCGCTGACAGGTTTTCGGTATCACAGGTTACTAACTTTTGAACCAAGTTTGACTTAAGTCAATATGACTTAAGTTTCCT
>OZ025246.1:703104-1093104 GCA_964019155.1 Osedax fenrisi | reverse complement strand
TAACAAGCATCGCTAATGATGCAGTGGCCTACAATAATTCAGTGACCTACTTATGATATACCCATGACGGCTAACCATAACCTATAGCTATAACCCTAAAGGGAATAAGGTATAATCATATCGCTATAAACTCTATAGGGTTCATACATATAGGTCTATATAGGGTATAAACAAAGATTTTGCGAAGCAAAGATATAACACTCCCTGTGCATGCAACGTAATTTCGTAATAGCCCCAACCGCTGCTAGCAGTAGTATCGAAATCATTGAAATAGATTTAGATTCGGCTCTGTTTGCATACAACAATGTTTTCATTGCTCTATTAAATTACATGCAATATAAATTAGCTTTTACTTATTAAATATATACTTATAGCATTTAAAACATAAATATCATATTTGTTTGTTATATATCAGTAATGAAAACTTAGTTTTCATCATATAAATATTAATTTAAAGCATATTATTTAACATTTTAAAAGTGTATAGTTAAATACGAATTTACATTATAAACAACACATAGTTCCTAAAAGTAACCCGCTATAGGTGGCACCAGGGTATTTTGTATACAAATTCGAATTACACGATTTCGCGTAAGTGTTATATCTTTCCTTCGGAAAATCTTTGTACATACTCTATACAGCATACACATTCTATATACAGTATATACACTCTATATACAGTATATACACTCTATATACATAGTGTATATACACTCACTCGATAACTATACCTATATCAATTATACAGTACGATCTTAACCAGAAAGCACTGCAGGGAGCATCAGAACATCACTATTATAATACATGTATATATAGACATGAATCATCAACGATGACTCATCAACGATGAATCATCATACAATCCGTGTACACACACATATCTATAGAGACTCTCTCTAGCTCTGTGTGTACGAACGATATTTTTCACGAATTTCAATGTAAACCTGATACATTCTATATTAGATAGATAGATAGATAGATATAGTTTATTGGAGTAATTAATGTCGTTTTTTTTTCATTTAGGTTTCTTTTTCGTTTCTTTCTTCGTTTCCAAATGGCTTCAAAATAATACCTTGGTCTTTTCGGGTTGTTTCCAGCGATGTATTCATACAGGGGATAGGAACATTGATTGTTTAATTATAATAGTCAACTATATATTTCGTATTCACATAAAAGATAAAAATAAATAAATAAAATACATTAAGTATACTCTATAGACAGACAAAATTTGACATTAACAAAAATCAAAATCAAAATAATAATAACAAAAATAATCTATACATACATATATATTTGATATAGATTTTTTATTTTTATTTTATTTTTGTTTAATATGTTAATTTTATTATTTAATTTATCTATAATATAATTCATCATTGAGTAACATATTTATTACTATCTTCTTGAACAAATTTTCATTTTTTATATTTTGTATATTTGTTGGTAAGTTCCAAAGTAAGTTCCAAAGTTTTGGACCTTTTATCAGTAAACTATAGTTTATTTAATTTACAAAATATATGTATTGTTCTTGTTGATTTTGAAATTGGTAGTAGGATACGTTTTATTTGTTTGTAGAGTATATTTCCAGCCCACGGCATGGAAATAAGACAAGAGAAGAGCAAAACGATGGTAAATTCAAAGAATAATGATAAGTGCGCTAAAATCTACATGGATGGAATACTACTCGAAGATGTAAAAATCTTCAAATATCTAAAAGCGACCCTAAAATCGGATGGAGCGTCAGGTAATGAATTACGAATTCGCATAGCTACTGCTACATCTGCAATGATAAGATTAAACATTATATGGACCAGTAAAAATATCGGCTTTTAAATAAAATTCAATTTATACAGATACTACTATACGGTTGTGAAACCTGGACGCTAATGTCAAATGAAGAAAAGAGGATCTCAGCATTCGAAAACAAAGTTCATAGAAGACTTCTTGAAATCAATTATATCTACATATGAAAACTAATCAATATGTAAATGAGACAATAATAAAATTGGTAGGCAAATGGGACCATGTAGACATGTAGATCTACATCATCATAAGGTGATAATTTAAATTTGTTTACATTTTTTGAATTTACAATTTTACTATTTTCTATTATATTTTTCTCATCTTTCATCCATTACTACAATAGTAGACAATCCAACACCCAGTTCCTCTGCCACAATATTTCTCTCCTTACCATTTTTAATATTATTGATAGCAGTAGATGTATCAACGATAGAAATTAATTTACGATTTGGCATTGTTACAATTATTTAATAAATGAAATAAGACATACGTAATTATATCACAATACATATTTGTAGGCGTATATAAATATTGAGAAATTAATTAAGATATTAAAGATCAAGTTATTTATAGATATACAGACGATATTATGGAATATCAATGAATACTATGGGAATACTTTTCATACAAATTAAAATTTGTAAATAATTTGTTTTATAATCTAATTTGTCGATATCAGTGGATTCAATTCCAAATATTACCTTATAAATATGTCGATAATGCCGAATTATCGATATAAGTGGATTGTCGATGTACGCGGATTAATTTACATGTAAATAGGTGTAAATCCAACAAAAATATCTCGAAATGTCGATGTAGCCGAAATATCGGGGCTGTACGTGGCTGTCGAAGTAAGCGGTTTTCACTGTATATTGTAAAATATTGACTTTATTATTGATAATAATTACAATACGATTCGATGGTAGGAAATGATCATTTAGTCGACTAGAATAGTTGAACTCAAACGGCCACCGATATAAGCCACAGTTAATAACTGAAGTCGACGAGGATATAATGAGTCATCGAAGGGTGACTGCTATAACAGATGAATCATAACTCGGAGCCACGGCGGCGACATTGAGATAACAATGGCATGTCGGCTTATAGATAAGAACCATAAAAATGGAAAATGACCTTTAACCAGCCAGGGGAAAGCTGGATCTAAACTCTCAGCTAATAATAATAATAATAATAATAATAGAAAGGTTTATTGACTCAATGAAAACGATAGATGAGTCAAGTTGAAATAAAAAAACAAATAAATAAATAAATACACGAATAATAATAAATTTAAAAAGAAGACATTATAATGATAACATGTTTGAATATAGTCGACATTTAAAAGTAATAAATAATGACATGGTCCGTAATTCATCAGGAAGTCTGTTCCAGTACTTCAGAGCAGTAACAGTGAAAGCAGCATATGCATACATAGATGAGACAAACGTTACAGAGAGTTTCATCAGCTCACATTTGCGACTCGGACGAGTAGTTGCTCGAATTATGACTCCCTTTGATAAGTAGGACGGAACTCCCATATATATCGCCTTGTGAGTAATGCAAATAAGACAAAACTTGCATATATCTTGAAACTTCAACCATGGTGCACCCGAGAATCACCATTATAGAATGGATATATATGGTTAAATCATTACGCTTAAGATTAAATAATATGCGAACAGCTCTACATTGTATTGAATCGAATTTTGTCATCAATTTTTGCGGAATGTTAATGAAAAGCGAATTACAATATCTAAGTCGACTAAATACTAATGAATGTAATAATGATTTAGTTAAAGTAAATGCTAGTTTAGAATGAGCCTTGTCTATATTATACAGGAAATAATTAGCAGTGCGGACAGTGTTTGATATATGTACTGAGTAATCTAATGAATTATTAATAGTAAAACCTAGAGTAGTGATGGTGTTTGAGATATTAAGTGAGATAAGGAATAGATGAGTGAGATTAATTGAAGAAAGAGATATAGAAAGTATAATGCTATCAGTTTTAATAATATTTAATGAAAGAGAATTACAGGAAAACCAATAAATCAAATAATTAAATACAGTTAGCAATTTAAAGTTGAATTATGTAATATCAGAACCAGGTGGAAAAAAAGTATAAATTTGTAAGTTGTCAGCAAAGAGGTGATAACGAATATATGGGTATTTATAAAATCAAATTAATGGGAATAATATACAATATAAAAAGAATCGGACCCAGTACTGATTCTTGAGGAACGCCATGAGTGTGATCAAATGGAGCCTACAAAGATGACATGATCTTTACCGAAGATATTCTATTATATATAAATGACATCAACCAATTGTGAACCTGTCCATGAATACATATTTCACGTAGACGGTAATAAATAATCATATGGTTTAACGTATAAAAGGCACTATACAGATCAAGAACAACTAAATAACAAGAAGCCTTATTATCGTAGTCCATAGATAGTATAATATCAATTTTTAATAATCAAAACATTTTTTAAATTTCAATTTTCTTAAACACAATTTTTAGGGCAGTTTCTGTACTACGATTGGGAAGGTATGCACTCTGAAATCAATCCAAAATATAGTTCGATATGATATAATCAATAAGCTATGACGCGCAACTATGCGTTCCATAGTCTTAGAAATTGATGATAATTGCGAAACGGGACGATAGTTGGATAGTTTGGAATAATCGAGATTATGTTTCTTTAATATCGGAGAGATGTAAGTATATATGCTGATGAGGCATTCTTCATCGATTTTGTGGATGAAGATAACGATACACGAATTATAGGATCAGTAAACCTAATTATATCAGTAAACCTAATTATATCAGTAAACCTAAGTATATCAGTAAACCTAATTATATCAATTAGATAATGATTAAATAGCAACGTTGCAAAGATAATGAGAGAAAGTCACGTGATAGTAACTCTAAAAGAAAACGATACGCGCTCGTTTCACAATCAGCACCCGTCGCGTAGAACCCGTACACATACGCACACACGTAGTACTAGCACCGTCTCATCCGTATTGACATCGCAGCATAGGTGAGTCATCAACACAAGGAGACCCCGCCCACAACGCTCGTACACGCCCACATCGAGAACACGACCCACGAGGTGACCCACACGATTAGCATTATTGTTTAGGGTAACTTTACCCTATAGGGTCAACAATTGATTGATAAGTATACTTATCAATTAATTCAATTTAATATAACTTATATAATAACACTATTGTCTTTAATTGTAATTAGTATAATACACAAACCACTCTCGTAAGACTCTATCGACGTAGAATATAATACTAAATATATATTAATTCTTTGGACATGTCAGGTTGCAACCATGTTGCAACCAGATCTCATTAGTCTGAATTAAATTGAAGTCATATTCTATCTACTTCGTATTATAAATATATTAACTTACAATATATATATATATATATATGATCAAAGACGTAATATATTACCGGATTCAGTATTTATATATCTATGTATATATATAATATTATATAACAATAATAATAATGTTACTATAATATATGAATAAGTATGATTTATTAGGTACCGTTACAAAGTGATGACACTCCTCGTAAGTGTGCCTACAATCAATAATAATAATTAACCACAACAACCACAATATACGAAAAAACTAACGGAACAAAGTGGAAATAATAAGAACGAAATATAATTATATTAATATATAATAATAAAATTAAATTAGATATAGGATATATATGCTTTGAGGTGAGTAGTAAAGTAGGCGGGAGATTGAATGTATATTATAGTTGAGGAATGGATATTATAGTTGAAAAAATGGGATTACGTTAAAGAGAGATGGGATAATGTATGAGAATGAACTTTTCTGAAATTTTTATATTTAAGGGAGGATGGCTGTGGGAGAAAGAGAAGTTGCACTATAAGTTGAACGTATAGCGTAGGTGGTGGAACGAATTAAGAGTAAATCAAATGTATATGAAGGAGTTGAGGAATATATAGATGTATTGGTAATAGAAAGGAGTCGAATTAGGGATAGTGTTTATAGTGTAACTAGGGTGGTAGAAGTTGAGAGGAGACTGTATAGATGAATGGTCAGATATTTTAATATTGAAACTGGATCGTATGGATGATATGATGAGTATGTTTAATGTGGCGACGGAGGAAGCAGGAAGGTTTTATTTATTTATTTATTTATATATAGTTTATTGACTTCAAAAACACTGTGTGGTTATAGGCGTCGATAGATAATAAAAAACAAAAACAAAAATAAATAGAGAACGAATAATAAAATAAAATGGAACGAATTACAATGACTTAAAATGAACATACAGTTTAAGTTTAAACAATGAAATTGATGTAATGCAACGAAAGAAGTATATTTTATAATAAAGAAGTACTATAATTATTGATTATAATCAATACGATAATTTACAAGTGAATTAATAAGGACAGCACATAGGGGACGAGTACTGTGTTTATGGATACATCTGATTCTAAATAAATGATAATTAGCAGATTTAGAAAGGTTAGAAATATGGCTAGAAAATAGAGGTCATTTTCGAAAACGATACCAATATTGAAGAAAGACTTGGAAGGTGAAATACTAAGTTTATCAGGGTAAAAGGAAATATTATTTATTTAAGTGAATATTAGTGAAGAATTATTGAAAGTTAATTATACCCGTTATTAACCTATGGGTTAGTTAGCGATATCGTTGATAACGTGTATGCCTAGTTAACCTTAACATATAGTTAACTTAACCTAAACTATAGTTAACATTAACCTAGTTAGTATTAACCTTGACCTAGTTAACATTAACCTATAGTTAAACTTAACCTTGACCTAGTTAACCTTAACGTATAAGCTACTAACGGAAGTGCGCGCTCCGCGATACGAGAACTATGTTAGTATTTACAATAATTTACAAAATAAAATAATATTTAATAAATAATATTTTAATAACAAATATTATATATTTTTAATAAATATTTCATTAAATATATTTAGTAAATATATCCAATTTATCAAACGATGATATACATATGTAATTTATTTATTTATGTTGTAATCGAATGTGTACATTAGTAAAAACCGATAATATTTAAGATAATAACGTATAAACCTAATATTATATATTAATTAAAATATATGTATATTTATTAAATTTAAAATTAAATGCAAAACAACAATACCAATAATAAATACAACACAAGCTTATGTATTAAGCACGATAAAGTAATACGTTCTATTAGAATGAACACAAACCTGCGCAATTGCTGACATCTAAAATATTGATTTCTACATTTTGTGAACATGCCGAAAAGTTAGTTAACAATTAATTAATTATCATAGGATCCGTATTACGAATTACAAATATAGGATCCAGCTTTAGTATATAGAAACAATGTATGATATACACATACACGTTTATATATATACACACGTGTGTTTATATAGTTCTCACGATCACGTGATATATACCCTTTATATATTACTATTGTTGTTATTGTTATTGTTATGTTGGTGGAGTCATTTCATCATTTACAGGAACTTAGATGAAGTTTTCACTTATAACCATATATGGCTCTAATTTCACTTCGAAACCGCTCTCAAGTTAAGGCATCCATGGTTTTAACGAGAGCCGATCATTTATTTATACACAATTATATAAGATCACTTCTATAGAAGTATATATATAGAAATTTATAAAGTTTTTAATACTGGTTGTATTGGTCCGAATGGGGCTCGAACACGCGTCGCTGTGTTCAGTGACCTTCTACTCACGTATATGAAGTCTTCTTTTACTGAACCTCGCATGCTGTTATATATATATATATATATATATATATCTACATTAAACCGAGATAATTAGATCTCTATACTCGTAATTCGTATTATAATAATACGTATCTTATTGCAAGCGGCATACACACTGCAATAGGACGCGGGTTCAAGCCCCATCCGGACCATTACCGTAGAACTCGTAATACTATTTAGAAGTGAGCTCGTGTACACAAAATGATCGGCTCTCGTTATAACCACACACGGCTTAACACGAGACCGGCTTCGAAAGGACAGTATAGTCATACGATTAGATCAGTATCTTATTACTTAAGTAATGACGTCACGTATGTTCCTGGACGGCATGACATATATATATACATATAGGTATACATACATTATAATAACAATATCGTGGTCACTAGAATAATACAGGTGGGGTACATGGTATCAGCAAAGCCCTATATTTGGTATCAGGGTTTTGTATCGGGTAGAACTTATATATTCCTCGGAGACGGATTCCGTATACGAAACTGTATACGGTTTACCATATACAGTGACATATATGTCACTATCTGTCGTAAGTAGGTTAAAAACGCATCTATTTAACACTGCGTATAAAAATTAATATTTTTTTTGAAAACACGGCCGGAAACTCTACTAAGAAGTGGAATGGCAGTGTATAAACCATTAGGTTACAAGGTTACAAGGTTACATCGTGCAGATAGGGGTACAGTTTGTATATAATGTATACATTGTCACATCATACTAATGTGTTACTACTGTATACTGTACAATATAGTAACAAATTAGTATACAAATATAACATCAAAAAAGCATCATTCCGGTTCGGTTATATTGTTTAAGAGTCTCAACTTAGCGCGGGCTCGTTTGGCTAAAGTGTCGGTTCGGCTCTGTCTCGTTTTTTTTTTCTGAAAATGAAAATCTCGGCTCGGCATCATTAACCAAAAGTCTCGGCTCGGTATCATTAACCGAAAGTCTCGGCTCGGCATCATTAACCAAAAGTCTCGGCTCGGCATAATTAACCGAAAGTCTCGGCTCGGCATCATTACATCACAATAGTAGTCTACCTGATACCAAAACCCTGATACATAAGCATACTATACTAAGTATACTGTATACTGTACCGTGTACATTCACTATACAATGTATAGTATACATCCTATTATAAAGGTATCCGTTGTCATATTTTGTTAGACACGCCGTACACCGTACATTATAGTGTACATTGTACACTGTACATTGTACACTGTACATTGTACACTGTACATTGTACATTGTACACTGTACATTGTACAATGAACGCCGTACACCACGAATCCGTAGTTATGTGAACGCGAGTAGATCAGGTCATGTCCATGTTGTTCATTAGTGGTGTATATATATATATATATGTGTGCGTGTGTGTATGTGTGTGTATGTGTGTGTGTATGTGTGTGACTGCCATGGCATTTACGCGGGGTTCACGCAAGAAATAGAAATACGCAAGCGAGCGATCATATTTAATACAGAATCACCATTCCATGTTATATTTTAATATATATGTTATACTATAGTATAATATAGGCATATATAGGCATATATATTAATAAATTCATAATACATCACTTTCTATTATATGTATATATATATATATATATATATATATATATATAAATGTACATAAACGTATATATATAATTATATCCAACATATATTAATCAATTCTAATGAGCAGCATTATTAATTTAAATAAATGATCATGAATCATATCACGATTATATATATATATATATATATATATATATATATATATATATATTATATCTATAACATAATAATAGAACAAAATACCGAGAAAAAAATGGGCCCGCGAAAGAAGCAGATTTACTCTCAGTACAAGAAACAAAAGCGCAGGATCACCAAACAGTTCACGGTCGGGGAGAAGGGTAGAGGTTAGTCTGACGGTCACGTGGTACGATGACGTCATCGGCTAGCGGTAGCGACGTCTAGCGGGCACTAATCTCGCGGGATCACGCGCGTTAACGAGAGAACTATCGTCAAGGACGTGTCCTTGATATTGTTCAAATTAATCTCACGCGGGTACTAACTTAGAGTATACTCTAAATTAGTATGTAGTATATGTATATATATACATTAGGTTGGAGTGCAATTTGAAATAATTACGGCGATCTGGTTATGACTCGCGATAGTTATTTAATGTTATTATTATGCTGATATTAATGTTAAAAGTTGCTATTATGAGGCTATTACTGTTAGGTGCTCGATGCCATTGGTATATTGGGTCCCATGGATATATTTGAAGTATACACCCTATAGTGTGACATATCCACTATTTAGGAACACCTAATTATGTATTATATAATAATGATTACTTGTTTAATTTCGATGATGATATCTCTTTGATCTTCTACTCGAGCATCGTTATTCGATAACTCCCGACAGACGTATATATATATATATATATATATATATATATATATATATATAGTTACTTAGTTACTTAGTCCCGTGACGTCGCCATCGTAGGGGGAACACATGATAATGAATAGCACAACTTTCTCCATTTCGAACGATCTTTTGCAATATCTAAAAGTTGCCTAAGAGAAAGATGGGAAAATTCGAATATATCATTCATCCAATTTCTTTTAGGTCTTCCTCTTTTCCTCTCACCTTCGACATATCCATGAAGAATAGTATTAGCTAACGAATCGTGACGAGTTATATGTCCGAATTTGGTCATTTTTCTTCTCATGATAATATCCAGAAGTGGTACATATGGGCCGACTTTTTTATTAATTTCATTGCTTACAAATATATTAGTTTTTCTTTGTTTATAGCTAATATTTAAAAGTCGTCTGTGTGCTTTTGATTCGAAACTACGTATCTTCTTTTTAGATTCTTCTAGTAAGGTCCAGCTTTCGCATCCGTACAACAATGTTGAAATAACTAGAGAGATGTAGAGTCTGTATTTAAGTTTGAAATCAATTTCTCCACTACGCCAGATCTTCTCCAATTTCACAAGGGCTGTAACTGCTGTCGCTAGTCTTATTTGGATTTCTTTCTTTGAATTTCCGGTGTCGGTTAGCATTGCTCCCAGATATTTGAAATTTTGAACATTTTCAAGTTGTTTGCCGTACATAGTGATCACAGGTGGTGTTGAATGATCTCCATTTACAAGAATTTTACTTTTTTCATGGTTAATTTCCATACCGTATGATGTCGAAGCTTTTTCTAGAGAATCTGTGAGGGATTGCAACTCACTTTCTGAACCAGCGATGAGATCTATATCATCAGCGAATCTTAAGTTGTTGATTTTTCTTCCTCCTATTGCTATACTTGACGATTGATCTACTAGAGAGTCTTGCATTATTTTTTCTAGAAATATATTGAATAGAACTGGCGATAGTAAGCAGCCTTGTCTAACTCCTACTGTCGTATCGAACTTAGTTCCTATCTGGTTGTTCAATAGTACTGCGCTTTTTGCTGATTCGTAGAGTGACTTTATGATTTTTACCAAGTCGTTGCCTATCCCAAATTCAGACATCACATTCCACAAACCATCATGCCATACTCTATCGAAGGCTTTCTTGAAATCGATGAAATTGTGGTAGACTTGTCGTTGATGATCCATATGTTTTTCCATTAATATTCTGCAATTCAAAATTTGTTCTGTTGTACTGCGATCCTTTCTAAAACCTGCTTGTTCATCAGCCAGAATATCTTCTGCTTGTGGTGTTAAGCGATTCAGTATGATCCGTAATAAAATTTTGCTCGTGTGACTGATCAGACTTATAGTACGATAGTTTGAACATTTTTTGAGATCGCCTTTCTTTGGAATAGGTATAATTAAAGAAGTCGTCCATGCTTCAGGCCATTGGTTTGTAGACCAGATTTTCTGACATAGCTTGGTAAGTATATCGTATAGTGCCTCACCTCCTCCTTTGATAAGTTCACCTGGCACATTATCAATACCTGGTGACTTACCATTTTTCAAGGTTCTTATGGCATTGATTACTTCTTCTTTTAATATGGGTAATGGTTGTTCTTCATTTTCTTCTCGAGTATTATGTAACTTAGATTGATCAGTTTTAATTGGGTAGTTATATAAATCTCTGCAATATTCCGTCCATCTTTCTAATCTTGCACTATCATCTTCTATTGGTACTCCGTTAGCATCTTCAATATTTGACATTTTCCTGTCTATAGAGTTAGTGATTGCTTTTATCGTGTTATACGCTCTCTTGCTATGAACACCTCTTTTTAGGTCGTGGTCAATTGAATTACATTGGGATTTAAGCCAATCTTCTTTTTTCTCTTTCATACTTCTTCTAATAAGGTTGTGGACTCGTTTATATTCTTCTGCATGTTCAGTACTCTGATGTTTGGTTGATTTTAGACTTCTTCTTTTATCACATAGCGTTAAAATCTCATCAGTTATCCAAGGTTGCTTTTTTATTCTGTATTTTCCTAGAACATTTTCTGCTGTACTTGTTAATGACTGTGAAATTTGCGTATATGCATTGTCAGTTGATATTTCATTAATATTGATGTCTGATAGCTTCGATTTCAAATCTTCTTTGTACTGTAGGCTTATAGTTGCATTATTCAATTTTTCTAGATCATATCGTATTCTATTGCTTTTCTTCATTTTTTGTGATCGTAGTTGCAGTCTCATGTTACAGAGAACAAGGTCGTGGTCACTGTTTATTACAGCTCCAGGGTATGTTCTAGTTGAGGACATGTGTATACTTGATTTGAATCTCAATGGTGCTAGAATATAATCAATTTGGTTATGGGTACGACCATTTGGCGAGTGCCACGTAGCTTTTCTTGAATCTTTTTGCGGGTGAAGTGTGTTAGAAAGTGTAAAATTATGTTTGGTAGCAAATTCGAGAAGTCTGATGCCTCTTGGGTTTGTTTTCCCGAGCGCAAATTTTCCTACAGCATTACTCCAATCTTTATTTGCATCACCTACTATTGCGTTCCAATCACCTTGTATAATCAGTAAGTCTTTTTTATGTACCGCTGCCATTGTTTGTTCTATATCTTCATAAAAAACTTCGATATCTTCGTCATTATAATCGCTTGTAGGAGCATAAATCTGAATGATAGTCATATTTACTGGCTGTGAAGCTAATCTTATTGATATAATTCTGCTGGAAACTGTGCTGTAATTGAGGATCGATGTGGTAAGCTCTTTTCTAACGATAAAAGCTACTCCTTGTTGATGGTATTTTTCTACAATTTTATGACCTTCGTCTGTTATTACTTCACCAGAGTTTTTCCATCGTGTCTCAGCAAGTCCAATAATATCCCATCTATAGCGATCAAGTTCTCTCGTTAGTTCTTGGATTTTTCCTACTCCGTTAAGCGTACGAACATTCCATGTTCCTATCGTTGTAATATTCGTTGCTAGTTGTATTCTTCGTTTATTAATTGTCTTTGTCGTTCGTTGTGTTGTTTTATGTTGTGTTGTTAATATATTATTCAATCCAGTAGTCGATTTATCACATCCATCCTGGGATTTACCGATGGGATGCGCGGGCGTTGTTATTCCGGGGCTCGGCCGATCCGGCATTGAATGTTTTATATTTGTAATTGTCATGTGTTCTTACTCCAGGCATTAAGAGTCTAGCGGTGCCTGTCTCCTCTCCAGACTATTCGTATCAGCGTAACTATGGTTTATGATAGATTGGCTATACGATGTGCACTTGACCGTTGAGATATTAAATCTTCATCCGCTCTTAACCGTTGGTTAACTAGTAACTCTTCCGCTCGAATACAGTGCAGGTATTCTCCCATCATTTGTCTTAGCCCACTTGCTGAAGTGGTTTCCAGGGAGTGGCACGAGGAGCCGACAAAGATAGTTGGAAGAGAAAATGGTGCATTCTGTACCTAACCCTTATTATGAATAGAAGGCAGCAGTAGGCAAAGAATGTGATTCACCACTACTCCCCCCTACCCCCTATATATATATATATATATATATATATCTAGCGTATACGCTATTGTATACAATAGTTCTTATCTGTTGCTTCTCTAGGAGACCATACATAGTCATATATGTGGTCTCCTAGTCCCTATGTATACATATACACGTTAAAAAGTAGGGTACAGCGAGTGCCTTTTTATGGTGTAAGTAGTGTCTCCATAGATCAGTACTCTAAAAATGAACAAATGTACCCTAAAGAATGTTAGCTGGTTGTACCCTAATTATATGATACCGTGTATTCACTAATGACATTATATGATATGTACCATAATTGAATTTCATGATATGTAAATATAATAATCACGTACCCTATTATTGTAATATTTAACATATATGTACCCTAATAAATAAATATATATATATACCCTAGTGAGTATAAAAGTAGGTTACCTTATGGCTTAGGGTACATGATAATTTGATGTGATATTTTAACGATATGTACTCTATAAATTGAATTCGCTGTACACTAATTGTTAACAGTGTATAATAACAATAAGTATATAGTATATATCTACATGCATAATAGGTGGTGCATGCATACCTGCATGGTATACGTATATATATATATATATATATATATATATATATATATACGATATTTAATAGTTAAATATCGTATTAATTGAACTAATTGAGGATCGAACATAGATAAGCTACACTATGTATAAGCTACACTATGTATACACTAATCTATGTATCTATAGAAGCTACACTGTGGATGTAGTTTTTGTATTTAAAAACAATATCAGAAATCTGACATTTTACTGAATATCTAGTAGTTCAATATAATTAAATATCCATATTTATAAATGTTATAAAAGTGTTTGTATTACCTTAATACTAATTAATATATATATATATATATATATATATATATATATATATATATATTAATTACCAGTAAGACGAATATTAAACTGTCTGTGTTGCTGTTTCCCGTGTATAACGAAAGGAAAGAAGAAGCAAGGTTAGACCACTACACGATTAGAAGAACTTAACGTAGTTAATATAGTATAACTTTGAATATCTTGTACTTTTTAATGAGGTATTTTGTAAAATTGAAATTGTCCCCCACTTTTAATTTTTTTCCCACAAAAAATCACATTATTTCATAATCAATTATATGTATTTATTATAAATCAGTAGATATATTTTAATAGATTGTTTTTCATATACGATTGATAACAATTAACATAATTGTTTAATCACCACTTCAAGTACCTTCAAGTACCTGCAGGTACACGGATATATGTGGGTATAGTATACCCGGTATACCTATAGTTACACCTTACCGGGTACGTACCCTCTCTATACGGAGCCAGCTCCATAGTAGATGTTCTTATGTTCTTTGTATATATTACCGCCACCTTCAAGAGATACGCCCCTCATACACGTTACACTATAGTGGGCTTTGTTTTAACCGACTAGTGTAGTGTGTATTTAATAAATACTATTTATTATCGATTTGTTTATATTATTTATTTATTTCTTGTCATTTATGTTGGTTCATTGCAATAATAACTTCATATATCTATGTCTACATATCTATATATATATATATATATATATATATCTATGTTACCAGTATACTCTATCAATACAATATATAGTTATGTGCTATGTGTATTCTGTACAGTGAACTCCTTCTAACTCGGACTCGATAACTACCTTCAAAATATGTCTGACATGTGAAATATATCATTATTCTTACGCGTTACAAGTCTGAGTTATATATATATACATGCGCCTATACGCGTTTCTGATTTAACGTGAGTTCATTGTATAACAATATCGCAGTATAATATCGCGTCTCGAAATGTTACGCACCCGCATTAACCCTATAACCCGTAACCTTTAACCCTTAACCTCTACCCCGTAGCCGAAACGCTGAACAGCAGCAACAATTACCCTAATTCAGACGACTCTACCACGAAACAACCGAGCAACGACAACGACGCTACCACGTGGGTTGCGACGACGGAAACCGGGGCGGGCGTTAGTTCTCTGGTAGGGGGCGTGTCCACGATAGATAAATCTGCGCTCCATCTATCGGCAGCGGAACAACCGTTCTCAGAGTTCGGACTCGACATATTCCCGGTCGTCAGTGACATTTTCGACGCTAATATGTACTGCATGTCTAAGATAGACGCTGCTCAGTTGCTGGTCGACATATCAGTCCTCGACACTGTTATAGGAGCTCCTAGAACTACCGCCCTTTACCCGCGTGAGGGCAAATACAGCCCCGCTATTGGTCAGGATTACCACCCCCCGCAAAACTCCGATTTCGTCGAATATATAAAAAATAGTCTGCTCATAGAAGAACGAAATATGAACGTTCTCGAGAAAACCGTTCTACGATCGTTGTACGATTCGTTGAAACAGCTCGAGAAGACTAAACCGACGCCGCCCGCCAACCGCGTCCCTAACAACGATCCGCCACAATCGCCAGCGCCACCTATGTCCAGCGTCGAGGGTAACAGCGGTCTACAACAGTTGCTGACCAGTTCGGTCCAAGACCCGGCCGAAACCACGATAGTGATTTCGGGATCTAAGTCGAGCACTTACCTCTACTACGACGACGCACGCATTTCTTATATAAAGAAGGCGTGGCTTCGCGGTAACGCCGACCAATCGGCGGCGTCCAGTCCGTGTCGCCCGTCGGTGCCGGTAGCCAATGGGAAGCCGCGGAAACACCGAAAGCGGGACGTGATGGAAGTGACGGACACCGTGCTCGCTATACTGGAGTTCCTTATAAGGAAATACGTCGAGACTAATACGCAATCTCTGCAACAATAGGCAGGGTAGCGCATTGTAACAATAGCGCTGTGACAATAAACACTCGTATACATATTAACATTGTTAATTCATTAGATATATGTATATATTATATAATATCACCGTAATTATATTTTAAATATGTTTACTTAATTCGGTTATATATAGTTTTATATTTTAATCATATTTTATAATAGAATATATATTAACCTACAATATACTTGTATAATAAACTATTATATATATATATATATAATTACGAATACAATAATATTGTATACAGTATTAGAGGTAACTATTTAAGTATTATAATAGTATACATGCAGCATTAGTACATGTTGTAACACTATATATAGTGGTATATAGAGATGTTACAAATGTATATAATGTATATATAAGGATATATATGGATATATATGGATATATATATATATATACTGATATATCCTTATATATCATTATAAGGTAATTAATGACGAAGAATTATAAAAGAAATTGTTGTAATTGAGCAAGCTGATATGGGTATAAGATATCTATAGATATTTATATAGAAAGTTGGAACTTGATCAATGAAATATCTGGTAGGAAAGGTACCCAATCAACACAGTTAACTGTTAACTGTGCAGAGGATAGACTTGTTCTAGGGCATTAACACTTCAGAAAACTACTCGGGAACTCACCTGAAGTGACAGATGACAACTAAGAAATATCTTCAGTTTTTGAAAATTTGCATATAAAAAATGACATATTTACACTTGATGAATATAAGAAAGTGAAATGATACGATACACTTTGGAAAAGGCGCTGGGAAGATGGTATAATGCCAGAAGTATTCAAATATGTTCTAATTGGTGACATTGTGCTTGATATCATAAACAAGTATTATATAAATAGTGAACAGCCTGACCTATGGAACATTTCTACATAGTCCCAGTACCTAAATTGGGAGATAAAATCTGATAACAACCGTGGAATTAGCCTCACTTCTGTAATAGCCTAAACTTATAATCGTATGATACTCAATCGTATACGTCTGGTATACCATCTATATATAGATTCTCAATATATATTCAGAATCTATATATAGATTCTCAACTTATAAGTCTATAGGTCTTAAGTCTATAAGTCTATAAGTCTATAGGATCTTATAAGTCTATTGGGTCTATAAGTCTATAGACCCAATAAAAATGGATTCAGAAATATAATAGATCAACGGTCTGTCAGATACTAGCAATACGAATGTATCAGCTAACCGAGACAGCTGTCTTTACATTTATTGACTTAAAGAAGACATTTGATTCTATACTATGAGGCAAGATGGCTAAAGTGATTAGATCATATACCCAATAAACTTGTTAATGTAATAAATAGGAGATATGATAATACTAGAGCGAAATTATACTCACCAGATGGTGTATCTGAAGAGTTTACTTGTAGGTGTTCTACAAGGGGATACTTTATCACTTTACCTATGTATTATTGTACTATATTATGCACTTAGAAAATAAATCAACGGACGTGAAGAGGAATTGGTATGTATCATTGTCCCGAGCAAAAGTCTGAGATTGTATTCAACTGTTCTCACATATTTGGATTTTGCAGATGATATATCATTATTATTCAATACTGCAAGTAAAGCTAGGGAGTTACTGCTAATGGTAGAGTCTGAATGTAAAAATAGTACTACATCTGAATACAAAATAGACTAAAGTAATGGCCTTCAATACAATTGACTCAATAGTATTAAAAACAGTTGATGGTAAAACGTTACAAGTTGAAAGAGACTTCAAATACCGTGGTTCTTGGATCAACTCGTCAGAAAAGGACATTAAAGAGAAAAAGGTTCTAGCTGCTAGAGTCTAGCATGGAACGCGCTACTATATAATGCAATACAACCTATAGGATGCACATTGTACGGAAGTCTAAAATAAACTTACCACTTAAAAGTATACTTTTGTATACAACTGTAGAAAGTGTACTAATATATGGGTCTGAGTCATGGACATTGAACGTTTCAGAGCAGAAATCACTGGATGGCACGCGAATACTTCGTAAAGTCCTAAATATATCTTAGAAGGAACACTTCACACAACAAATCTGTATGGTAAATTACTTCTAGTTTCTTCCAAAATGTAATCCAGAAGGATAAAAATGGCTGGTCACTGTATACGGCATCCTGCACTATCAACGCACCCGCTCATTCTATGGGAACCTACACAGTGATGGGCACGATCACGATCGACGATCGTTTGAAAATGATCGAGTAAAATGATCGACGATCGACGATCGTTAGAAAATGATCGAGTAAAATGATCGACGATCGTGAAAAAAAATTAAACATAATTTATATATATTTATATCAAGAAATAACAAAATAGTGGATATAATAATAACTTTTATTTATGAACATTTTGAAATACGATCAAATTAATAATAAAATAATATTATTATAATGAATTTTCTTTCAATAGAACTAACAATTCAAAGTTAGTATCATTTAGTTTATTGCGTTTCGGTTTATTTATATTGGTAGCAATACTAAACATTCTTTCCACCGGCGCGGATGATGGGAGTATAGAATTGTATTTTATGAATAACATTTTTATAATAGGATAATTATTTAGCATATCTAAATTAGTATTTTTACTATTTATATAATTAAGTATTTCTATTTCTACCGTTGATTTATAAGTGGATGGTCCATTATCATCAATAACATAGAATTCATCTGAATTAGTTTCGCTTTGTTCTGGTGTAGTTATATAAACCTCGTTATCTGAGATATGTCTATTAACATATTTCTTAAATGTAGATAACAACATATCTTTTTATTCTACGTAATTACTTAACCAATTTAACTTAAATGTTGGGTTAGATATTGTTGCTATAATGGCACTATTGATAGAATACTCAAATGAAAAATTATGTATTGTTTGATCTTGCATGTCTCGCGCGGTAAAATATTAAGATTACATTAGTAAAAAAGATACATTGGTATATATATATAAATATATTGATATGAAGGCGTGAATGGGTGAGTACTCGCGAGTACTGCGATGATCATTAGTGGTTCATGCAGCAGCCCGGAATTCATACGCTTATATAATAATACGATCGATATCCACGATCGATGATCGAGATCGACGATCAAAATAATTACACGATCGACGATCGACGATCGTTAAAAAATGATCGAGTAAAAAGATCGACGATCGACGATCGTTAGAAAATGATCGACGAAATTGATCGACGATCGGCGATCGTGAAAAGTCGTGATCGTGCCCATCACTGAACCTACACAAGGCAAAGCTAATATATTAGCTTCTATAGAGATCGCCGACGTTTAAACTATGTGGATATGCTAATAAAATACACTGATATCCTAGAGGAGAAGCAAGATATAAGAAATAAAATAGTGATGCTCAAGTAGAAGATAAACAAAATAATCCTCTAAATTAAGCAAGTATATAGTATACGTGCAAGTATTCTTAAATTGATGATAAACTACAATTCATTACTTTATAAATTAAATTTTATAAAATATTTTTGATGTTCTCATATTATTCATTTAAATATTATATTAATGCAATCTTATATATATATATATATATATTAATAATATTTATTTAACTTTAAACCTATTCTTATATAGTCAACTTTCGATATACTCTTATATTACAGATATGAGAAACCCTATATCTCAGACATGTCAACATTGTAAGTTTGGTTTTGTATCTAATTACATTAATATATCTCAGAACCTCGATATATCAGATACTTGGGCCCCTCTAAGATATTAATATCTACACGTAGTCAATATTGTATACATAATCCACTTATTACGAATACCCCAGTTAATACGGTTGACCTTGAACTTTATTCGATTATGGTAACATAATATACTTATATGTATATTTATATTATTAAAGAGTTATATATATATATATATTATAATTTCTAGATATTGTATATACAGGATCTGTAGTTTATAACTATGGATAAGATAAATATATATCTATATATAGATCGTATTGTATCCGGTTTATAAATATTCTTATATGCATGTATAAATTAAATTAAAATGTATTTTTATTTTTTTATTTACAAGAAAACGAATAGCAACATTGTATCATACTCTCTTACGAGTATCTCGCACACGCGCGGGTTATCCTTGTTCGTGACCCCACCACTATCGTCAAGGTCACGGTCACCTTTGTTCGTGACCCCACCACCATCGTCAAGGTCACGGTCATCTTTGTTCGTGACCCCACCACTATCGACAAGGTCACGGTCATCTTTGTTCGTGACCCCACCACGCCGTGACCGCTACCACTGACAAGGTCACCGCCAGTCGCGAGACGAGATGGAAGCGTCTCGTGTACCTGTAAGCCGTGACCGGTGTGGTTCTATCGCCACCGCTGTCCACCGCTTGACCGTAACACGTAGTGCTCAGCTCCACTATGTACCGGAAGCCAGGATCGGTATGACCTTTGAACCCGCGTAGCTTTCGACCCGCCGCTAGGCTTCTAGGGAACATCTCCGTATCTGGTAACAGGAATTTAGTTAGAATATATATATATATATATATATATATATATATATATATATATATATTAATAAGAATTACATACAAATATGTGATTTATATATGTTATAACATTATATTATATATAATATTATATATAATACATTTGAGATATTTCCCAAGTATATTCATAGTGTTGAGCTATTAGACTACCTAAAATTAAAGTGTATCAAGGTAATACAAATTAATTAAATATCATACTTATAGGTATAATTATAATTATAGTTTATAAAAAAATATGGATTATAACAAAAGTATAAAACAGTATATAACCTGCTGGAAAATAAGTGCATCATCAAGATAGCAATTCTAAGAACGAGGTAACACGAATGAAACGCCTAGTATATATATATACTGTACGTATACGAATTGTGTGTATTACTATTAATATCACACACACACACACACACACACACCCAGTGTAATTACACACCCAATGTTTCTAAATTGTTTCTAATAAAGTAATCACTTTATTGTATAGGATATTGCGATGTTCACTTAATTATATGCAGAGCAACAATCGCATTACTAGATAAATCGTTAACTAATAAATGTACGTCTAGTTAATGACTACTTTATTTAATTAGGTGATAACACTTTACTAGACTAAGGTTGATACCACTTTACTAGACTAAGATTGATAAATAATTTATTAGAAACAGGAATTTTATGAAGTTTTTTACACCTATAACCATATAGCTCTAATTTCTTAGAAAATACGCTCATGTTAAGCATAAATGATTATAATGTTAGCCGATGTATACATAATTATATAAGACCACTTATAAATATTATGTTAAGACCTATTTTAAGTGTCCGGGAGGGGCTCGAACCCAGGTAGGGGAAAGTAACCTAATACGGATACTTTAACAATTAATGGTTTTAACATTTTATGACTAATTATTTTTATTCAAAAATTACAATATATTAATATTATATGATTTAGATATTATTGTGACTTTAGCATTTTATTTAATATTTTAATTCCATAGATAATGGGGTGTCCGTATTCGGTACCCATGTCCGAATACGGAAACCCTATGTTATAATACGGACACTCTATATACCACTAGATAAACTATATATTATTGATGAATCAATCAGACAAATTACAATTACATTATTTATAATTAATTTTATGAACAATTTATTCTAATTTAAATAGTTAATAATTTATTTATTTGTATTATGTTTTTAATTAATAACACAATTTAAGTATCTAAATAAAAAAAAAATTAGATTTAGCTTTATTGGTTGTATTAATATTATAACACACGCGAATTTGATGAAAATCAGAATAGTTAATACGCTGAGTACTGATTGGTTATAGGGTGTCCGTATCAATACATCTAGAGTATCCGTATTAGGGACCTATATGACCTCTAAATATATGCTTATCACTTAATGAATATTGATAATAAATATAGAAATTATATAAATAATTTTAGAATGCTTTATTTTTTAATAATATAGTCAAAGATTTTCCGAAGGAAAGATATAACACTTACGCGAAATCGTGTAATTCGAATTTATATACAAAATACCCTGGTGCCACCTATAGCGGGTTACTTTCAGGAACTATGCCCTGTTTATAATGTAAATTCGTATTTAACTATACACTTTTAAAATGTTAAATAATATGCTTCAAATTAATATTTATATGATGAAAACTAAGTGTTCATTACTAATATATAACAAACAAATATGATATTTATGTTTTAAATGCTATAAGTATATATTTAGTAAGTAAAAGTTAATTTATATTGCATGTAATTTAATAGAGAAATGAAAACATTGTTGTATGCAAACAGAGCCGAACCTAAATCTATTTCAGTGATTTCGATACTACTGCTAGCAGCGGTTGGGGATATTACTAAATTACGTTGCATGCATAGGGAGTGTTATATCTTTGCTTCGCAAAATCTTTGATATAGTGTTATATTTTATATCAATATATTTGTATATTCTTGAGAAAGTTTTAAGTTGAAATTTTTTTTCATAAATTTAAAAACGTAATAAAATAATCAGTTTATGGATATATCAGCAATATTTTGAATAATTACAAAATATAAAATACTTTTTATGACTATTTATATAATTATGAATATGTTATTCGTTAAATATTTTTTTGTAGGATTTATGGTTTCTGAGATACCGATAGTGTTCCACAAGGCTCCGTGCTTGGTCCTTTACTTTTTATTATTTATATTTTACCCATACAATCCATATTTCGTAAATATCCTTACATCCACTACCATCTCTTTGCAGATGATCTACAAATTTATACTTCTTTTCCCATTTCCTGTGACTCCAACTCAATTCAACTGTCTATTTTTAACTGCCTCACAGAACTTACTGACTGGTTCTCCCATAATTCCCTATCACTTAACATGACCAAAACTGACACCATAATTATCTCCAGACCTACCTACCCCCTAATCATCACCCACCCCTTTCTACTAGCCCTCCCTACATCACAATCCATAACAACTCTTGGTTTCACCATCAACTCCCACCTAGATTACTCTGACCACATATCTATAATGATTCGCAATGCCAACTATTTTCTTTACAATATTAGAAAATCACGTAATAAATTGACTTTTTCAATGACTAAAAGTCTAATACACTCGTTAGTCTTCAGTAGACTTATATACTGCTGCTCACTTCTATGCAATCTACCCCTAAAGCTTATGCTTAAACTTGAGAAGATACAACGACGTGCTATACGCACCCTATATAAACTGAAGTTCTCTTCAATAGTATCAATATCGACTCTAATGCGATCACTCGGTGGCTTAAGTTTAGGTATCTCTGCAGGTACAGACTACTATGCATCACCCATAAGGTGATACATCTTAGATCTCCCGAGTACCTAGCTGACTTGATCAGTATGAATACCCTTAGTCGAGCTAGCAGGAAATGTCACACGATGAAAATTGTGCAACGCTCGACTATCTCTGCTCACTCTGAATCTGCTTTCTCTGTGGTAGCTCCAAAATACTGGAATTCTCTACCATATGACATTAGGTGTTTGAAATCCTATAACCACCACGTGATTTTGTAGTCAATAAAATATTTTAAAATAAATAAAAATGCTCGGGCACTGTCCGAAATCGGTTACTTTCCCCTACTACTTATTGTGTGTATGACGCCTTAGCCATATAAACCATATATATATATATATATATATATATATATACTATATAATATACTATATAATATACTATATAATATACTATATAATATACTATAGAATACTAATAACTATAATACCTACATTCAAATAATTTATTACAAAATCCACAAGTAGGGTCACAGTTATGGTAATACAGGGTGCTGTTCTGTTTCGAACGATGGTAGCATGAACAATACATATAATTATATAAATGTATACATATTAGATATATATATATAATAAATAACATAAATGTATATATATAACTATAACTCAGAAGGTATAGCGAACTACTGGGTAGAAAAAAAACAAAGCTTATCTAGTTCTACCTGATTAATTATTCGAGAATGGTAAATAATGATACAAATATATGATACAAATAATATGAAATTAGATAATCTATATAAAACTAAAAAATAATATATATATATATATATATATATATATATAATATATATATATATATATATATATATAGGTATATACTATAAGGTATACACGATATTTAATATTAACCACTAGGCTACTGTTGGAATAATCTCTATTCACTGTCTGCAGATATGAGTCATCCATTCTATCATATTCGTTTACCTTTAGGGATGTATCAAATATGCAGTGATTGAGTTACTATATATATACAAATAATACTAATCTTTAAATATATCACTGTTTTGTACTATAAAAGTACTACGAAAACTGACATCAAGAAACGTTCACAGTACAAAAAAGTGATATATTTAATGATTTGAAAGTGGGAGAGCACATTTCAAAAATAATAATTTATTTTCAATTATATATGTAAAAAAATCAAATACAATATATATCTACTGATTTATAATAAATAAATAGGATTATGATATATTTGATTATGAACAGAGTAAATATAAAGTTTGGATGGGCAATTGCCCAAAAAAATATCCCTTGAAATAGGCACTTTTATGCAAAAACACGCATACAAATACATACACATATATATGTATATATACACACACACACACACACACATACACATACATACCCACATACAAATACACACAATTATATACATACACTAATACACTTTTCATTATATAAAATATTACCGATGAATATGTATTATTGTGGAAAAAGTAAACAAGTATAATAGTTAACGGTTCACGTGTTTAATCACAGCTGCGTAGACTATATATAATAAATATAGTTACTGAAATAAGTATACTTAATTTCACAGATAATATAAATGGTAGAAATCATACAATTTCCACGAACATATTTCATATAGCCAAGTTAGGACCTAATATAGGTCACGCGATTTATAAAATCGTACATTGTACGACATATGATGTATGTCATACATTGTATTTCCTACATTGTACATTATACATTGTACATTATACATTATACAAGGTACGTACCGGAGGTACATCCGACGGTGTCATCCGTATAGTCAATACCTCCTATAACATCATATATAACCTCATATAACCGAGGTTATAGGATGTCCACGTATAGTACGTATATATATATATATATATATATATATATATATATATATATATGTTACAATATATTGTTATTGTTGTTATTTTTATTTGGTGGAGTCCTTTCATCCCATTCAGGAACTTAGACGAAGTTTTCACGTATAACCATATATGGCTCTAATGTCCCTTCGAAGCCGCTCTCATGTTAAGGCATCCATGGTTTTAACGAGAGCCGATCATTTATTTATACACAATTATACACAATTATACTATATATATACGGGCGGCGCACACAGCAGAATGAGTGACACCTGTGGGGCGGAATGGTAACTAACGATGATCTTATTTCGACACGCGTAGAGAACAGTCAACATCGCCAATACCGAGAACTCCAACTCGAAACATTGCAGAGGCTTCAGAGCGTTCCTAACTCGTGACACTCGCATCGTTGTCCTAGATCTAGGTCGAACCTCGTCCAATCAAACGTCTAGAGTTGCTCGAGTGACGATGTATATACACGTGTGTATGCGTATGTGTGATGAACGACGACTGCGTACGTGTAATGCGGTGTTGGTAGCGACGTGTATTGGGTACTAAAAGCGTAAGCGTTCATTAAATATTATGTTGTAAATAATCGTAAAATACGCGATTTCGATTTTAAAGCAGACGTGATTTGTTGACAACCATTTCCCGGAAATATAAACACATTTTTATGATACGTCGTTATTTATATAATCTACAAGTATTCTTTGATTTGTAATAGTATAATTGGGCAACGATGTCATTATACGAGTGTATATAATCAGCAATAGCTGATATAAATAGCTGATATTTTTGTATAATATGAAACATGTGTTTTATCAACAATAATCAACACATTTATTTGAATTCGGCAGTAAATTGATTTTATAAAATAGGAAAAATTAGAATTTATTAAATATATATATATACAAAGATTCTGCGAAGCAATCCTTCGGAAAATCTTTGATATATAGATTTAATTTTGTATAATTGTTTACATTATAAAATTGTTTGTTTATACAACCAAATTATTCTATTTTTAGAATAATAATATATTCATATGTTTTGTTATTGAAATATAATATAAATATATATATATATATATATATATATATATATATATAATTATATATATATACCATTAATAAGTTTATAAATAATTATTAAATCGAATCTCATTCGGCGTATTTAAATAGTATCGATTTTCATAATTAGTTATCGGGGAAAGTAACCTACTAGTATTAACCGCCAATACACATGCATGTGTCCTCAGATTTTAACAATAAATGTCAAAAATTACAATTATATTAATATATTTATATTAGGTATACCTATATTAGTTAGATGTCTATACAAAATACTTTTGAACTAAATATTTTAAATTAAAATTAAATGGACAATATTAGTGTATTCAACAACATATATTATTTAATTTTAAAATACAATTGATTACAATTGATATTATTATAAATAAAAATGTAGAGTCACCCTCGTGTTCGACAATAAAATCAGATAAACTAGTTTGAAAATCAAGTATGATACGAAAATCTAATTTTAAAATCCATTTCGACAATCGAGTACGACAAATAGAATCGAGTATGAAAATCTAGTTTGCAATTAAGTATGAAATCTAATCAGATAAACAAATTTGACAATCAAGTACGATAGAAAAGTAATTCGATAGGATGTATGAAAATCAAATCTAGTATGACCAGGGGCGGATACAGGAATTTTTCAAGGGGGGGCTGACATTCAAATAAAAGTATATTTTTAAAATAAGACATATTTACTATGATAATATTCAATTGATATATAAATTAAATACTATATTAAATTAAATAGAATAATATTTTATATTGTATTGAATAAAAACTATTAATCCAATATATTAATCAATTGCATTATTCTTGGATTACGTATTTCAAATTTGGAAATAATATAATCACAATCGATCTCTATGTCTTTATGTATATATAAAGAAATTCTTTTTAGTTGATCTTCACTCATAATCGAAGGTAAATATGTATTTATTATTCTTAATCGGTTAAATGAACGTTCACATTCACACAAGGTAACTGGAGTAGTAGCCATCAATAAAAGCATTTCAATGATATTAGGAAAAAATGTATATAATAATATATATAAATTATAAATTATTTAATAATTTCAATTTACCTTGCCATGTTATCGAGTACTTGAGTACTGGTCGTAACAATTTGTATTGTATTAGGTATACCTATATCTATAGATATTTATTTTCTGTCCATTTAACTTCCCAACAAATCAATTCGGTTTGTATTAAATGTATCTTTGGTAAATCATCTTTTACTAATTCATAAAACTTTAATATATTTTCTTTTCATGAATCCTTGTTTTCATTCATTACTTTTGGAATTAATAATGCTCCAAGAGATATATACAATATGTATATATTGGATCCTTCTTTCATCTCCATTATCAAATGATCCATGAATGGAATATATATTACTTTTTTTTAAATACTCTTCAGATGATGAAGCAGGTGTCTTTATTTAACCTTGGTAAAGAAATTCCTTCATTTGAATATGATAATAAATGTGACGCTTCTTCATTCCATTCTAATTGTACTTCATCAATATTATCTCTACAAACTTGTATCCCTTTAATTACACTTTGAATACCATGATTTGCCTTATATGCGTCTATTTACCTACTCTGGAGAGCATTTGTTAAATGTTCTATGAAATTAATTGAATTATTACATACAATTAATGACATACTAAATTGAGTATTAATCATAGAATTGTAAAGACCGTTAGCTTTTGTTATACTTTCTGAATTCCATGTTTTATCTTCATATATTTCTAACATTTTTCAAGTATTGCTTGATACAGTTTGATAAATACTCGCAAAGCATCATGTCTGGCAACCGATCTCGTTTTACTTTAACTAATTTCTTTTTAGAAGATTCAACTCAAATTTGTGTACAATTTTCTTCTAATAAACCTTGCCTCTTAGCAGAATATTTAAAAAATATGCAGATTTCTAATAATATGCTTACCATATTTTGAATTAACGACATTTTGCATTCATCTACTATTGATATATTTAATACATGTGATCTATAGTATACATGTGTAGAGTTAGTGTTCTTATTCAGAATTATAGTTGACGCTCCTTTTATTTTTCCAGATATATTTCCTGCTCCATAGTATCCTTACCCTCTTAAATGTTCAATATTTAATTCAGATTTAGTTAGTGTATCCATAATCAAGTTAGCTTTACTTTCTCCACTAAGATGTTCACATCCTATGAAATAATGCAACTTTTCAGTGATACACTTACCATTATAATATCTAATTTATAAAGCCATTTGTTCAGTATTATATATATCTATGGTTTCATCAGCTAAAATATTTAGCTTTTTTTATACCATCAATTATAATTGAAGAATAATTATTCTGTCTTTAATATATTCACCACATTCAAATATCAATTCATTCTGTGTTGTTTTTGAAGTGTATTTAGCATTTTTACTACACATTAATAAGTGTTCTTTTAATATATCATTTCCAGAGTTTATACATAGTTTTAGAAGTGCATTTAAATTTCCTAGATTAAAATGTGGATCAGTATACTAATCTATAGATTCTAGAGAATACTCATTATGACCATGTAATGAAATATTTTATCTTCTATAAAGAATGATTATATCTAAAGGGGGTATCCCACTACAAATATTTCCGGCAAGTTGCCGGAAATATTTTAACTTTAAAAACATTTTCTATCAAGTTAACTACAATTTTAGTGGAAACCCCTTTACTTTCCGGCAACTTGCCTGAAATATAATAACTTTATAGGAGTATTCCATTACAACTTGATATAATAATTTTTTAAAGTTACAATATTTCAGGTAAGTTGCCGGAAAATCTTATATACAAGTATAGTGGGATACCCCCTTAATATTGATTTAAATTTGTCTCTGTTGCATTAAATTTACTTAGATATGTTATTGTTGACTTGCATTATAGCTGATTGCAGCATGCTTCTTATTTTCTATCACTGCAATAAAACGAGAATTTTCTTCCAAAGAGTTATTGTGGTAAATAAAAAAAATCAACTATAATTGATTCAAATTTTCTTAAATCTGCAATCGAATCTTTAAACTTAATCATGGACGAAGTGACACATTTTCCAACTTGATTGTGATTAATTTTTAAATGAAAAATACATGGTATATACAATCGGCCATTTAAAGATTCACCCTACCTATAATTGATATTGAATGTTTTGCTGATTTAACCATATTATCTATTTTTAAATCATATATTTTACAATCATGAGGGGGGGCTAGATCCCCCCTAGCCCCCACATGTATCCGCCCCTGATGACAATCTGGTATAGGGGAAAGTCCCCGATTACCGACACCCTCCTAATACCGACCACCTCTCATATCTCAGTAACTATAAGAGATATCAAAAAATAATATATTCACGAAGAGTTAGTAATTTAATGATAAATATGAATAAGTATTTTATTAATTAAAAGAAAACTTAATACTGCGCATAATATTGTAGATCAATAAAATGTTTATAACTATTATTAATAATTTAATTTGAATAACTATTAATACCAATATATCTTAATTATGGCAACCCATATGAATTTCCTATTACCGGCCCCCTAAATTACCCTAATACCGACCCCATGTGATTTATAATATTCAATCAAAATAGATCCGTATTTTACTTTAAAATATATCGTAAGTTGTTTGTGTATCATTGATATAGATTTGATATTCATGATTCCAATTGATTATATACATATATGTATTATATAATACATTTGAAACATATTTACAAAATATATATAAAACAAACATATAATACCGAACTAACAGAAATAAAATAACACTTCCCACTTTATTTGTAATAATAATAAATTATTAATTTTAAATTATAGCATATTTGAAATATAGATATAAAAAACCCGAATTTTCTATAACAAAAATAAATTTATAACAACATATAATACAGAACAAACAAAAATTAAATAATACTTCCCGCTTTATCTGTAATAATAATGAATTATTAATTTTATATTATAATATATTTGTAATATAGATATAAAAACCAAAATTTTCTATAACAAACACATTAAAAAAAACCAGAAGAGATAATGCAATAATTAAGATACAAAATGAAACATAAATCAATATAAAATTATAAATTTCTGTTAAAAAAAAGTTGTTTATCAAAACAGATTTTGTTTATTTTATTTTTTTAAAATGAAACAGATACAGATTTTATTATATCATTATTTAATGAATTCCTTATATTAACTGATCTATTATTAATTATATTCCCTTTAAATCGTATAATTCGTGCATATATACGAACCATTTTCTCAATAAATCGATTTGACCATTCCATTACCGACTCCCACCAACTCATATCCAACTGGTTCCCTCAAAAAAAACGTTCCCTCATACATCTTCTATCACTCGCTCATAAAGCAATATATTATACTTCTCCTCCTTATTTGACTTCCCTACTAACTCTAAGACGCCCACTGACTTCCTTACGATCAAATTCTGACATTTCCCTAATTTGCCCTCGTGTCTCATACCTGAAATACCATAAACGCGCCTTCAGTTATATTATTCCATCCCTATGGAATTCCCTCCCTGCCTCTATTAGATCAATCCATTCATACCCGTCCTTTATTACACACCTCAAAGCTTACATATCATCGATGTAATATATATTCACTTATTTAATCATACAATATTACTATTTTTATAAATTATATTATTTTATCGTTTTGTTTATTTATTTATCTATTTATTGTTTTCGTTCTATATTGTTATATGCACCTACGAGGGGTGGCCACACCTATGATAAGTGCTAATACACATTACCATCATCATCATCATCATATATATTGTTACATATATAGTATTATAATAATATATATAGTGATATAGGGCACTATAATACTATACAATATTATATAATATATACATACATCGCATAGATCTACTCCCTTTATCGAGTACAAGACGGTGGTGCAGTGAATCACCAGATGCGGGTATGTGAGCTCTATTGTAATTAACTTTAAAGTAGATGTTAGTCATAAGATCTACCAATACTATCAAAGGTATGGGCGTAACTATCAAAGGTATGGGCGTGACTCGCATTCATGTCGCTTCACGAATTGTTACATCGTTAGTTTCCATTCCTATATATTATCCATTTAATAATGCTAATCATTATTTTACAATATATGAAGTATTGTATACTAGTGATGTAAATATGTATGTTAAATTCTATAGCCGTTGATGTGGTGAAACCCATTTAGTGAAGATGATTAAATATGACATTAATATAGTAATATTATATTATTACTACTGTTAGGAGATATCGAATTAAAAAGCTAATCTAATATTCCTGATTCGCTACACTTATTGTTAATTGATTACTAACGCGTATACGATTACCTATTTCATAATGTTTATTAATATATATATGGTATACAGCTATAGTTGTTTTATTGATATTTTAAAAAGTAGCCCGAAGTTACCTGGACCGAGTTTACCTGGCCCCAGATTACTATAGTATTGTATACTATAGTAATGGTTGTAAAGTGCTTGTATACTATAGTATATAACCTATTCATTGTGAAACCTATTCAATGTACACTGTAATAATTCAACTTATCGCGGTGCGCGTATATCTTACGAGTGTATTATAATCAAGGACGCGTCCTTGTGATGATGTCCTTGAGGATATATAGTATCATGGTGAAGTGCAGCGATATCACGCCACTATACGATATAGTATATCGTATAGTCACGTGATATCGGTGGACACTCGCGCTGCTACGTGAGATGCGCGCATGTCCATCAGCACGCCACCGCACATGCGCACTAATATCAAGGTCATGTCCTCGCTAACGGATAGCGACGGCAACGGCTAACCAGAGGACACTGACCACTGACCACCGTGTGGTAGGCTATAGATGCAGCGATATATCGCTGCAATATAGTGCATACATGTATACATATTGTATACAGTATATATATATAGTGTGCAACTATTGGTAATACGGATGTGTGTGTGTGTGTGTATGTGTGTGTGTGTGTGTGTGTGTGTGTGTGTGCGCGTATATATATATATATATATATATATATATATATATAAATATACTATAGTAGTTAGTAGTAGTATAATGAATTTATTTTTATGAACATTTGTCGATGTATTCTTAATAATATAATTTCTAATAATATAATTATAAAAAGTAAAATATAATTTTTATTAATAAATATGTATAATGTATACATTTATATTATATTAGTAGATACATAAGAATATATGTAGACGACGTATACATGAATACACCAACATCCCCTATAGGGGTGCATGGGGTGCATGGGGGTGTTACGTAATATTCGAAGTAGGAAAGACCTGCATAAGGACATGCATAATGAGCGAATCACGCGCTATAGAGAATCTCTCTCGGTGGCTTTCTTATCTTCACGTATATAATAGTGACATGCCGTCAATAGGTAATTAAGCCGCGCGCCGTAACGTTTTACAGTATCATACACACACACACACACACACACACACACACACACACACACACACACACACACACGCACAGTGTGTCGCACACATACACACACACACACATATTTCTAAATATATATATATATAAAATATTGATTAGAAATGTATTTATTATGAATTTCTGTGATATATATATATCCTATAGGATACAAATTAAATATTTGTTAATAAATAAATATATATTAATTATTAATTATATAATATATAATATCTGAATACATTGTTTATAATAATTAAATATATTAATGTAACTAACTAATAGCTATAAGTTGTCTACATAACATATATTACACATTGTGATAGCATGACTCGTGCCTAGTATGATTCCGCATGGTATAACGTACAATTAGGACTATAGTCCTATATATTGTCTACAGAAGTCTATAAAATCGTATTAACCAGTGTATAATGGTTGAAGGTGATATCTTGTTCATTACCGATAGTCATAGATATTAAGTGTGTCCTCACTCTAATGTCCATGGACATTAGAGTGAGGACATACATGCATGTCGATAATATAACATAGCCAACGATTTTGCGAAGCAATTCTTAGGATTATTTAGAAAAATCTTTGTTATATATATATATATATATATATACCTGCGCAAAAGCAGTGAACATTACCCCCATCGGGGTGGTAACATCACGGTCTCGTAATCTCATGTATACACAAATATTATAAATGATATAATAACGGTTGGTATTTATTTATTTAATAAAGTTTATAAACTTTATAAAGTATAGTTATGTATTAAAACCTATAGGTTATACAACATATATTACAGGTTATACACTGTATATACACTGTATATATTCTACTAATCATTCGTATGCTATAGTGCACACCACTTTTTATACATTACTATTATTTTAGGAGAGATACTTATATTATATTAAAAAGTAAAAAGATAAATATGCAAGCTCACAATACATATATACATTATGTGATTACGCAATAGTTTCTAAATATAACTGTACTATTGCGTAACGTCACCATTACGTAATCAGTGTCGATTACATCATACGAGATAGTCTGTGACGCAAGCACGCCGTGATGACCGACGCCATATAGTCTGGTGTTATGTCATGAATCCTTGTGACACGCTAGTAATCTCAGCTGTCACTCAAGTAATTTATTAACCAATGGCATCGTTGCAGTGTATACACGATTCCTATGGCTATATAAGATATGATATAGTTACGTTACATTCATATCTGATTCCAACGTAACCACACCTATCCTTAGTTAGTTTATAGGTATACACAGTATTGTATTATAGTGATGTATTATTATGAAGTGTAACACATATATCTATTATTTATATTGATGTTATGTATTCATTGTAGATTTTGACCTACATTCTTCAACACTCTGCTGCGAAGTTCACCAGCCTCCTCCTGTATATATAGGCATAGATATTAACCACAGAGTCATTGGTTAGTTTGTTTTATAAATTATGTATTCATATTATTAATAGTAATATATATAATATATATATATGTATATACTACTGACTTATGTGAAATTATTATTTATGCACTGTTACATTAAATTAATGTTATTTTTATTATGTTATGATGTTATGTAATAGTATATGATAATGTACATATATGTATAGCCTATTTTAATACATTGTATACTATAGTACAATGTATAGGGTATAGGCTATTGTTATTGTGACATATTTGTCAATATGGAGGTAATCACATTAACAATTTTCTCTGCATGCCCTGAAGTATAATAGTTATATAATACCAAAGATTTTGCGAAGCAAAGATATAACACTCCCTATCATAGACTTTAGAGTGACCTCACTCAAGACCTCACTCAATGCATGCAACGTAATTTATTAATACCCAATGCCGCTGCTAGGGTTGCTACCAACCGTGGCAGTATTATTATTCTAATAAGGTGACGTTACGTTGTAATTTATAAATGGGCGTATGTATAGGCGTATATAGGCGTGGTTATATATACAAGAGTGGTGATATATTTACTAATTGGTTATATAACTATATTTTTGTATATAGTTTGTAAAAAAAACTAAATTAAATTATTAAATCAATTGAAGCTAATTATAAATTTATTTGTATAATATTAAATCAATTTAAATTGAATGCAATGTATAGGCTATTGTTCTATATATATATATATATATATATATATATATATATATATATATATATATATATATATATATATATATATATATATATATATATAATATATATATATATATATATTAATATATATATATATATATATATTAATATATATATATATATAAAGTATACTTTATAATATAAAATGTATATATAATATCAATGTAATGTAATGTAATACATAGGCATGCATATGCATTTGACATTATACTTTATAATATAAAGTTTATATATAGTATTATATATAATTATACTATGTATAGGTAATGTATTTATATATACTTTATTATAATAATTATTCATTTATATATATATATATATATATTATTATAATTATTTATTTATATATATATATATATATATATATATATATATATAGTATTATATATAATTATACTAATGTATCTATGTAGGTAATATATAATGTACCTATAGGTAATGCATTTATATATATATATATATATATATAAATAAATAATTATAATAATATATATAATATAAATACACTAATAGGATGATTGACTAACCTATGATTGAACATGGTTCTGGTACTGTAATCATCTAATTCAAAATTACTTTAATTACATATATTGCATTTAAAATATCTTTTACATATTATTTATATCAACTAATAATATCATATTTAATAATTTCATTCCAATAATTATTATTGTTTTTAATATTGTGTCAGTTTGATTTTATTTTTTCAACAATGCATGATAAGCAGTTCATAAATATCTTTGTTTTTTACAAGATAAATTCAATACTTTACCTTCTATTATTACTACAAGTTTGTTGACAATGTTATCACATATGCTATGTAATATATCTATAATATTTACATATCTTGTTAAATATTTTGTCCAGACATCTGTACATATTAATATAATACAGCCAAATTGAATAAAGTACTTACATATTTGTTATATTATATATAAACTAGACTACTTATAACTTTTAAAATACCTATTTATTATATATCATTATAAACAAATTTGGATTTATATCTAGTTAATTTATGTAAACAACTCTTAAAATATTATAAAAATACTGCAATTGCAATGTAGTTTGTTGACAATGTTATCACATATGCTATGTAATATATCTATAATATTTACATATCTTGATAAATATTTTGTCCAGACATCTGTACATATTAATATAATACAGCCAAATTGAATAAAGTACTTACATATTTGTTATATTATATATAAACTATAGACTATTTATATTAACTAATAATACATATTAATTAATTAAGTAACTTACTTATATACTTTTAAAAATACCATGACTTATATTTAATATAATATTAATATTTATATTAATATTTATATTAATATAATATTAATAAATACAACTTATAATTTTTATATATCTATAAAATAAATAAATATAAAATAAATGTATATATATATATTTGTAAATTATATATATATAGTGTTGTTAAAAACGCGTTTTTTATTAATTATTGTTTAAAAAATGTTTTTGAACGTTTTTTTTCGTTTTATTCGTTTTTCTGCCGTTTTTTTCTAATACAAAAAATGAAATTATTTAAATAAAGTATATATGTTGTTAAATAAATAATAATAAAGTAAGTACATAATATGAATAATCATTATTAAGTCGAATAATATATCTGTATTATTAGCAATAATAACATTAGTATGACAATAATAATTATTATAATAAATATTATAATAATATTTATTTTGTTACATTATAATAGAGTATTTCTGTATTATTTAATGTTATAGACATGGAGATTATGTAATTCAGAACCTATGTATAATACACATTGTATTTGTATATAATTAATATTATAAAACTATATGAACTTTTGTATTTCTTTTATAATAAATTATTATAAATAATATAGTAAAATTAGATTTCTTTTATGTTTTGATATAATAAATTTTATAAAAATATATATTATGTTTAATATATAAAAACAACTTAACTTCCATATTTCTTTTATAATAATATATAAATTATATATATTATTATAAAATAAATATGAAAGTTCATACAGGTTTTTTTATATAATATTAAACATAATAAATATTATTTATTATATAAAAACATATACATATGTATTTTATAATAATTGGAAAATGAATGATAATTTAATAAATGTATACAAATAATATTATTATTATAATAAAGTAAGATTAGATATCTAATTTTAATTTATTATAATAATAATATTATTTGTATAGAGTAAAATTAGATATCTAATTTTAATTTATTATAATGATAATATTATTTGTATACATTTATTAAATTATCATTCATTTTTCAATTATTATAATATAAAATGTATTATATAAAAACACAGAGCTAGAGAGAAAATATCTCTCTAGCTCTATGTATAAAAATATAAAATAAATCTAATTTTACTTTATTACTATAATATTTTAATACATTTATTAAATAATAATTCATTATTCAATTAAAATATATAAATTTATGTATCTTATGTTTTTTTTCTATTTTTTTTCGTTTTTTATTTTTTATGAACTATAATGTACTATATAGTATACAATATTGTATATAATATACAAGCATATATTATATATTATACAGTTATATATATATAGTCACAATACTATAAACTAGTGTATTTGCAAACATACACATTAAGTTTAATATCTTAACATTAATAGTTTTTTTTAATTGCAATTAACCAAATGTAACCATACAATATTAAGACAATTAATATACTCATCAAGTATACTGTGAAATGCCATTTGTACTGCAAATATACATTTGTATTCATGAATAACTGCAGTTATTTCAAACTATAAAATTTAAACTTATAAAATAATATAATTATAGTTATTATTTATATTATGAAAACTAAGTATTCATTAAATATATATGAAGCAATAGGATATATTTGTTTTAAATGCTATACATTATTTATATCATATTGTATAATACATATCATGTGGTAAGTAAAAGCTTATTTATATTGCATATAATTTAAAGTTCACATGAGCAATCTATTCCAGCAATATCGCAATGGAATTCTTAAGAATTCCAGTTTCAAAATCCCCTAGCAGTATCAATTTTAGGGAGTTCACATGAGCAATAGATTTTTGTAGTAGAATTCTTAAAAATATATATATTTGATGAACTTATGAACTTAAGTTTATTATATAATCATAAAGTGGTAATATATATATATTCATAATTTAATAATTATATAAGGAATTATATATCACATTATAATTATTAATTAATTATTAATTATATATTAATTATTAATTAAACGATCGTTAACGATTAAATAACATAATTGAGATCAATTATAATCCTAAACGATTATAAATAGATTAACCCCTATAAAGGTAAATTTACGCATTAATACATATGCATTAATACTCAGGTAATAATAATTAATACACTACGTCAGTATACTTGTGTGTGCGTTTATTTACCAATTGCAAAAATTGTCACAACTAGAATAAATTCGGATTAGAACATTTATCAATAACCGCAGACGAAATTGCTGGAATAGATTGCTCATGTGAACAGAGCTTAACAGAGCATTCAAAAAATGGTTGTATAGAAACCTATTTTTGTGATTTAGATACTACTGCTAACAATGGAATGGATGATTATTAATTACTTTGTATAGATAATGAGTGTTATATCTTTGTTTTGAAAAATATTTGGTTACTGTGTATATAATATATATTTTTAATTTTTATAATAAATTGTTATTGGAATATTTATATAACATTTAAACCTGATTTTTTCAGTATTTTTATTGTACTCTACTAAATATTATAGTATTAAAGGGATAGTAAACAAATAATTTTTTTGTTGAATTTTTCAAAATATATTTTTTTTGAATTCAGATTTAGTTGTATATTATTTATATTGTGTGACATTTTCATAATAAAATATGTTTATAAGTACTTTAAAAGAGGTGTTCTTTATAGTTATATTTAAATCTATAATAATTAAAAAATATTCAATAATTTTATAGTTTATTTACTTTTTATATATTTTTAATTTTATATAAGTTGTATATAAATATATATTTATATAATAAAATTATATAAATCTACTCTATGTTATGAAATAAATATAATTATAACAAATATATAATGAATTATTTGAAAAATGCATTTATTATAAAATGCATTTACCTCTGCACTATATTTTATAATTACACACTATATTTAGTAAATATATTTAGTAAATATTATTTACAGTCATCATATTTTATGACAACCACTAATATTTAATTTATATCTGAGATCACAGTTGATTAGGTATACTAATACTTTCTCGTGAGTAATTATTAACTAGGTTAAATATTAAACATGTTAATACTACCGTTTATAACATATATTTTTCAACTAGATTTACATTATGCAAACATTTAATTCAACTATATAACTAATTTAAATTAAATAATAGATAGAAATTATTATTTTAGAATATTTATTGAATATTTAAGTGCTGGTGAAACATAAATATGTACATGGTTAATGTTATATATATATAACATATATATTGTCTTATTATTATTATACGCATATTACTAACACTCGCCATATAAGGAGCGACGTACATCATACGCACGCCTAGCGCACGCCCGCAAATTCCTGCATGATCGTCATGTACGACCGCCTCACGTGCTAGACACGTTGCTATATAAAGCAGCTGATAGCCATATGTTAGGCACTTCTATACTAAATAAATATACATAAGCATTGACGCTCTATTTCTTAACAGTTAAGATATGAGATTTATTGTTTACTAAAAGTACGATAACTTCAGAAATAAATAAGATTATGATTAATTTTTAAAGTCTTATTATTATATTTAAATCTCTATAAATATGAAGTTATAGAATTATATGAATATGAGAATGAGACCTACAAGACATTGATTTTAAAATATTTTAAAAATAACAAATTTTCAGTTATTTCCAGGATTTATAGTAATTTAGTTACTATACTTGAAACTCATACTAAATATTTATAAAGATATATTATGATTAATGTCTTATTGTTTCATATAAATGTAGAGTATAGCATAATCTATGCATGTTCAAAGCATACAAATTCAGTTTAAAAATAAAAAGCAGGAATATCAGTTTAAAACAAAATTATAAATATGTTACTATATTTTTAATGTAATGCTTATTTATGACACTTATTTTCACATTTATACATCAAGTCATCATTTCAACTAGTATGTTATATTGAAGTTTTATTGTATATTAAATATATATTATACATATATAATTTGACAAAATATTATTATAAATTTATAACAATTATAAATGAAATATATAATATAATAGGATTTCTATATATTTATAGTCTATACATATAAAAGAAAGTCTATTTAAATATTTATTTATTTATTTATTTATTTATATGCGTTCGATGTTTAAGAAAATGGCTCGACGGATTTACAAAATTTAAATTGCTACTAATTCTCTACGAAAAAAGTATTGTGGTTGTTCGGATGAATTTTTTATTTCCACCTCTACACCGATCATAATTACATAAAACTGTCCTTTATCGACCTATTTCCCTCTATAGGGAAATCTTTTGATTTTAGAAAAAAATGTTTCACACATGAAATGTATGCGAATGTGAGGTGTTTCGTACAAATGTAATTATATTCACTTTACCATAATTAATGCATTCGTAAATGGCAATAAACGGTGGTAACGTTTACGTTTTCGATATATTTAACGAAGAAATTTTAAATTTTTCAATAAACAAATAAATTTAAGTGCTTTGTTATGAATAAATAAATTGTTTTCTCGAATTAAATCTTTGTTTACATTGATAACGATTAGTTACTATTATACCCGGGCAACGCCGGGTCGTAGCCCGGAAAATTTTCGAGCAAATGAAATTAAATTGAATGATGAACAAAGAATAGTTTATAACAACATCTTACAAAGTGTAAATAACGAAGATGGAAAATTGTTTTTCCTGGATGCCCCCGCAGGAACTGGACACACTTTTTTGATTAATGTATTGCTAGCTAAAATGAAGATGGAAAATAAAGAACATATTGCCATAGCATCATCAGGAATAGCAGCAACTATATTATTGAACGGTAGAACAGTCCATTCCATTTTTAAGATTCCAATACAGTTAAACGAAGATTACATTTGCAGCATAAAGAATAAATCAAAATCAGGGAAACTATTTAGAAGCTGTATATTTATTGTTTGGGATGAATGCACAATAACTCAGAAGCATTAGAAGCCGTCGATAAAATGGTAAGAGACATAGTAAACAAAGATAAGCCGATGGAAGGACATACATTAATACTTAGCAGAGATTTCAAACAAATCCTTCCAGTAGTTAAAAGCGGTACAAAGACAGACCACATAAATTCGTGTTTGAAAACTTCAGTAATGTGGAAAAATATAAGATTAATGAAATTAACTAAAAACATGAGAGTATTCTTATCAAACAATCAAGAGTCATCTCTTAGATATAGGTAATGGAATGACGCAGACAAATAATGGTATGGATATTATCCCGTGCGGAAATATAATGAAAAATATGAATGAACTCATCACGAAAATTTATTAAATGTAGAAGACAATTATTTGGATGAAAATTGGTTTTGCGAAAGATGTATATTAACACCTAAAAATGACAATGTATATATAATAAATCAACATTTACTAAATAAATTTCCAGGAGAGATGAAAATATATAGGTCCATAGACAGAGTACAAAAGAAAAGAAGTTGTATATAATCCCATAGAATTCTTGAATTACATTAAACTTTCCGGATTACCAGACCATAAACTAGCAATAAAAGTAGGAGCGCAAATCATGCTACTAAGAAATTTAAATCCCACAAAATTATGTAATGGATCCAGATTGATCATAACTAATTTACAAAATAATTTGATAGAAGTCAAAATACTAACGGGTCAATATAAGGGAGAAGAAGTCATGTTTCCCAAAATACCACTGATACCATCAGATTATCTCTTTAATTTTAGAAGATACCAATTTTCAATAAAACTGTGTTTTTACATGACAATAAACACATCTCAAGGACAAGCTTTTAAAGTCGTGGACTTAGATCTTGAAACCGAATGCTTCGCCTACGGTCAATTATATGTAGGCTGTTCAATAACACGCAAAGAAAAAAAATGATATATACTGCCCAAAGATTTTCATATGTATTATATAATATATATGAAAATCTTATATGAAAAACATATATGTTTATAAATAAGGAAATATAAATAAAATTCGTAATAATTATAATGTCATTCGTAATAGCAGGGCAACATTTAATACGTTATAATGACCACTACAAGTATAATACCCGGGCAACGCCGGGCCGAAGCCAGCTATTTATTTATTTATTTATTTATTTATATGCGTTCGATGTTTAAGAAAATGGCTCGACGGATTTACAAAATTTAAATTGCTACTTATTCTCTACGAAAAAAGTATTGTGGTTGTTCGGATGAATTTTTTATTTCCGCCTCTACACCGATCATAATTACGTAAAACTGTCCTTTATAGACCTATTTCACTCTATAGGGAAATCTTTTGATTTTCTATGAAAATGTTTCACACATAAAATGTATGCGAATGTGAGGCGTTTCGTAAAAATGTAATTATATTCATTTTACCATAATTAATGCATTCGTAAATGGCAATAAACGGTGATAACGTTTACGTTTTCGATATATTTAACGAAGACATTTTAAATTTTTCGATAAACAATTAAATTTAAGTGCTTTTGTTAAAAATAAATAAATTGTTTTCTATAAATAAATCTTTGTTTACATCTACGTTGATAACGATTAGTTACTATTATACCCGGGCAACGCCGGGATGTAGCCCGGAAAATGTTCATGCAAATAAAATTAAATTGAATGATGAACAAAGAATAGTTTATAACACAATCTTACAAATTGTAAATAGCGAAGATGGAAAATTGTTTTTCCTAGATGCCCCCGCTTGAACTGGAAAAACTTTTTTGATTTATTTATTGCTAGCTAAAATGAAGATGGTAAATAATGAACATATTTCCATAGCATCATCAGGAATAGCAGCAACTCTATTATTGAACTGTAGAACAGCCCATTCCATTTTTAAGATTCCAATACAGTTAAACGAAGATTCCATTTGCAGTATAAAGAATAATTCAAAATCAGGGAAACTATTTAGAAGCTGTAGATTTATTGTTTGGGATGAATGCACAATGACTCACAATCACGCATTAGAAGCCGTCGATAGCATGGTAAGATACATAGTAAACAAAGATAAGCCGATGGGAGGACAGACATTAATCCTTAGCAGAGATTTCAGACAAATCCTTCCAGTATTTAAAAGAGGTACAAAGACAGACCACATAAATTCGTTTTTGAAAACTTCAGTAATGTGGAAACATATAAGATTAATGAAATTGACTAAAAACATGAGAGTATTCTTATCAAACAATCAAGATACAGCCACATTCGAAAATCATCTCTTAGATATAGGTAATGGAATGACGCAGACAAATAATGGTATGGATATTATCCCGTGCGGAAATATAATGAAAAATATGAATGAACTCATCACGAAAATTTATTAAATGTAGAAGACAATTATTTGGATGAAAATTGGTTTTGCGAAAGATGTATATTAACACCTAAAAATGACAATGTATATATAATAAATCAACATTTACTAAATAAATTTCCAGGAGAGATGAAAATATATAGGTCCATAGACAGAGTACAAAAGAAAAGAAGTTGTATATAATCCCATAGAATTCTTGAATTACATTAAACTTTCCGGATTACCAGACCATAAACTAGCAATAAAAGTAGGAGCGCAAATCATGCTACTAAGAAATTTAAATCCCACAAAATTATGTAATGGATCCAGATTGATCATAACTAATTTACAAAATAATTTGATAGAAGTCAAAATACTAACGGGTCAATATAAGGGAGAAGAAGTCATGTTTCCCAAAATACCACTGATACCATCAGATTATCTCTTTAATTTTAGAAGATACCAATTTTCAATAAAACTGTGTTTTTACATGACAATAAACACATCTCAAGGACAAGCTTTTAAAGTCGTGGACTTAGATCTTGAAACCGAATGCTTCGCCTACGGTCAATTATATGTAGGCTGTTCAATAACACGCAAAGAAAAAAAATGATATATACTGGCCAAAGATTTTCATATGTATTATATAATATATATGAAAATCTTATATGAAAAACATATATGTTTATAAATAAGGAAATATAAATAAAATTCGTAATAATTATAATGTCATTCGTAATAGCAGGGCAACAATTAATACGTTATAATGACCACTACAAGTATAATACCCGGGCAACGCCGGGCCGAAGCCAGCTATTTATTTATTTATTTATTTATTTATATGCGTTCGATGTTTAAGAAAATGGCTCGACGGATTTACAAAATTTAAATTGCTACTTATTCTCTACGAAAAAAGTATTGTGGTTGTTCGGATGAATTTTTTATTTCCGCCTCTACACCGATCATAATTACGTAAAACTGTCCTTTATAGACCTATTTCACTCTATAGGGAAATCTTTTGATTTTCTATGAAAATGTTTCACACATAAAATGTATGCGAATGTGAGGCGTTTCGTAAAAATGTAATTATATTCATTTTACCATAATTAATGCATTCGTAAATGGCAATAAACGGTGATAACGTTTACGTTTTCGATATATTTAACGAAGAAATTTTAAATTTTTCGATAAACAATTAAATTTAAGTGCTTTTGTTAAAAATAAATAAATTGTTTTCTATAAATAAATCTTTGTTTACATCTACGTTGATAACGATTAGTTACTATTATACCCGGGCAACGCCGGGATGTAGCCCGGAAAATGTTCATGCAAATAAAATTAAATTGAATGATGAACAAAGAATAGTTTATAACACAATCTTACAAATTGTAAATAGCGAAGATGGAAAATTGTTTTTCCTAGATGCCCCCGCTTGAACTGGAAAAACTTTTTTGATTTATTTATTGCTAGCTAAAATGAAGATGGTAAATAATGAACATATTTCCATAGCATCATCAGGAATAGCAGCAACTCTATTATTGAACTGTAGAACAGCCCATTCCATTTTTAAGATTCCAATACAGTTAAACGAAGATTCCATTTGCAGTATAAAGAATAATTCAAAATCAGGGAAACTATTTAGAAGCTGTAGATTTATTGTTTGGGATGAATGCACAATGACTCACAATCACGCATTAGAAGCCGTCGATAGCATGGTAAGATACATAGTAAACAAAGATAAGCCGATGGGAGGACAGACATTAATCTTTAGCAGAGATTTCAGACAAATCCTTCCAGTATTTAAAAGAGGTACAAAGACAGACCACATAAATTCGTTTTTGAAAACTTCAGTAATGTGGAAACATATAAGATTAATGAAATTGACTAAAAACATGAGAGTATTCTTATCAAACAATCAAGATACAGCCACATTCGAAAATCATCTCTTAGATATAGGTAATGGAATGACGCAGACAAATAATTGTATGGATATTATCCCTTGCTTAAATATAATGGAAAATAAGAATGAACTCATCACGACAATTTATGAAAATTTAGAAGACAATTATTTGGATGAAAATTGGCTTTGCGAAAGATGTATATTAACACCTAAAAATGACTATGTATATATAATAAATCAAAATTTACTAAATAAATTTCCAGGAGAGATGAAAGTATATAGGTCCATAGACAGAGTTCAAAAGAAAAGAAGTTGTATATTATCCCATAGAATTTTTGAATTTCATTAAACTTTCCGGATTACCAGACCATAAACTAGCACTAAAGTAGAAGCGCCAATAATGCTATTAAGACATTTAAATCCCCCAAAATTATGTAATGGATCCAGATTGATCATAACTAATTTACAAAATAATTTGATAGAAGCCAAAATACTAACGGGTCAATATAAGGGAGAAGAAGTCATGTTTCTCAAAATACCACTGATACCATCAGATTATCCCTTTAATTTTAGAAGACACCAATTTCCAATAAAACTTTGTTTTTCCATGACAATAAACAAATCTCAAGGACAATCATTTAAAGTCGTGGGCTTAGATCTTGAATACTTAGCCTACGGTCAATTGTATGTAGGCTGTTCAAGAGCATGCAAAGAAAAAAAATTATATATACTGGTCAAAGATTTTGTTAAACATTTCAGACATTATCATTTCCCACTACAAGTATAATACCCGGGCAACGCCGGGCCGTAGCCAGCTATCTACACATATAAAATAAAGTCTATTTAAATATTTATTTATTTATTTATATATATGCGTTCTATGTTTAAGAAAACGGCTCGACGGATTTACAAAATTTAAATTGCTATTAATTCTCTAGGATAATAGTATTGTGGTTGTTCGGATGCATATTTTATTTCCGCCTCTACACCGATCATAATTACGCAAAACTGTCCTTTATCGATCTATTTCTCTCTATAGGGAAATCTTTTGATTTTCTAAGAAAATGTTTAATACATAAAATGTATGCGAATGTGAGGTTTTCGTAAAAATGTAATTATATTCACTTTACTTTAATTAATGCATTCGTAAATGGCAATAAACGGTGACAACGTTTACGTGTTCGCTATATTTAACGTAGCAATTTTAAATTTTTATAAACACTTAAATTTAAGTGCATTGTTATAAATAAATAAATTGTTTTCTAAAATTAAATCTTTGTTTACATCTACGTTGCTAACGATTCCACAGGTACACCACGTTTAATTCCCGGGCAACGCCGGGACGTAGCCAGCTAGTCTATACATATAAAAGAAAGTTAATTTAAATATTTATTTATTTATTTATTTATTTATATGCGTTCGATGTTTAAGAAAATGGCTCGACGGATTTACAAAATTTAAATTGCTACTAATTTTCTACGAAAAAAGTATTGTGGTTGTTCGGATGAATTTTTTATTTCCGCCTCTACACCGATCATAATTACATAAAACTGTCCTTTATCGACCTATTTCCCTCTATAGGGAAATCTTTTGATTTTAGAAAAAAATGTTTCACACATGAAATGTATGCGAATGTGAGGTGTTTCGTACAAATGTAATTATATTCACTTTACCATAATTAATGCATTCGTAAATGGCAATAAACGGTGATGACGTTTACGTTTTCGATATATTTAACGAAGAAATTTTAAATTTTTCAATAAACACTTAAATTTAAGTGTTTTTGTTATAAATAAATAAATTGTTTTCTATAAATAAATCTTTGTTTACATCTACATTGATAACGATTAGTTACTATTATACCCGGGCAACGCCGGGTCGTAGCCCGGAAAATTTTCGAGCAAATGAAATTAAATTGAATGATGAACAAAGAATAGTTTATAACAACATCTTACAAAGTGTAAATAACGAAGATGGAAAATTGTTTTTCCTGGATGCCCCCGCAGGAACTGGACACACTTTTTTGATTAATGTATTGCTAGCTAAAATGAAGATGGAAAATAAAGAACATATTGCCATAGCATCATCAGGAATAGCAGCAACTATATTATTGAACGGTAGAACAGTCCATTCCATTTTTAAGATTCCAATACAGTTAAACGAAGATTACATTTGCAGCATAAAGAATAAATCAAAATCAGGGAAACTATTTAGAAGCTGTATATTTATTGTTTGGGATGAATGCACAATAACTCAGAAGCATTAGAAGCCGTCGATAAAATGGTAAGAGACATAGTAAACAAAGATAAGCCGATGGAAGGACATACATTAATACTTAGCAGAGATTTCAAACAAATCCTTCCAGTAGTTAAAAGAGGTACAAAGACAGACCACATAAATTCGTGTTTGAAAACTTCAGTAATGTGGAAAAATATAAGATTAATGAAATTAACTAAAAACATGAGAGTATTCTTATCAAACAATCAAGAGTCATCTCTTAGATATAGGTAATGGAATGACGCAGACAAATAATGGTATGGATATTATCCCGTGCGGAAATATAATGAAAAATATGAATGAACTCATCACGAAAATTTATTAAATGTAGAAGACAATTATTTGGATGAAAATTGGTTTTGCGAAAGATGTATATTAACACCTAAAAATGACAATGTATATATAATAAATCAACATTTACTAAATAAATTTCCAGGAGAGATGAAAATATATAGGTCCATAGACAGAGTACAAAAGAAAAGAAGTTGTATATAATCCCATAGAATTCTTGAATTACATTAAACTTTCCGGATTACCAGACCATAAACTAGCAATAAAAGTAGGAGCGCAAATCATGCTACTAAGAAATTTAAATCCCACAAAATTATGTAATGGATCCAGATTGATCATAACTAATTTACAAAATAATTTGATAGAAGTCAAAATACTAACGGGTCAATATAAGGGAGAAGAAGTCATGTTTCCCAAAATACCACTGATACCATCAGATTATCTCTTTAATTTTAGAAGATACCAATTTTCAATAAAACTGTGTTTTTACATGACAATAAACACATCTCAAGGACAAGCTTTTAAAGTCGTGGACTTAGATCTTGAAACCGAATGCTTCGCCTACGGTCAATTATATGTAGGCTGTTCAATAACACGCAAAGAAAAAAAATGATATATACTGGCCAAAGATTTTCATATGTATTATATAATATATATGAAAATCTTATATGAAAAACATATATGTTTATAAATAAGGAAATATAAATAAAATTCGTAATAATTATAATGTCATTCGTAATAGCAGGGCAACAATTAATACGTTATAATGACCACTACAAGTATAATACCCGGGCAACGCCGGGCCGAAGCCAGCTAGTATATATATAAAAGCGCATGTATATGTATATGCATATATGTAAATTTACATGTAAAAGTGTAAAGTATAACTATTTGCTAACGATAACATACATTATAGAAATAAACAAAGAATAATACGAAATTAAAAAATTAAAGAAATTAAAACGTGTTACAGATACCGTAAAAATAAACGAAAAAAAATCGAAAGTAGAAATAAAATACATTATTTTGTAAGTGGCATTGAAATATTTAATTTCTACTTTAACTTTATAGAATTCTTCTTATCTTTGTATCCTGTATTAGTAATACATTATTAGTTATATAGTTTAATATTTAAATGATAAATTTTAAATATATTATAAACAGAACATGTCAAAAATCAATTGAATCAATACTATAATGAAACAAACAAATAATGTAATACTTACCGAAATCTGTAATAATAGTAGGTGGTACATTATTAATTTTATATTTTAATTGTATAATAATTTTGAAACATATATATATATATAAACAGAACACACTAAAAATAAAATAAATCAATATACCTATACACAAACATAATACGTTAATAACAAAATAAACCAATACTATTACGAAACAAACAATATAATACTTTAATAAGATATTAATAATTATAACACTAATCTGAAATAATAGTAAATTATTAAAATTGTATTTTAGAATTATAATACATTAAACATATATACAAAATATATATAAAACAAAAATATAATACAGAACAAACACAAATAAAACAATACTTCCCACTTTATCTGTAATAATGAATTATTAATTTTATATTATAGTATATTTGAAATATAGATATAAAAACCCACATTTTCTATAAAAAAAACAATTAAAAAAAAAAAACACAGAAGAAATACAATAATTAAGATACAAAATGAAACACAAATCAATATAAAATTATAAATTTCTGTTAAAAAAAAGTTGTTTGTCTAAACGGATTTTGTTTATTTTATTTTTAAAAGATGAAACAGATACAGATTTTATTATATCATTATTTAATGTAGGTATTACATTTAATTTAATTTTAATTTTTATATTAATTTTATTTTATCAATTTATAGAATAAAATAGATTTGGAAGAATTTATACCAACATGGAGATATATTGGGATATGGAAGGGGTTACAAGTTAGTATAGATTATTGATATATCAGTGATCGCATTAACTTAATATAAATTGTTGTGTTCAGAATAATTAATTGTATATATATAATATAAAAAGAGGGTCAAGTATTTCCTTGTTATATTTTTAAAATTAGAAATATACATAAATAGTTAAAAACATTGTACAAGTATCCAACTGCTATTCAGAAAGTGTGCATTCCTATCATTCAGATGGGGCGTGATGTCCTTGCCAGGGCTCAAACTGGTTCCGGAAAAACAGTTACGTATTCATTTGAAGCTTATTACAATTAAACTAATGAATAATTCATTACATTTAATAAGTATACTTAATGTAAACATTATAAATCATTAATTACGTATATTTACATATTGTAGTTATTTTACAAATATTCATTAACATCTCACCTCTAGGTGGCGATAATGGCTCCAATAATAAGTGCTATACTGGATACCTTAGACGATGATGATTCATACGATGATGATTCATACGATGATGATAGTGATTATGATGATAGTGATGATGAGGGTATTGCTACACCCAGCTGTATTGTTCTAGCGCCTACGAGAGAATTGTGTAAACAGGTTTATTATTAATTTGACATAAGTTAGACCTCTAGATTATATTTTGTATACTCTCCATGTTAAACTTCCAGAGATTATCACACCCTATAGAATAGTCAACAATTTACAAAATAATTACATTATACTGTATAAAGTGTATGAGTTTGCCAACATTATCTGCCTTATATTAATGTATGTATCGATCACTCTCAATATAGTTGTAAACGAACATCTTGGCTCTGTCTTTCTCTACAGATATAAAGGCGATGTGTATATATGGTGGAACCAACACTACAGCGTCTATGGATGAACTGAGTGACGGATGTGATATCTTAGTGGCAACTCCTCAGAGACTGCAGCATTTCATCAACGACGACATTGTTAGTATATCTATTGGGTGATGGATACTTATTCCATGTGGGGTTTATATTGTAACTTACGAGAGTGCGACATACTTTTCAGCAGAGTGGAGCTACTTGCATTTAGAATGCAACATATATTAACAGATTTAATTGTAGATCGATATTATTTATTTTTTATTACGTATATTAATAAATTTATAATATATTTAAAATGTAAAATATATTATTTACATTTGAATTTTGACCTATGAACCTAATTTCCGTATTACTATCCTGCAGACTGGCAATCATGTCATATTGAATAATTATGACAATTAAATAAGAGCGAGCGTGATAATTCTTAAACAGAGTTTATCAGATTTTATAATCTGATTATCAATATTGTAAACACATCTAATAGATATGTAGAGTGTGTCAACAAAATAGACAATATGTGCAATATACTTTTTCCATTTAAACACCATCATAGAATATCATTATTTGACTTATTAAAAAAAATGTATATTGTTATATATTTATTCCTATTACATATACATATAAATATATATATATAAATAATATTCATGTTAAATATAAGAAAAAATGTACATCTATTAATCTCAAATTCTCAGTTAGATAATAATTCTGCGCTATAAATAATGATGTACATTACAGAGTTGGCGGTTTTTTTGTGGTTTTTTTTGTTTTTTTTATAATCAAATGTTAAAGATTATTTATTAGAAAATATTATATATACCTAGATTGATTATTAAATGTCTGTGCAAAACATACATATATTGAGTTAGTATAAAATATACAAAACACTAATGAATATTATTTATATATATTAATTATATATATATATATATATATATTAAATTTTCAATAATATATTATTAATATTAAATGTTAATAAAATTATTTTATTAAAATATATTTATTATAAAAATAAAGTAAAATATAATAAAAAAAATAGTTACAAATTGTAACAAAATAATAATTAAAAAAAATAACAATAAAGTAATTAGAAATATAATCAATATAATTCTCACAATAAAATAACAAGTTACAAATTGTAACAATATAATAATTTAAAAAATAATAATAATAATAATTAGATGATTTCTAATAATCTGAATCATCCCTTTTATATTTTGTATTCTTTTGTAATTTATTTTAAATGCCTGGTAATAGAATATATTCAATAGTTATATCAATTATATTGAGAACGTAATACAGTTCTAAATGTTACAGCATTAGTATAGGATATATAATTGTGTATGGCAGGAAAAAGTAATTACATATCCAATAGATATTAGCCATATAACACCGTATTAATGAAATAATGCTTTTATAATGTTAAAAAAACCAAATAAACCAAAAAAACCAAAAAAAACATAAAAAAAAACCGACCAACCCTGATACTACAGGTATATTTTGATTGCAACCAGATAACCTATATTTATTAATTCTCCGTTATCGTGTCAAAATCTGTGATCTAACAATAGGTGATCAAACATAGAATGTTTATAATTATACCTAAGAATTCAGTTATAATTAGCAAACATCTATGGCTATGGATATGTGGCTAAGGCGTCAGATACACAATCAGTAGGACACGGGTTCGAGCCTCGTCCGGACCATTAATTAATTTTGTAAAATGGGTCTTAAAATATATTTAGAAGTGATCTTATATAATTGTGTATAAATAAATGATCGGCTCTCGTTAACCATGGATGCATTAACATGATAGCGGCTTCGAAGGGACATTAGAGCCATATATGGTTATAAGTGAAAATCTTCATCTAAGTTCCTGGATGGGATGAAAGCACTCCACCAAATAAAAATAACAATAACAATAACATATAACTAAACCTATTACATAGAGTTTAATTTTTCAATCATTAATCATTAACTACTTTAACAGATTAGCTTGGATTGTTGCAGATATTTCATAGTGGATGAGGCGGATGAGATCATTAAACATATGGAAGGGGATCTAAGCTCCATAGTTAGTCATTTACCCCCCAGTGTGGACCAATCCACCGGTGAGATAATGCATACTATAATGTTCAGGTTTATACTTCATTCAATTGAATAGTTACAATAGAAATGAATAATAATAATATAATCTATACACTTATTATTTATATATTATTTAATGAAATTATCGCATTATTTTAGTGCCACATTCTTGAATTTGAAATTCAGTCGATTTGATAAGTATTTAAGAAAATACAACTATGTTAATGTGGGACTTGAAAAGGGAGCAAGTGATTCTATTGATCAAAGAATAGTCAATATTAAAGAAGAAGATAAGCCTAAGAATATTATTAATTATATTAATTCAGTAAAAGGTGTGTTTATACTTATTATGAATTTATTAATTAATTATCGATTTATTATTATAAAAAAATTATACTATATTTTAATTATGTATATTATTTATCAATATAATTTTGTTTTACAAAAATAATTGTACCTTTTTATTAGAAATCAACGATTTCAAAATGATGATATTTGTGAATACAATAAAAGAATGTGATAATTTGACAAATATCTTACAATATTATATTAATGATATAATTATTGATAATATTCACAGGTTTTGATAATACACATAATATATAATTTAATGAATATATTTACTTATAACTTCGATATATTATAACTTCTATATATATATATATATATATATATATATTATAGTTGATATTGTATTACATTTTAAATTATTAGAATTATTAAACAAATAAAACTTAAATATAAAAACAATTCAAAAATTTTATAATATAAATTATATTGTATAATTCGTAATTAATAATTATATACTAATTTGCATGTCTTCTATAATTGTATTGATTATAAAAATTAATTATAACTGATGTTATAAGTATATAAATGTGTAGATTATTTATTATTATATTAATTTAAAAATACATTTATGTTGTAGACATTTATTTATAATCTATATGTAAAATAAGTTGTATATCATTTTTTAAATATAAATATTATAACTTTTTCATATTTTATAAATATTTCAAATGTATTCAAATTTATATATTTGTTATTTAATATATATATACCTACATTATTTAATATTCAATGATTTAATAAATGTTTTAAAAGTTGTAATGCCTTTAAATCTAATATTTCTTTACTTAAATAATCTTTATTTCATTACAGTTAGTCCTAGTTTTTTCTCTTGTGTTTATTAAGAATTTAATAAACTATAAATCAAAATTGGAAAAAAATGTACTATTTGTTTTGAAATGGGCCCTCACAGTTATCTATAACATGTATAAGTTACATATTCTTGATGGATCCATTTCTATCCATTATAACAAATATTACTAGTATTATATTATATATATTTATATATATATATATATATATATATATATATATATATATATATATATACATATCTTATATATACATTATATTTTATATTTTTCGTTATAACTTTCTAATTTCTTGTAGTGGGCCATCACAAGAAGACAGAGAAATATCATTATACAATTTCAAATATGCTACCACCAATGTATTAGTGTGTACTGACTTATCAAGTAGAGGACTAGATATATCAGGAGTTCAGGTTTTCAGAAATATATATAATATATTATTTAATTCATAATTAAAAAAAATATTAATTAACAAATAAATATTACAAAATTAAATAATATAAAAAAGATAATATTTCAATAAATTATTATATTTCAATAAATTTAACAACAATAGAAAATAATAATTTGTTATCGATGTGCAAAAATCAAATAAGATATTTTAAATGAATATATAAATAAAACTTGAGTATAGTACTTTGTGTTTCAAACTAAACTCCACACCGCATATATGAAAGGTCATTTTCACCAATTATAAGTGAACTTCATCTAAGAACCTGGATTGGATGATAAAAATAACAAATGTAATTATACATAGTTATTATAGTAATGTATTTAAATTATGCATGGTTCCTTAATATCTTCATGTATTTATACCTAATCTCAGCATTCTTGCTGTTTGCAATCTACTTAGTTCTCCCCATAATTAATATAATACAATTAATTTATTGTTATTTTATTATATGATATATCCATAAAATTCAATTTAATATTACATTATTTTGAAAATGTACTCACTATACCTAGTAAATATATATATGTTAAACAACAAAATTAAACAAACTAATATTCAATGATGAACGATAACATATTCTATTCCAATACAGCTCTCATGAATTATATCTAATTACATTAAAATAACTAAATGGTCTAATGATTGCGTTAACACACTAAAGTAACACTATAACCACCTCTACACAGTACATAGTCCAGTACGATATCGCCAGCACAATAGAAGTGTACATACACCGCATGGGACGAGGGGGCAGATGTGGCAACTCCGCAGTGTCCGTTACTTACTTTGATCCGGAGCACGATAACTTCACACAGAAAACATATTTCAACGATATTTCACATAAGAAAGTCACCGTTAAAAATAAAGCATCTATGTCGAGACTGATCATTCAAGTTTTGGCAGAGGTTTTGTAATTATCACATATAATTTATCTATATATATTAGTGTTGTCAGTTAAAATTAAAGGCCACAAAATTAATTATCAGTATTATCAGTTTCAACAAATTGAGTATTAGTGTCATACAATAATGGCATAGGTATTATATAGTGTAATTAAAACAACTTCATTTCAGTATCATGAAATTATAAAATTATAAATTTATTTAAATATTAAAAAACAATATAATATTTACAAAAAATAGAGATTATTGTGAAATATACATTAACATATCACCCAATAAGATTTAACCACGACACTCTACTCAGTTAACCAAATCATATTATTTACATGTATAACTGACTTAACTTATATGCATCACGTTTAGTTATTTGTATAAATAGTCCTATATAAACTATAAACTATAATAAACCATTGAAATATTTCCCGCTTTGAGAAATATAACCGATTTTTACTCACTCAAATGTATATATATATATATATATATATTAAATTCATATTCGCCATAACCAGTAAATTAGTTTTTAAATAGATTTAGAAGCTTCATATTTATATACCGAATGAATGTAAAATGTTTCTTTCTTAATGTCATAAGAACCCAATGAAGAAACCCTATATATTTAATATTTCACAGACTTACCTTTAAATAATTTATAAATATATACTACTGTTGTCATATATATTCCATGATATCTATTAGTTAATAATTAGGTATTGTTGTAGTCAAGCTATTAACTTAATAGTATATAGTATTAAGCTATTTAGGATATCAAGTTATTATAATATTATATATACAAATAATACACAAGTAAGAATGGTGACTAATAATTATGTGATATGCTCAATTTCTAATTCTATACAAATGTGTATTATATATTTACTTACATCATTTACTTATTTTTTTATATGTTTACATAGTTTACATAATATTTCAATTATCAAGAAGTAAGTTAAGTCTAACAATACATTTATTATCATATCGAAGACAATATATCATTTGTATAGTGTTATATTATTGAATAATTTATTTTTTAATATATATTTGTTATACCATATTGAAAATCAATGTTTATATTTGTTAACTGCTGTATTTAATATGTATCCATACAAATAAAATACCTGCTTATTATATATTTATTTAATAAGGGAAAACAATTACAGTGCCAACAAGAAGTTCCGAAATGGCTCGAAGTATTAGCATTTAAACAATAATTATTTATTTGTAGTATATATATATCATTTTATTTTTGTACCCAAAATAGTTGTTAAATATATAAACATCTTTTAATACATATACATTTGAATAAATGTATATAATATTATGTATATTATTTAGATTTATTATAATAAATATATTTTAAATGAATTATAATTCCAATTTTAATTATTCATTATAATACCATGTTATATCTATAAATATATTAGTGTATTATGAGAAAATATTAAAAATGTTATAAATATTATGTTTGAATTATTACCATATTTAAACAATAATAACTATATTTAACTTATTAAATAAATAAATCTAGAAATAATAAGTAAGATATATTAATATTCTTAACCTCATATAATTCATGTTATATGAATGGGATAGTCAAGAACAATATAACTTATCTGTGTTTCCTCCAATTATAAGTGTCATCTAATAATTGTATATAGTTTTTAAATATATTATTACTTGATTTATAATTAATTAAACTAATATAAATATGTTATAGTCCTAAACAATAAGAATCCGAGTAATATTATTTATTATTATTATTATTATTATCAGATTTAGGTTTGCACCAGGGTTTTTGTAGAAGCTAAAGCTTATCGAGACAATTACCCTTAATCTTAAAGCAAGTTCAAAAAAAAACTAAATAAATAAAATATTATAAAATATTAGATGACTTCCTGTTTACATAGATACAATACAATGAATAAAATAGAAAAATAATATAAATTGTTTGAACTTGCCATAAAATTATGTAATCATCATTTAATTATTTATAAATAAATAACTAAAATAAATAATAAGTACTATAAAATAATACACTAAACAAAAATATAGATGTATTAGTATAAAAGAAGAAAAAAATGAAGTAAAACTGAATAAAACTGAATAAAACATAACAAAAAGAATATCTAGAAAGATGGTAAGAAATGTATGTAACATTTTTTTTTTTTTTTTTTTTTTTCAGTAAATAAGTTTTAGGAATTTTTTTGTAATACTTTATAATAATGTAAAGAATGTAAAATATTTGTTCAAACTGAAATGTTAGTTTAATTACTAATTTTTATATAAGTGTCAATAAAGAGAAATAAAACAAAGAAGTATAATCAAGTATACAAGAAAAAAGATTCAATACAAAATGTTTATGTAATTAAAAATAAAGTCAAATAATATTATTAGTCGGAGGGAAATAAAAAAATACTAAAGAAAATACTAAAGAAAAAAGAAATACCTAACAGTTTTTTTTAATTTTATTATTTTTATATAAACGTCAATAAAAAAGAATACTGTATGTATATCACCAATCATATATTAAATAGTTATTATAATTTAATATCTATTAGGTATATAAATAAAATATTGAAATTATACTTTTTTCCTTATAAAATAATATATATATGTAATAATATTTATTAAAATAATGTGGGTTAATTTAAATTATAAATAAATAGTAGATACAATTTGTAAGACTATATATCTACTTAGGAATCAAACTATAATATTAAATTGCATTATATTTTAGGAGATCTCTAGGGTGTCGATATTACATTGCATGTCGATATTCGAGTACTCTCTTACATTATTATATGATGATTACATTTAGTTACATGATAAGTTTCATTATATTTTATTTATTTTTATCATATACATTACAGTGTATATGTAAACAGGAAGTCATAAAGTTAAATACCTCGAAAATCTTCTGAACATTTTATTTGTCCTTTTATTGTTTTTTTTCTCACTTGCAATGATTGCAATAATAAAATGTATGTTATCTTATATTATCTTATAATATTATACAATTATTATTTATTTATAACTATTATCTATAATGAAACCTATCATGTTAATAAAGGGGTAATTATCTCGATAAGCAACATTACTTCTACAATTACCCTGGCATTGCCTAAATCTGATAATAATAATAATAATAATAATAATAATAATATATATATATATATATATGTGTGTGTGTTTGTGTATTTGTGTGTATGCTTATTGAGACATTTTATAATTAATACAAATTATTGAAATTATAGAAATGATGATAATACACTAAGGTGGGCTTTACACATTTAGGTTATACTTAGGATTACATTTACGTTTGAATGAGCTGAATAAGCTGTATTAAACCTTTTACAGAATTGTTAAAATGTCATTACCTCAGACGTTATTCAGGTATATGTAGTATACTATTGGCTAGTGTCATTCTCTAGTATATTCGGATCATTAGTGATGTAATATATAACTTTGTCCATTATAATGAATAATTTAATAATATTGATGTATTTATAATTATGAAATATTATTATATAATACATCTATATTTAGCGATATTCAAAACATATATATTTAAATTAAACCTGAATTATTTATTCATTATCAATTTATTAATTAACTTTGATTCTAAAGATAATGTTACAGACTTGAGAGTATTTATTGTGTCAGATAATTTAATAGAAAATTATTTATAAGTTTAAGTTTAAAAAGGCTTCTCTCTCAAGTGTAATTATTTACTATTAAATATATTAGGTTGAAAATGTCTACATTTGGATATATATATATATAATAATAATAATAATAATAATAATATTTATTAGAAGAAAGTTGTATATATATATATAAATATCATGTGAATTATTAAATTCATTATATAATTGTTTCCTCTAAAAGGCTTCAGATGAAGATAATTATCTTTTCTATGCTGTCGCCTGCAAATATATATATATATATATATATATATTCATATTTGTATTGTATATTCCTTTGAGGTGTATATCAATATGGTATAATATATGTTTAATACTGAATTATCTTATATACTAATCATCTTAATTGCTGATGTCAGATGATATATCATCTGACATATTATTATATATATTATATATTATATATATATATTATATTATATTATACATATTATATATATATATACATATTATTTATATAGTTAGTAATAACCACATAATTATCTTTTTTAGTATTTTCTATACACTTATAAGTAGGTATTCCTATATATAAATAAAGTTGTCTACTATTGTTAGAAAATAGTAATTTTTAACTTCTTATATGATGTAAATTCACTAATTTGATCATATGTTATCATTATACTAATTATTTTGTAATTTGTTTTGTTTGTATATTCTAATAAACTTCTCATAATCATGTATATGCTCGCCTATATATTAAGAGAGTGCATCAATATTTTGTATAACCGCTTTTATCTCAATTTAACCTAATTGTAATACTTTTCTAATCGACTTTATTCTACCCAGTAATTATCTCCACGGTTTTCATAATATTGAAGTCTCAAATTCTTGCATTTATTGAATAAATACGTTGACTACAGTAATGTAATTTACGTAATATTTTAACATATATAATATCAGATATAAATTATGTAGGATTTTGAGAAATTCACAAGATAAATTCCTAATAAAATTTTCTTGTGATGACCATATTATATTCGATAATGCTTTTAATAAAACATATTATATTTTTCTTTAATATAGATGTTAATATATTCTTTATTTAGTTTGGCTAAATTAATTATATTTAGGGATGTGGGATGAAAGAAAATAGGTACAATTGCTAATATTCCTAATATTGCTACAATTGGCGAAGAATTAACGGATTTTTGCCAACCAGATTTAAGGAATGCACAGCGCAGATATGGGGATCCATATATAGTATATGGTATATTATAATCTATCATTTTATTGAAGACTTTTACTCCAGACTTATTGGTGGATTTTTCATAAATTTGAGCTCTATAATCTATTATAATTATATTATTATTTTTTTTAATTCTAATAAATCGTTAGCTAAATATTTACCAATGTGATAATTAATCTTAACGTACATCAATAAATACCTATATAATAATAATACATAACTTGGTATATATGACAACGAAGGTTAACTTATAAGGTAGGTACCTACATGTGATATATCTGGAATTGATTAGTACACTGATATATAATATAATATTTCAAATTTAATATTTGTTCAATTATTTAGTTATCAGCAGGCCCAGATATTTTGGGCCAAAGCCCAAAATAAAGAAAAAGGCCCAAAATAGCTTATTTTGGGCTTTTCTAAATCCTTATTTTAGGTTATTTTGGGCCTTTTTAAAAAACTTGAAAATACGTTAATATCAATCATAATTTATGATTTATATTATATATTTAATAATTATCATATTATTTACCATATATACTATACTTTTTTTTATATTTTATAAGTTATTAATATACTTTATTTAATTTAAGAAATGATAAAATTATAAAAAAAAATACATTTTTAATTTTTATTATATAAAATGAGATTAAATAATGAGTAATTCATAAATTAAAATAATTCATTGTTTTTATAATAAGTTTCGTTTATAAAAGTGATGATAATAGAATGTATTGATTTGAATGAAGCATACCTTTCAGGCTAATTTTACTTACATTATTCTTATAATTATTTTTATATATAAAATTTGACTCCATATCAGATGTTACAGGAATAATGGTTGTTATGCTACAGACACATTATTTTTATTTTTCATATTTAATATCCTTCTACACATCTTCGACATTTTTACTTAAAATATTATTAGTTCTTCTGGCTCTCTTTCATATTCTTCTATAATTTCTTTATACTCGAATCTATATAGGCCTATCGAATCTATATAACCTAGTTATATTGTTTCGTAAACAAAATATTTAGTCTGTCTATTAAAAACATTGCCAAACACTTTGCCTTACATATTTACAATGCTTTGTTAGTCGATCATATCTTGGCTATTATGTGGTGAATTGTTAGAATCTCTTTCAACGGATATCAATAGAAGATTATTCTGTAGTTTTAATATATGTTTTAACCTATGGCAATATTTTGATAAAATAAATGAAGTTGAAATGTATCAAAGTGAAACAAAGTAACATTCGTATACAATCCATTATCAAATTTATAGTATACATTAATAACATAATTATCATATATAGTGGTGGATATTGAATCTGGCCGCCTAATAATTTTCATATTTTATGGGGCGTGTCTAACTTCTCAAAGATAATTAAATATTCAAATATTTAAATATAAATGACATTTCTGTAAATATTCAAATATTATAATATTAAAACATGTAAATAAATGTGAGTATTCAGATATATAGAATATATACAAGTATATACTAATATATTGTATATTACACATTTAACATATAGCATATTGTGATACGTATAGATATTATTTAAAATGTCTAAATAATCACATTTAATAAAATAAATACGGAAATATCGTATAAGAATTATTCTTCGAATAAATAAACATCTATTCAATACGCATATACACTTGAATAATAAGTTTATGATAGTATATATGTTATATATAATTATATATGATTCATTTAACTTATATTTTACGATGATGCGTATTGATATTATTTAAATGGCAAAATATTCACATTTAATCAATATAATTAAGTATATATCGTATAAGAATAAATAAACAATACGTATATAAACTTGAATATTCAATATATTACTATGAATTATATTTATAATACTTATATAGTAGATTATTTATTAAACTTGCCTGACAATGTATTCATTTAAATTTATTAAATATAAAGTTTACAATCATAATTACACATATGGAAATATTGTTGTGAATTAGAGGCGCCATATTTATATGACTAATTGTTTATTTATAGGTGATGATGCGCTATCATGTTAGAATAAATAAATGTAATTCTATTAAATAAAATATAATTATATGTTTATATTTGTAATACATAACTAGGTATATAGAATGTGTATAGGCATATATAATATTACATTAACATATTTATTTTAATAACTTACTACATTTATCTTTATTTATCACATATAAATAATATGTATTTATTCATAACTATATAATGTAGGTAAGCTAATACTATTATTTATTTTACATATAAACTTACGTTCAACTTACATCAACAACTTAAGTTGAACTTAAGTTTATTTGTTACCATCGACTTAAGTTGAACTTAAGTTTATCTTAAGTTATTGAGGTAAGTTGAATGCTGGGCAGTTTACCTGGTCCGAGTTTAAAGGTACCTCAGTATTGTCATCATTAATTTTGATAGCAGGCATGTCATTGTTAATAGAATTAATAGACTTATTGATATTTATAACTTTATAACTTAAAAGACTATAGTCTTTTAAGTTATAATGTTATAAATATCAATAAGTCTATTAATTCTATGCTATAGCATATGATTTTAATATATTTAAAGGTAAATAATCTATAGATAGTTCCTACCATTTATTTATTTATAAGATATAAAAACGCCTACAGTATATTACAGAAAGGTATATTTGTATAGAAATAAAACATAATACCAAATGATAATATGTATACTACACAATTTAAATTCAGTAAAATTACCTAGACTACCTAAGTAGGATATTATCTAGTAGATAAATTATCTTAAGAAAACATACCTATCAATTATTAAAACATATCATGTCATTAAAACACAAATGTTTCCAATTCAGAAATAAAATGAAAATAAGATCTATTTACCAGAGTAGGTAACCTAGAGATTAGTTCTCAGGTAATATATACAACATGTCTTAAGAATCTTGTTTAAATAAGATGTCGAGTTAAATATATATATATATATATAAATGTTATGTTGTCTTCTGTAAAAAAAAGAGATTCATAAATTATATAAAATAGAGTAGGTACTTTCAAATAAAGTAAATACACCTCTCACAGTCATTACCAAGAAAAGTTATACCTTTACATATATAGCTATAGGTGTACAATGTACATTGCACACTAAGATGTAGAGAAGTATTTAAAAATGGTTTATTTAGAAAAAATTATAAAATTATTGATCAAATATAATTTTTGATATTTCAACGTTTTTTAGAAGAAACCGTTTTCATCTGCTACCAGTTTAAAAAAGTAACCTTTATTTCCATGTTTTTTTAATTATTTTACTATTATTATACTCGATTTTTATAATTTGTTTTAAATATATGCATACTATTTACATAATACATATATTTTTCTAATAATCATAACATAACATTTATTAAAAATATTAAAAAATTTTAGAAATAAAAATTCCTTCAAGAAAATTTATTAAAATCCAAGAAATTTAAAATATATAAATCGTAATAATGAAATATTGAAATAAAATATATGTTTAATAAGATTATTTCTATAATTTAAATATTATTAGTATATAAAATCATGAGTTATTGTATATGTAAATCATTATAGAATGTATGTATATCTAGTATACATTTCTAGGGTAAGATGGAAGAACCCATGTGGACCAATATTTTAAATTTTGGAATATAAAATAATTAGATATATAAAATACCTATATATATATATATATAATTATGTTTACATCTAAATAAGTCATTGTAGAAGATAAAAATGTTGTATACAATGTACATAAAATGCTGTTTTTTCTGCCGAGCAAGCTCGACTTGGTAAACAGTAAAGTAGGACACTATAGTGTACACTAACATATTCATTTTGAATATCAAAGATATTTATACATAATGTAGGTTTTATACAAATTTCAAAAATAAACTTATTAGAATTATTTTCTAAATTAATTATATATCTAATTTTATTATATTTAGTTAATCCAAAATTAACTCTAAATGCTATTAATCAAACACATTTGTAGGATAATCTATTGTAACATGGATAAATTAACTCCTTAAGGTGATTACCTACATAAAATTTAAAGCCTATTGTACATTGTACAGTGTACAATTTATAATTAAACTATATTTAGATATATTAATATTTAGGTATCGTTAAGTTTAATTAAACTTATAAGTTAATAATTATAATTATACAAAATAAGTCTATAACATCGAATTAGCAAATTATATAGAGTTCATTAGTGTATTAATATCTAGAAGAAATAGATAAAATTCCCATATAAAAAATATATCTGACTTTTAGATTATCATATTGCATACTACAAATATATTTATAATCTATAGATTTTAAATATTTGTAGATTTATTTTTAAAAATTATAAATATTATAAAAGCTATAACTTTATTTAGAGATAATTTCGTTAAAATTAATAACATAGTCCAACGTCAATAGCTAAATAATTATTTTAATTTCTATACCTATATTAATGGTTTCTAAGTTTAATATGTAACAATAGTAAGTAAACTGCACGATTACAATGATATAATGGCTTAATTATCACAGAATTAATAAAGGAATTTGTCAATCTATAGATTAGTTAGAACATTTGAATCTACATAATTATACTTTAAAAAAGTGGATAAACCCAATTACTTTTTGTTATGCTAATTAGTAACCTCTTTAATCATTAACTATTGTGAGTATGTTTCAAATATAATATAATTATTGAGCTAACATAAATCTTAAGTTGATTTGAATATTATATTTTGATTCCTCAGTAGATATATAGTCTTACAAAGTTAATACACTATTTATTTTCTAATTTAAATTAACCCACATTATTTTAATAAATATTATTACATATATATTATTTTATAAGGAAAAAGTATAATTTCAATATCTTATTTATATACCTAATAGATATTAAATTATAATAACTATTTAATATATGATTGGTGATATACATACTAGTGATTCAAATGAAACCGACTTTTGTAGTTTTGAAACATCTGAAACCTTCTTTATGTTGGTTTCGAAACAAATGAAACCGGATAAAGTTGGTTTCGAAACAAATTAAACCGTATAAAGTTGGTTTCGAAACATATTAAACCGGATAAAGTTTTTTTCGAAACAAATTAAACCGGATAAAGTTGGTTTCGAAACAAATTAAACCGGATAAAGATGGTTTCGTAACATAAAATATGGTCGTTATAAAATCAATGTTACAATAAAATAATATACAGATAATAGGTAAGTAATATAGGATGGGACTTGATAGTAGGTTGTAATGAGCTGGAATGTGAAAGTACAATATGATGGAATGTGACTTGTAATTTAAATTTTCATTATCTAGACTCTCGAGATAATGAAAGTTTAAAATAAATTTTGTAATTCCTAAAAAATTAACTTTTTGCCTTTATAATGATTTTTTGTCATGTAAAATCTTCAGCAACGCTTTTTTTTGAAATTTTTTTTACATTTTTGGAAAATTTTGGAAATTTTTTTTGGAAATTTGTAAAAATATTTTGGAAATTTTTTAAAAATTTTTTGGAAATTTGTAAAAATATTTTTCAAATTTTTACGAAATATTTTTTTTTTTTTTAATATTTTGTATTAGTATCACTGGAAAGCTTATTTATTTATATATAATAGACGTCAAATTGCAGTTTTTTTTTAATTAATTATTAAAACAAAAGTTATGATAAAAAATGTATATATTTTAATATATATGAAATAATAAATATTTAATTTCCTATTTTATTGGTACAGTTATTAATTATGTTTATATACATTTTTAAATATTATTTTTATTTTACACAAATAACCAAAATTAATTAAAATTATTAAAATTATTGACATATTTATTTACTAATTATAATTATTATAATTCACTATTATCGATATTTAACGATTACTTAATGTAATATACAGTTTTAGAATTTACTTTACTATTATATCAAATGATATATTAATATATGTTAAACATAATTTTTGTATTATATAATAATTATACAAAAAGATAATATTAAAATAAAATTTAAAAACTAATTGTTAGATAAAATTAAAATATATACAATTAGTACTGTTTTATATTACTTGGAATTCCAACTTAATAATGATTTTTTTTATATTATAATTAACAATAATTTATTGAATAATATCTGTAATTACCAATATATGGGTTTTTATTCATGTGATCATGCATTAAAATCGAATACTCTAAATTATTCATATTTAAAAAGTATTTTATATTAATTTAAATTTAAAATAACACCAATAATGATAGAAAAATATAAACACTAATAACATGATACATTTCAATACATTTTATTAAATAATTTAAATAATTAAAAAAAGCTCGATAGGGTTTCAGTCCGGCTCGAGTCGACTCGAACCGGACTCTGGCTCGACTCGAAAAACTCGAATCGTTTGAATCACTAATACATACAGTATAATATTACTCGGATTCTTATTGTTTAGGACTATAACATATTTATATTAGTTTAATTAATTATAAATCAAATAATAATATATTTAAATACAGATTTAAAAACTATATACAATTATTTGATGATACTGATAATTGGAGCAAACACAGAAAAGTTATATTATTCTTGACTATCCCATTCATATAACATGAATTATATGAGGTTAAGAATATTAATATATCTTAATTATTATTTCTATAGATTTATTTATCTAATAATAAGTTAAATATAGTTATTATTGTTTAAATAGGGTAATAATTCAAACATAATATTTATAACATTTCTAATATTTTCTCATAATACACTAATATATTTATAGATATAACATGGTATTATAATGAATAATTAAAATTGGAATTATAATTCATTTAAAATATATTTATTATAATAAATCTAAATAATATACATAATATTATAAACATTTATTCAAATGTATATATATTAAAAGATGTTAAAATATTTAACAAATATGTTGGGTACAAAAATAAAATGATATATATATATATACTAAAAATAAATAATTATTTTTTAAATGCTAATACTTCGAGCCAATTCGGAACTTCTTGTTGGCACTGTAATTGTTTTCCATTATTAAATAAATATATAATAAGCAGGTATTTTATTTGTATGGATACATATGAAATACAGCAGTTAACAAATATAAACATTGATTTTCAATATGGTATAACAAATATATATTAAAAAATTAATTATTCAATAATATAACACTATACAAATGATATATTGTCTTCGATATGATAATAAATGTATTGTTAGACTTAACTTACTTCTTGATAATTGAAATATTATGTAAACTATGTAAACATATAAAAAAATAAGTAAATGATGTAAGTAAATATATAATACACATTTGTATAGAATTAGAAATTGAGCATATCACATAATTATTAGTCACCATTCTTACTTGTGTATTATTTGTATATATAATATTATAATAACTTGATATCCTAAATAGCTTAATACTATATACTATTAAGTTAATAGCTTGACTACAACAATACCTAATTATTAACTAATAGATATCATGGAATATATATGACAACAGTAGTATATATTTATAAATTATTTAAAGGTAAGTCTGTGAAATATTAAATATATAAACTTCATTGGGTTCTTATGACATTAAGAAAGAAACATTTTACATTCATTCGGTATATAAATATGAAGCTTCTAAATCTATTTAAAAACTAATTTACTGGTTATGGCGAATATGAATTTAATATATATATATATATATATATACATTTGAGTGAGTAAAAATCGGTTATATTTCTCAAAGGGGAAATATTTCAATGGTTTATTATAGTGTATAGTTTATATAGGACTATTTATACAAATAACTAAACGTGATGCATATAAGTTAAGTCAGTTATACATGTAAATAATATGATTTGGTTAACTGAGTAGAGTGTCGTGGTTAAATCTTATTGGGTGATATGTTAATGTATATTTCACAATAATCTCTATTTTTTGTAAATATTATATTGTTTTTTAATATTTAAATAAATTTATAATTTTATAATTTCATGATACTGAAATGAAGTTGTTTTAATTACACTATATAATACCTATGCCATTATTGTATGACACTAATACTCAATTTGTTGAAACTGATAATACTGATAATTAATTTTGTGGCCTTTAATTTTAACTGACAACACTAATATATATAGATACATTATATGTGATAATTACAAAACCTCTGCCAAAACTTGAATGATCAGTCTCGACATAGATGCTTTATTTTTAACGGTGACTTTCTTTTGTGAAATAGTGTTGAAATATGTTTTCTGTGTGAAGTTATCGTGCTCCGGATCAAAGTAAGTAACGGACACTGCGGTGTTGCCACATCTGCCCCCTCGTCCCATACGGTGTATGTACACTTCTATTGTACTGGCGATATCGTACTGGACTATGTACTGCGTAGAGGTGGTTATAGTGTTACTTTAGTGTGTTAACGCAATCATTAGACCATTTAGTTATTTTAATGTAATTAGATATAATTCATGAGAGCTGTATTGGAATAGAATGTGTTATCGTTCATCATTGAATATTAGTTTCTTTAATGGTGTTGTTTAACATATATATATTTACTAAGGTAGTGAGTACATTTTCAAAATAATGTAATATTAAATTAAATTTTATTAATATATCATATAATAAAATAACAATAAATTAATTGTATTATATTAATTATGGGGAGAACTAAGTAGAATTCAAACAGTAAGAATGCTGAGATTAGGTATATATGCAACAGATATGAAGATGGTGAAAATGACACTTATAATATTATATTATATATATATATATATATGAAGAGTCATTTTCACCATTTAATTATAAGTGAAAAAAAATTAATCTAAGAAGTTGGATTGGATGAAAGGACTACAATTAAAAAATATATATATATTCGGTTTAGTGTTAGGTTTGAATTAAAAACTATGATATTCAAGTTTTATTCATAAATATATATATTAAAAATATCGGATTTGATTATTGCACATCAATAAAATATTATTATTTCCTATTGTTAAATTTATTGAAATATTGTTTTTTTTATATATTATTTAATTTTGTAATATTTATTTGTTAAATATTTTTTTTATTATGAATTAAATAATATATTATATATATATTTCTGAAAACCTGAACTCCTGATATATCTAGTCCTCTACTTGCTAAGTCAGTACACACTAATACATTGGTTGTAGCATATTTGAAATTGAATAATGATATTTCTCTGTCTTCTTGTGATGGCCCACTACAAGAAATTAGAAAGTTATAACGAAAAATATAAAATATAATGTATATATAAGTTATGTGTATATATAATGATACTACTAATATTTTTATAAGGGATAGAAATGGATCTGTAACATAAATATATGTATTATATGTATTAATGTATCAAGAAGATGTAACTTATACATGTTATAGATATATGTGCGTGGCCTAGTACATTTCAAAACAAATATTACATTTGATTTATAGTTTATTAAATTCCTAATAAACACAAGAGAAAAAACTAGGAATAACTGGAATGAAATAAAGCTTATTTAAGTAAAGTAATATTAGATGTAAGAAATTACAACTTTTAAAACATAATTTATTAAATGATTGAATATTAAATAATGTATATATAAATTTGGATACATTTGTAATATTTATAAAATATGAAAAAGTTATATAATATTTATAAATAAAATTATAAATAAACTTATTGTACATATAAATTATAAATAAATGTCAACAACATAAATGTATTTTTAAATTTATAAAATAACAAATGATCTACACACATATTATATATATATATATATATATATATCAGTATCATTTGACAGAAGTCTCAGTATCATATCAGTATCATTTGACAGCTGTATCAGTATCGTATCAGTATCATTTGACAGAAGTATCAGTATCGTATTAGTATCATTTGGCAGAAGTATCATTATCATATCAGTATTGTTTGATAATGGTATCAGTATAGTTTGACAGCAGCATCAGTATCGTATCATATTCTGGTGTAACAAGAAGATAAAATCATATCTTAAAACTTAACAAATGTTATTCAATATTTAAAATGAATACAATAATTTAAAATAATGATGTTGATAGTGGAGTGAATAAATATAAAATGATGCTACGTTGATTGAAAATGGCGCGAATACATACAAAGGGAAGCTATTTTGATTGGTGGCGCCAATTTTCACAAAGGGACGCTATGTTGATTGAAAATGGCGCGAATAAATATAATATCAAAGGTAAACATTGGGATGTATTTTAGATATACAATAATACAAATCCGAAATAGTCCGAATCTAATATTTAAAATCCGAAAGTCCGATTTCAATATTAAAGTCCGATATAAGTGCAATCCGAGTCCGATATATCATAAATGATAATGTATCAGTACGGTATCAATGACTTAAATCACGAAGTGAAGGTCCAAATGACAACACTAATATATATATATATTTATAACATCAGTTATAATTAATTTTTATAATACAATTATAGACGCAAGACACGAGACACAAATTATGAATTACAAATTATACAATAGAATTTATATTATATAATTTGTGAATTTTTTTTCATATTTATGATAAAAATAAGTTTTATTTATTTAATAATTATAATAATTTAAAATTGAATACAATATCAATTATATTAACTATATAAATATATATATATATAATTTATAAGTAAATATATTCGTTATATTAGATATTATGATTATTATCAAAACCTGTGAATATTATCAATAACTATATCTTCAATATAATCTTGTAAGATAGTTGTCAATTGATCACATTCTTTTATTGTTTTCACAAATATCATCATTTTGAAATCGTTGATTTCTAATAAATGGGTACAATTATTTTTGTAAAACAAAATAATATTGATAAATAATATACATAATTAAAATATAGTATAATTTTTTTATAATAATGAATAGATTAATTAATTCATAATAAGTATAAACACACCTTTTACTGAATTAATATAATCAATAATACTCGTAGGTTTATCTTTTTCTTTAATATTGACTATTATTTGATCAATAGAATCGCTTGCTCCCTTTTCAAGTCCCACATTAACATAGTTGTATTTCCTTAAATACTTATCAAATCGACTGAATTTCAAATTCAAGAATGTGGCACTAAAATAATGCGATAATTTCATTAAATAATATATAAATAATAAGTGTACAGATTATATTATTATTATTCATTTCTATTGTTACTATTCAATTGATGGAAGTATAAACCTGAACATTATAGTCTGCCTTATCTGACCGGTGGATTGGTCCACACTGGGGGGTAAATGGCGAACTATGGACCTTAAATCCCCTTCCATATGTTTAATGATCTCGTCCGCCTCATCCACTATGAAGTATCTGCAACAATCCAAGCTAATCTGTTAACGTAGTTACTCATTGTTTGTATTTGTTTAGTTATATGTACTTATAAATTGAAACCGTGAATGAGGTAATGGATTTAATGTAAAGCTATTTACATATGTGATATATCTGTACGTTAACGAGCATAGTTTCTATATGATTTAAATACGAATAAATAATAATTCATAATGAATTATTATGTAATAAATAATTCATATTTTATTATGTATATATTCATATTCGATTCATATGAATTCATATTTTTATCAATCAATAATTATGGACATCGATTTAGATATGTTTGATAATTATAACTGAATTCTTAGGTATAATTATAAACATTCTGTTTGATCACCTATTGTTAGATCACAGATTTTGACACGATAACGGAGAATTTATATATATAGGTTATCTGGTTGCAATCAAAATATACCTGTAGTATATACATCATTATTTATAGCTCAGAATTATTATCAAACTGAGAATTTGAGATTAATAGGTGTAAATATCCTATATTTAACATCAATTGTATATATATATATGTATGTAATAAATATATAAAAATATACATTTTTTTTAATGTCGAATTTAAAGTCGAATAATGATATTCTATGATGGTGTTTAAATGGAAGTGTAAGTATATTGCACAGATTGTATATTTTTACACACACTACACATATCTAATTAGATGTTTAGTATTTACAACATTGATAATCAGATTATAAAATCTGACGAACTATGTTTAAGAATGATCACGCTCACTCGTGTCACAATATGACATCACTGCCAGTCTGCAGGATATTAATATGGAAATAATACGGAAATTAGGTTCATAGGTCAAAATTCAAATGTAAATAATATATTTTACATTTTAAATATATTATAAATTTATTAATATACGTAATAAAAATAAATATTATTGAACTACAATTAAATCTATTAATATATGTTGCAGTCTAAATTAAAGTAGCTCCACTCTGCTGAAAAGTATGTCGCATCTTGAAGTAATAGTTACAATATGAACCCCACATGGAATAAGTATCCATCTCGCTCACCAAATAGATATACTAACGATGTTCTCGTTGATGAAATGCTGCAGTCTCTTTGGAGTTGCCACTAAGATATCACATCCGCCACTCAGTTCATCTTTAGACGCTCTAGTGCTGGTTCCTCCATATATACACATCGCCTTTATATCTGTAGAGAAAGACAGAGCCAAGATGTTCGTGTACAACTATATTGAGAGTGATCGATACATACATTAATATGAGGCAGATAATGTTGCAAACTCATACACTTTAATACAGTATAATGTATTTATTTTTTAAATTGTTGACTATTCTATAGGGTATGATAATATCGCAGTTTAACATTGAGATTATATACATTTTAATGAGCATAAAAAATGATTAACATATGACTTTTAACCTACACATAATTTATTTATTCATGAAATATCATTTTAAATTAATTTATTTAAAATTTGAATATTTTTTTTGCATATTTCTTATATAATCTAATCTTAATATAAAATCAGTTTCCATCTTCAAAATGTAAAAATGTATGACCCTTAAACTATATACATGTGTGATTGTACACATAGTTATACCATTCACACTATGTATACGTCAATATCTAATTGTTACTGACTCTCAATAATGAAATATTTCCACTAATATCAGAATATATTAAAATTAATAGAACTAATTTACATATAATTACTATATTTAAAAAATTAAAACATTTCAAAAAGATTTAATCATAATACATTTAATTATAATTTATATATAAATTAAATATATAATAATTATTATATTAATATATTAAACAAAATTAAATATTATTTTTTACATATATATCATTAGAATTGTATTAAGATCACTCAGATATATGTATTAAATATTAGAAAATATAAAAATAACAACAAATATAAACCACAAATATAATTGTATACTATACATTATACAAATATATTCAAATATTTATCATTTTTTTAAATTGTATTATATCCATTTTATAGTTAATCAGTAAGATATTTGTACTATTTTTACATAAACTATTGTTTGTAAACTATATATTAATTATGAATTGTATAAGTTTTGAGAAAAAAATTAATACTAAATTTAAGGAGATGCGCAAATTTAACATTATATACATTTTTGTTATAGTATTTAACCCAAAATACAAATATATATATATACATTTTATAGAAATATGTACAATACAAAATAATCAATAATATAATGTAACTAGGTATTATTGATATATACAAACAAATTATATAATAAATAATCATAAATAAACAAGTATAGATCCTTTACAAAATAGCCCTTTTCCCTATCTTTTACATGTAAACCATCCTTATGATAATACAATTTAATACATTACTAATTTTATTAGTTATATTAAATGATTTGTAAGTAATATTTATAAGTAAATATATATATTTCTATATATGAATTATAGCTAAATAATTTAATAACTATGTATCTAGAGGTCAAACTTATGTCATATTAATAATAAACCTGTTTACACAATTCTCTTGTAGGCGCTAGAACAATACAGCTGGGTGTAGCAATACCCTCATCATCACTATCTTCATCATCACTACCCTCATCATCACTACCTTCATCGTATGAATCGTCATCGTCTAAGGTTTCCAGTATAGCACTTATTATTGGGGCCATTATCGCTACCTAGAGGTGAGATGTTAATGAATATTTGTAAAATAACTACAATATGTAAATATAGGTAATTAATGATTTATAATGTATACATTAAGTATACTTATTAAATGTAATGAATTCATTAGTTTAATTGTTAAGCTTCAAATGAATACGTAACTGTTTTTCCGGAACCAGTTTGAGCCCTGGCAAGGACATCACGCCCCATCTGAATGATAGGAATGCACACTTTCTGAATAGCAGTTGGATACTTGTATCCCAGCCGAGTTTTAATGTTAAAGAGGACATCTTTATCCAGATCTGCATCTTTAAATCTATACACACGTATATATTACCAGATATATATAGGACATATGCATACCCTTATTAGTATAAGGTATATAGTAATATTCATGTCAGAACAGGAGAGGCCTAATTATGAGTCATGCTATGGATAGGTTACTGCTAACTATACAGTAGAGGAATGATATAGTAATACAGTAGATGGTGTATCTTATGCATAAAATAAAGCTAGCATATTTAGATATAAAATACTTTTGTTTAGTAATGTTAATGTTATATTATTTCTATATTTTAAATTGCAGTTAATTTTATTAGAGTTAATTTAATGAGTGACAAGTATAGTAGGTTAGTGTATATTTTTAGTTTAATGTTATATTGTTGTTTACATGTAGTTTTGCTATATATTTAGAAATATATATATATTACACATTATGATACATATTTTAATTATATTATGAATATAGAGTTGTAATCTAGTAACTTGTTTAAAGGTTCAAAATTAACTCTCTTCAGTTTATCCCTCATCTTTGTAACACTGTATTCATCTTCCCGGAGATATCGCGAGAAGTTTTTATTGCAAATAATTTTAGAGAATATCTCACGTTTCGTTAATTCATCTGGAATGTATTTATTCGTAGTCGCATTCTTCTTTCGGTCCTTTTTCGATGTGTGAACTATTTCAAAACATGATTTGCCATATATTGATATGCTTTCTTAATATTATTATACCAATAACTTTTTACAATAATTGTATGTATGTATATATATATATATATACAACTATAGTATAGCATATATAATAGTATATAACAATAGTATAATAATATTATAAGTATATTAGTACACATATACATATGTATCAATAACAATTATTTTAGGATTGTATAGATTGTATTTCGGAGATATATTTAATATGTAAGTGTCAGTTTATATCGACTATCAATGGAATGTATGTAAAGGTATACAATACATTATAGTTAGATACAAAATACATTAATAATATTCACATAAATTATTATCAGCTATTACTATGTTTTAGTGACAGTTTTAAAAAATTATATTCTTTCAAAATAAATGTTATAAAATAAACCTGCTAATACTTATCTACTTGCCAATACATTAATATTAATTAACTATTATAATGAATATACATATATATATATATATATAAAAATATACGTATCTAATAATTCATTACAAATAGTAATTTCAAATATTGAACTCGGACATGTTAATCCTCAAGTGTGCACTCTTATTTACCGATGCCGGCTTATTTAGTTTACAGTAAAGTTTACTCGATATATACATACATATACATACAAATAATAAATATATATACATATTTATTATTTTTTATTAAACAGAGTCTTTTCATCCCACCGAGGAACATAGATTTATTTATTTATGAACAATTGGTTCTAATGCTATTTAACATCTTCTTATTATGCAGATATGCAGGTTTTAATGAATCGCGATTATTTTTTTTGTATACACATTTTTATAATTGGTATTGGTAGGGATGAGGCTTGAACCCGTATCCTGCTACCTGTGTGTCTGATGCCTTAGCCAATTTAGCCACAGTGTTATGTATATATATATATATATATATAGGGGAAAGTAACCGAATACGGACACGGACACTCTCGGTATCTCAGAAACCTAAATTCTACAAAAAAATTGTTAATGAATAAAATATTCATAATTATAAAAATAGTTGACAAAGGGTTTTTTATTTTTGAATAATTCAAAATATTGCTAATATATCCAATAAACTGATTTTTTTATTACGTTTTTAAATTTATGAAAAAAAATTCAACTTAAAACCTTCTCAAGATTATACAAATGTATGGATATATAATGTAACACTATATTATTAAAAAATAAAGCATTCTAAAGATTGTATTTTTAATATTTATATTTATTATCAAATATTCATTAATTTATAAGCATATATCTAGAGGTCATATAAGTCCCTAATACGGACACTCTAAATGTCTTAATACGGACACCGTATAACCAATCAGCGCGCAATGTATGAACAATTCTGATTTTCATAAAAATCGTGTGCGTTATAATATTAATACACCAATAAAGCTAATTCAAAAATGTTTATTATTTAGATACTTAAATTGTATTATTAATTAAAAAATAATCAAAATAAATAAAATATTAACTAATTAAATTACAATATATTTTTCATAAAATTAATTATAAATAACTTAATTGTAATTTGTCTGATTGATTCATCAATAATATATAGTTTATCTATTGGTATATAGGGTGTCGGTATTATAACACAGGGTGTCCGTATTCGGACATGGGTACCAAATACGGACACCCACGTTATCTATGGAATTAAAATATTAAATAAAATTTTAAAATTACAATAATATCTATAATCATATAATATTAATATATTGTAATTTTTGAATAAAAATAATGAGTCATAAAAAGAAAATTTGTTGTTAAAGTGTCCGTATTAGGTTACTTTCCCATATTATATATATATATATATATATTATATATATATATATATATATATATATATATATATATATATATGGACATATACATGTACTCTGTACTGAGGATAAACATGACTCAATATTTTGAAATTGTTTTCACGAGACCATAAAAAAGTGCATCAAATTTAAATTTAAAAAAAAGAAGTACGTTTTCGCTGTATGATTAACTGTATCTGATTTACGATATTTATAATTGTTGAAACTACATACTAATTACTACATACTACTTAATTAAGAATAAAATTTATCATTTCCAGGATATATATATATATATATATATATATATATATTATATTACTATGAATTAATTTACAATTTGTTTCTAAATTAATGTTTTTTTTTAAATGAATGATTATAAAAATGATATTTTTACAATTTTATATAACTAATTAATCTAAATATATATATACTAAATAATTTGATAATTTATGTATTAATTAATATCGATAAATCAACCACCACAAAAATATTTCTAAATTTATGTATATTTCTAATTTAAAAAATATAACAAGGAAATACTTGACCCTCTTTTTATATTATATATATACAATTAATTATTCTGAACAAAACAGTGTATATAATGCGATCACCGATATATCAATAATCTAAACTAACTTGAAACTCGTTCCATTTGCCTATATAACTCATCCATGTTCGTGTTTGTGTTTCAATCTATTCTATAAATTGTTAAAATAAAATTAATATAATTCCAATATATATTTATAAATATTTAATGTTATTCAGATACATATTAATAAATATCTAATTTAAGTTAAATAAACAAATTAATGAATGTTACTAAATAAATAAACATGAATTTAATTTAAAAGTAGGTAATATGTATGTTAATAAGTAGTATATATGATATTAAAAATTACATATACAAAATATGTTAGTTTATAATTTGAAATCATTAATCTAATAAAGGTTAATAAATGTTATAATACATAATTGAAGTTTAATAACAATTCTATTCTATAACTTGTAGAATTTTATAATCTATATACTTTATACAATATTCAAATATTTTAAATAATCTAATACCCAATTTTAGATTTTTAAATAAGATATTAATTTGTATATACTAAACCATTGTTTATAATAAAATACAAGTTAATAAATTATCATATTTGTCTTATGAAATATACATGTACATTTACATATATGCATATTATATATATACATATTATATATATATATATATATATATATATATATATGCATTTAATTTTAATTCATAATATAAATATATAGTAATCATATTATATTATATATTACATTTATAATTGCTATAAATTTATAATAATATCTTTGTCAAATTATATATATATATATATATAATATATATTTTTTTTTCATATACAATAAAACTTCAATATAGCATACTAATTGAAATGATGAATTAATGTATAAATGTGAAAATAAGTATTATTCCGGCTCTTTATTTTTAAACTGAATTTGTATGCTTTGAACTTATCCATAGCTTTTGATATAATCGCTACATTGAAACAATAAGAACTTAATCATAATAAATATATCTTTAAAAATAATTAGTATGAGTTTCAAGTAAAATTAAATTACTAGAAATCCTGGAAATTACTGGAAATTTGTTATTTTTAAAATAGTTTAAAATTAATGTTTTGTAGGTCTCATTCTTATATTCATATAATTCTATAACTTCATATTTATAGATATCTAAATATAATAAGACTTAAAATAATTAATCATAATCTCATTTATTTTATGAAGTTATCGTACTTTTAGTTAACAATAAATCTCATATCTTAACCATGTACATATTTATGTTTACCGGCCCTTAAATATTCAATAAATATTCTATAATAATAGTTTATTTCTATTATTTAAATGAAATTAATTATCTAGTTGAATTAAATGTTTGCACAATGTAAGCCTAGTTGAAATATATAGCTTATAAATGGTAGTATTAACATTTTTAATATTTAACCTAGTTAATAACTACTCACAAAAACCCCAACATTACAAATAAACTATGTTTACTAGCTGTTCAATCACTTGAATATATCAAACAAAAAGTATTAGTATATCTTGACCAGAGTTGGCAACGTTGGGTTTTTGGGTTTTTCTAGGTTTAAACCAAAATGCAAAATACTGGTTTTTTGGGATTTTGCTCAAAATTTATATTTTTTCATATAAAATTTATATATTTCCTACATATATAATTATTCCAACCCTGATCCAATGTATATGATATATCAGTTACATTTTATTATCTTTGTAAATATTATTAAATATTTATTAATTAAATATGTAAATACTGAGTAAAGATAAATAATAATAGTATACTGATAATTAAATATTAATAATATCAATTTTTTTATTAATTTTAATAAGTAATTAATTATAAAAGTTATAATCATTACTATATTAATTATAGATTAATTATAGAATAATTATAGATACAATAATTTTTTTATAAATCATAATATGATATTAAATTTATAATGGGAATATAATAAACTAATTTTTCAATAAATAGTAGGATCGTAAATTATGAAAAACCCAAAATCCTAGGAAAAACCCAGAAAACCCCATATAAAACCCAACAAATAATTTCAAAGGTTTTTGGGTTTTTGCTAACCCTGACCGTGCCTCTTATATAAATTAAATATTAGTGATTGTCATAAAATAATGCTGACTGTAAATATAGTGTGTAAATATAAAATATAGTCCAGAGGTAAATGCATTATATAATAGGTGCATTTTTCAAATAATTTATTATATTTGTTTATAATTATATTTATTTCATAACATAGAGTAGATTTATATAATTGTATTACATAAATATATATTTATATATTTATGAATATATAAAAAGTTAATAAACATTATTGAATATTTTATAATTATTATATAGATTTAAATATACCTATAAATAAAACCTCTTTTAAAGTACTTATAAATCATATTTTAAAATTAAAATGTCACACAATATAAATAATATACAACTGAATCTGAATTCAAAAAAAATATATTTTGAAAAATTCATAAAAAATTATATTTCTTGACTAATCCCCTTTTAATAATATAATATATAAATTGAAAGTTTACTATGTATATATTTTTTAAGATATTAAAGAAATGAGCAAATTTCTTTTAAATTATTTGTATATAGTAAATTGCTAAGGAAATGTTTTTAAAAATGTGATAGAACATTTGATAGAACATTTGATAGAACATAATTATATAAAATTAAAAGTTCAAAATGTAAATATGAATGTATACTATATTTTATATTTTGAAAATTTCAATAACAAATCTGCAGTAATAATAGTTATACTGTTTGTAGTAGAGTACATTAAAAATACTGAAAAAATCAGGTTTAAATTTTATACAAATATTCCAATAAAAATGCATTATAAAAATAAATAATATATATATATTTATATACACAATAACCAAAAAATTTTCAAAGCAAAGATATAACACTCATTATCTACACAAAGTAATTAATAATCATCCATTCCACTGTTAGCAGTAGTATCTAAATCACTAAAATAGGTTTCTATACAACAATTGAATGTCTATTAAATTATATGCAATATAAATAAGATTTTACTCCACATAGATATGTATATTATTTAAAACAAATATACCATATTGCTTCATAATGAAGTTCATATATATTTCATATATACTTAGTTTTCATAATATAAATAATAATTATATTTATATTATTTTATAAGTTTAAATTGTATAGTTTGAAATAGCAGAATACAAATGTATATTGCAGTACAAATAGCATTACACACTATGTATTATACATTATACTTAAGGATATTAATTGTGTTGATAGTATATGGTAACATTTTATTAATTGCAATTAAAAACAACTATTATTGTTAATATATTGTGAAGATATTACAATTAATGTGCATGTTTGCAAATAAACTAGTGTATAGTGTTGTTCTACTGACTTGTATAACCTATATTGTATACAATAGTACATTATAGTTCATAAAGAATAAAAAACAGAAAAAAATAGAAAAAAAAACAGATAAAAAAACCAGATACATACATTTATATATTGTAATTGAATAATGAATGATTATTTAATAAATGTATTAACATATAATATTATCATTATAGTAATAAAATATAATATAATATTATTATAATAAAGTAAAATTAGATGTATTTTATGTTTTGATATAATAAATAATATATATTATGTTTAATATTATATAAAAAAACCTGAATGATCTTTCATATTTATTTTATAATAATATATATGATTTATATATTATTATAAAAGAAATATGAAAGTTCTTTTATATATATATATATATATATATATATATATATATATATTAAACATAATATATATTATTTATTATATCAAAACATAAAATACATCTAATTTTACTTTATTATTTATAATTTATTATAAAAGAAATATAAAAATTCATATAATTTTATAATATTAATTATATACAAATAGGATGTATATGATACATATATTGTGATACAATCTCCATGTCTATAATTAAATAATACAGAAATACTCTATTATATTGTAACAAAATAAAGATTATTATAATATGTATTATAATAATTATAATTGTCATACTAATGTATAGTATGACAATATGATTTAATGATGCTAATAATACAGATAATATACTATTCGAATTAATAATGATTATTCATAATATGTAGTTTATTATTATTTTATTATATAACAACATACATGTATATACTTTATTTAAATAATTTCATTTTTTTGTAATAGAAAAAAACAGAAGAAAATCGAATAAAACCGTTCAAAACATGCTTATAACAAGATTTAATATATAAATATACATTTATTTTATATTTATTTATTTGATTGATATACATAAATTATAAGTTGTAGATACCTATTTATTAATATATGTAATGGTATTTTAAAAGTATATAAGTAACCTAATAACATGTGAATACTATAATATATATAGGTATATATATATATATATATAACTTAATGTTATATTCGTTAATGACACATGATATAATAGAGAGTAGTAACAAACTAATAAATATTAACAAAAAGTATATAATAAGACATTATATAACTATTATATTTCAGTGCATGCAGAGAAAATTGTGAATACGAGTACCTCCATATTGACAAATATGTCAATAAGGTACTCACAATAACAATAGCATATATGTTAATAATGTTAATATATGTATAGTTTATTCATTGTATATATATATATATATATATACAATGCATATATTAACATTATTAGATACTGTTACATAACATCATATATGATGGTATACCATAAGATAAAGATGAGATTAATTGAATGTAACAGTGCATACATAATAACTTCACATTAGTATATTATATATATATATATTACTATTAATAATATTAATATAATATTAATATAATAGTAATATAATAGTAATATAATAGTAATTAATAGTAATTAATAGTAATATATATATATATATATATATATATATATATATATTATATATATTACTATTAATAATATGAATAATATGAATACATAATTTATAAAACAAACTAACCAATGACTCTGTGGTTAATATCTTGCAGGTATACCTATCTATAGGAGGAGGCTGGTGAACTTCGCAGAAGTGGTGTGTTGAAGAATGTAGATCAAAATCTACAATGAATACATAACATCAATATAAATAATAGATATATGTGTTACACTTCATAATAATACATCACTATAATACAATACTGTGTATACCTATAAACTAACTAAAGATAGGAGTGCTGTTACGTTGGAATCAGATATGAAGGTAACCTTACTCTATCATATCTTATATAGCCATAGGAATCGTGTATACACTGCAACGACGCCATTGGTTAATACATTACTTGAGTGACAGCTGAGATTACTAGCGTGACACAAGGATTCATGACATAACACCAGACTATATGGCGTCGGTCATCACGGCGTGCTTGCGTCACAGACTATCTCGTATGATGTAAGCGACACTGATTACGTAATGGTGACGTTACGCAATAGTACAGTTATATTTAGAAACTATTGCGTAATCACATAATGTATATATGTATTGAGCTGGCATATTTATCTTTTTACTTTTTAATATAATTTAAGTATCTCTCCTAAAATAATAGTAATGTGTAAAAAGTCGTATGCAATATATACACTGTTAAAAATAAGGGTATAACATTATGAATTATATGGTATAACATATGGAAATACGAGTTATACCATACAATTACGTTAAATGGTATAAGATCACATATTATATGGTATAACATTTGATTTTTTTAGTTATACCATATAGCTTAATTGAAATGGTATAGGATCACAAATTATATAGTATAACATTTGTTTTTTTTAGTTATACCATATAGCTTAATTTAAATGGTATAAGATCACGAATTGTATGGTATAACATTTGTAATTTTTAGTTATACCATTAGCTATTAAATATAATGGTATAACTTTATGAATTATATAGTATACAATATGGAAATACCAGTTATACCATAACATTTTAAAATTAAGTTTATATTTGATTGAAAATAAAATGTATAAGAAATATAATTCATAATAGTATCCTTCATGATATCCTTAATATAACAGTTTACTTATTGTTGTGTTATATTATTATAAACATAGCATTTATTACTTCTAATTGCAATTAAACTGGTTTTCAGAAACTAAATAGATTCCCCATAGGGAAATATGTATATATATACATATTTCCTATATTTTACATACATATACTTATAATAATTCGAGTATATATATATATATATATAATTCCATTTTATTTATTAACATATTCTATATCCACTCTACACTCAACATGAGAAGCATCTATTTTTCAACACATTACAATATACATAAGGTATTTATACTTATATATTATATATATATATATATATATATATATATATATATATAAATTATATCATATTATATATAATAATATAAAAGTTTATATAATATATAATTTTATAATATATTTATATATTATTTATAATATATAATTAAATTGTTAGAATATAATTATATAATTATGTATATATATATATATATATATATATATATATATATATATATATATATATATATATATACATGTTATAAAGTCAAAGTTGTAGATATATCGATTAATGTAATATACATTAAAATGAATTTAGCATTACGTAACAGAAATCGATATATCTAAATACAAATTTTAGACTAGATGTCGGTGTCTCGCTCTGTGTTAATTGCATAGCCATGTAAATGTTTGTTTTTCTGGTATTTTATATTGTTATCGTCTGTAAAGTATATTTCGTTATTTTTCTATAGAATAAATTCCACTCGGTGAGATTGCCTCATTCTTCGGTATGCATCTCATCGGGTAGGTACTATTATTATTATTATAATTATTATTATGTTATATTATTATTATGTTCAACAGGTCTTTGCTTTGATTAATAAACTGTATTATAACATTCACTTTATTGCATATATATATATATATTATAAAATTATGATAACTATATGCTATATATTAATATGCAGGAAACTGAAGAATTATTTGCAGAATTTCAAATTTCATTTAAAATATTATAAAAACTGCCGGAGAGGAATAGTGAGTTGATGGGGATGAAAAAGCATATAACGTATATACAAAAATATATAGACGAATATATTGATGTACGCGAACTGATAATACGCAAACTTATCAAACAGGTAATTTAGTTATCTAATTAATAACATTAGCTAAATATCTATATAAAATAAATATGCAATTATATTTATTAATCCATGGATAGTATACTATATATCCATATATGGTCAATTATTTATTTTATTTTTAGCTCACAATGTAATTAAATTTAAATAATATTAATAATAGGTATAGGTATATATATAAATAATGTTAACTGTTGTACAAATATAATCAATATCCTTATATCCTTAATCAAATATAGATTATAAAGTGTATAATTAAATATATAATATAATATTTCCTAAAATAGATTCGGGAATCTTATATTTTATGATGGGAGTTTGCGAATTATTGAAAAATGAATTTACAATGAAAATAAAGATAAGGTTACTTAATAATTACTTAATAACTATAGATTTAATATTATAGTTATTTTATGATTTTTCGTATGCTAATTCAAAAGTATAGTACTCTATTATATATACAACTGCAGTAATTAATATAATATATAGGATTTTTCTAATTACAATTCTAACGTGTACTTTATATAGTATTATCATATATGATATTAACTGTATAAAATTTCTTATAAGATACATATTTATACTATTATATAATATACAATATTATTATATACTCTAGTATATATACTATACTATATATATATATATATATATATATATATATATATATATATATATATATATATATATATATACATATATATATATATATATATATATATATATATATATATATATATATATATATATATATATATATATATAACTTATATAAATATTTGAATTTTAATTGCAGGAAATAATGACTCCATATATCAGAAAAGAGGATACTTATTATGTGTGTCGATAATTGTTTGCTTTTCGTTCAAAATAATTTATTTCGTATTTTATTAAGTGGTATTGTTAATTTTATTTGTTTCATAACATGTCCTACAAACATTAATTGTTTATGTAATTTTGTATCACGTATTTTAAAATGTATCCGTTAATTAACAATATTGTTACACCAACATATGGTTTTTAGAAAATAAATTATCATTATAAATGTCGATTCCATATATAAATTAATAATATAGAATAGTAAGTTATTATAAACACTTGTAAAAATTTAAATAAAATATAGTATAACTTTTAATAAATTATGATATAACTTTATATAATATATGGTATACATTTTAATAAATTATGGTATAACTTTAAATAAAATATAGTATAACTTTTAATAAATGATGGTATAACTTTATATAATATATGGTATATATTTTAATAAATTATGGTATAACTTTATATCAAATATGGTATAACTTTTTATAAATTATGGTATAACTTTATATAATATATGGTATAAATTTTAATAAATTATGGAACAACTTTATATCAAATATGGTATAACTTTTTATAAAATATGGTATAACTTTATATAATATATGGTATAAATTATGGTATAACTTTATATAAAATATGGTATAAATGTTTATAAAATATGGTATAACTTTTTTAATTTGTTATACCGTAAATGGTATACCAGGACGCCACGGGGTTATACCATTTTTTAATCAATGTTATACCATTTATTTCTAACAGTGTATATATTCGATTTTCTATAGCATACGAATGATTAGTAGAATATATACAGTGTATATACAGTGTATAACCTGTAGTATATGTTGTATAACCTATAGGTTTTAATACATAACTATACTTTATAAAGTATATTAAATAAATAAATACCAACCGTTATTATATCATTTATAATATGTGTGTATACATGAGATTATGAGACCGTGATGTTACCATCCTGATGGGGGTAATGTTTACTGCACTTGCGCAGTTATAACAAAGATTTTTCTAAATAATCCTAAGAATTGCTTCGCAAAATCGTTGGTTATGTTATATTGTCGGCATAGACATTAGAGTGAGGACACACTTAATATCTATGACTATCGGTAATGAACAAGCTATCACCTTCAACCCTATAGGGTTATATATACGATTTTATAGACTTCTGTAAATATATATAGGACTTCAATGCATAATCATACTACAATGCAGAATGCTAATCACCCTTTGTAATATATGCTATGTAGACAACGTATAGCTATTAATTAGTTAAATTAATATATTTAATTATTATAGACAATTTAATCACATATTATATATTATATAATTAATAATTAATATATATTTATTTATTAACAAATATTTAATTTGTATCCTATAGGATATATTATATATTATATATATATATATATATATATATATATATATATATATATATATATATTTTATCCATATATATATCACATAAATGTATAATAAACACATTTCTAATCCATATTTTATATATATATATATATATATATATATATATATATATGTAGACAATTGTGTATATGTGTGTGTGTCAATGACATAGACAAAATGTATCTAGCTATGTGGTGTGTGCGTGTATGTGTGTGTATGTGTGTGTGTGTTGTGTGTGTATGTGTGTGTGTGTGACAATGTAAACCATTACCACGGCTTAATTACGTATTGACGTATATATCAATATAACGTGAACACGAAGATAAGAGTCACCGAGAGAGAGATTCACTATAGCGCGTGACTCATTATACATGTCCTTATGCATGTCCTTATGCATTCCTACTTCAAATATTACGTAACACCCCCATGAACCCCACCAACACCCCATATAGGGGATGTTGGTGTATTCATGTATACGTCATCTAAATACATGCTTACGTATCTACTAATATACATTATACATATCTATTAATATAAATTATATTTTACTTTTTATAATTATATTATTATAAACTATTATGAATACATCAACACATTTCATAAAAATAAATTCATTAAACTACTACTAACTACAATAGTATATATATACACGTTGGGTATTACACGTGAATACACATATACATGCTAACATCTGTATTACCAATAGTTACACACTAGGTATATATAGTGTATACACTATATTGCATAGATATGCACCACATCTAACAACAGCGCGCTGCGTCTATATCCTATCGTACACTGGTCAGTTTCCTCTCGTTAGCCGTTGTTGCTATCTTAGTGCGGCCAAGTGTTCTGGACACTCGCTTGTTACGTAATAGCAAGTGTCCAGCGATATCACGTGACTATACGGTATAGTATATACATATAGTATATAGTATAGTTGCGTGATATCGCTGCACTTCACCATGATATTATATATCCTATAGGACAGTATCACAAGGAAGCGTCCTTGATTATAATACACGCGATAAGTGTAATGATTACAGTGTACATTGAATAGGTTTCACAGTGAATAGGTTGTATACTATAGTATACAAGCACTTTACAACCATTACTATATATAGTTGTATACTATAGTATACAATACGTAATCTGGGGTCAGGTAAACTCTGTCCTGATAACTTCGGTCCACTTTTTAAAATATCAATAAAACAACTACAGTTGTATTTCAAATATATATACATATGTATATGTATATATATATATATATATATATATATATATATATATATATATATATTAATAAACATTATCAAATAGTTAATCGTATATGCATTATAATTACTATAGTAATCAATTAACAATGCACATATTCGATATAGCGAATCAGGAAAATCAGATTAGATTTTTAATTCGATATCTCCTAACAGTAGTAATAATATAATATTACTATATTAATGTCATATTTAATCATCTTCACTAAAGGGGTTTCACAACAACAGCTAGAGAATTTAACATACATCACTAGTATACAATACGTCATATATTGTAAAATAATGATTAGCATTATTAAATGGATAACATATAGGAATGGAAACTAACAATGTAACAATTCGTGAAGCGACATGAATGCGAGTCACGCCCATACCTTTGATAGTATTGGTAGATCTTATGACTAACATCTACTTTAAAGTTAATTACAATTGAGCTCGCACACCCGCATCTGGTGATTCACTGCACCACCGTCTTGTACTCGATAAAGGGAGTAGATCTATGCGATGTATGTATATATTATATAATATTGTATAGTATTATCAGGGGCGGATACAGGAATTTGTCAAGGAGGGGGCATTCAATTAAAATTGTATTTTTTAAATAAGACATATTTACTATGATAATATTCATTAATATTTAACGTATTTAATATAGTACTATATTAAATTAAATATAATAATATTTAATATTTTATTTAATAAAAACTATTAATCCAATATATTAATTAATTTCATTCTTCTTGGATTACGTAATGCAAATGTGTAAATATTATAATCACAATCGATCTCTATGTATTTATCTATATATAATAAAGAAAGTCCATTTAGTTACCATAATGTCTGGCATAAATGTGTGTCATATTTTCTTCTAATAAACCTTGCATCTTAAAAATATTAAAAAAATATTAATATTTCTTATAATATACCTATCATATTTTGAATTAATGACATTTTGCATGAATTTATTATTGATATAATTAATACATGTGATCTACAGTGTACATAATCAGCTTTAGGGTACTTATTCAGAATTATAGAGCGTCGCTCCTTTTACTTTTAAAGACATATTTTCTGCTCCATCGTATTATTGCCCTCTTAAATGTTCAAGATTTAATTCAGCGTAAGTGTATCCATAATCAAGTTAGCTCTACTTTCTCCACTAATATTTTCACATTCTATGAAATAAATAAAATGTTTAGTGATACACTTACAATATCTAATTGCTAAATCCATTTGTTCAGTATTATATACCTATGTGGTTTCATCAGCTAGTACACTAAAATATTTAGATTTTTTTATATTATCAATTATTCTTTCTTTAATATATTCACCACATTTAAATATTAATTCATTCTATGTTGTTTTTGAGATGTATTTATCATTTTTACTACAACTTGAATGAATGAATGAATTTATTGTAACCGAATATTGGCTATAATAATAGATGGAAACCCAGAATCTATGTTTAGCTTATACTAATGATACCCTTAATAAAATAATAATAATAATAATAATAGTAGATATAATGTACCTAGTATAATGGTATAATAGTATAATGGTAATAATCGAGATATTATAATATATATATCTTATATCGATAACTAAGTCACATAACGTAACATGATATTTAAAGTAATTAATAAGTGTTTTTTTAATATACATTTCCAGAGTTTATATATCGTTTTAGAAGTGCATTGAAATTACCTATATTAGAATTTAGATCAGTAGAATACTCATCATGACCAAGTAATGAAATATTTTGTCTTCTACAAAGAATGATTATATATAATATATATTAGATATATCTAATATTGATTTAAATATTGCCTTATTGTATTCAATTTGCTTAGATATGGAATTGTTGACTTGCATGATTGCTTCTTATTTTCCATCACTGCAATAAAATGAGAATTTTCTTCCGAAGAGTTCGTGTGGTAAATAGTAGATTCGTGTTTTCTTTAATCAGCAATCGCACCTTTAAACTTAATCAAGGGCGAAGTGATAAATTTTCCAATCTGATTGTGATTAATTTTTAAATTAATAACACATTATATATACAATCCGCCATTCAAGATTCACAGTAGGATAACCAAGAATATGTGTATAACACTTCATTTGAAATGTACAAGTATTTCCATTTTCTTTATGTGGTTTAAAAACGTGCTCTTAAGTTAAATTTGATGGATTGTTGTGCGAGTATTTTCTCTAGCATAAGATACCTTTCTTCGTGTGTTTCACTTAATAATTCATTATAAATAGTGCCAATATCTTTAAATTTGATTACAATTTAATGAAATTACTTAAAATAAAATATTTATAAACCTACCTATAATTGATATTGAAGGTATTTCTAATTTAACCACATAATTTATTTTACAATACATTATTTTACAATCATGAGGGGGGGGGGCTAGAACCCCCCCTAGCCCCCCCAGTATCCGCCCCTGATTATAGTACCATATGGCACTATAATACAATATATATATATTCGTATACCAAAGATTTTTCTAATGGATAACTTTCTTGGCAAAATATTTGCGTTCATATAAAGGGGTATACGCTAAAGGGGAAGAAAGACATTACAATAGTGTGTGTGTATGTGTATGTGTGCATGTGTGTGTGAGAGTGTGTGTGTGTGTGAGCTGCGCAATATGATATATAATTATGTATACATAGTATGTACTATTGTACACAGATAGGTGACACACATTCTTATATTTACCCCACGCGATAGAACGCGGCACTCGACCAATGAATGACGTCCAATGTTAATTATACGTCGTCCAATTTCAGTACAGTGGACGACGTCCACTGGACTTCGTCCATTTGATGCATATATATATATATATATATATATATATATATATATATATATATAATGAAATTGATTTAATCTATGTTCTTAAACTAAATATAGAAATATAATACATATAGGAATAATAAATATTATTAATAAATTATAAGTTGTATGTGCATATATATGTTACATATACGTTTATCATTATGAATAACACACACAAACACATAGTCCTACATATATATATATACATATTATATATATATATATATATATATATATTATAAAATAATACCGGTAACTACCCGATAATACATATGTTTGCATAGGGAATCCGGTGTTGTAATGATCTACTTCACGAGATATATTATACCAAAAAAAGTTACTAAATTTCTCTACAAAGTTGTATTAAATTATATAAAAATGTTGACATAATTATATTAAAATCATTAATTTAAAAAGTATTGTTTGCATTTATATATTATATATACTTAAAATATAATCCTGGACGTATGATGAAATATAATACTAAAATAACAATTTCAAAACATATTTCTTAACAGACCTGTATTTGATATCAGCATAGATTAGTATTTTACTTATTTGTAAACTATAATCTATGGATATAAACAGGGCCGGCTTAAGGGGGGGGCAAATCGGGCAATTGCCCGGGCCCCAAATTTTGGGGGGCCCATGAATTATTTGAGACATTTTTTTTTTACTATTTATATGAAAAAAAAAATGTTCTTAACTATTTTTCTTATATATTATTAATTCTAATTAAAAAAATAAAAATAATATAATAAATTAATTAAATATGAGTCATTTAGGCCGATTTGAAGAGTGAATTTTACAAAAATTTCTAAATTGACACGAAGATATGGTGGAAACAGCTACATGAAGATTTTGGAGCACATGCTAATAGTGATAACATAGATCTTCTCACACATCTATGATTGTTAGATCAAATAGTATGAAACCGATTGATAAATAATTGTTTGATAAACTAGAAGATGATAAATGATAAACGTATTAAGGTATTATTAACCATAGTTAAATCTTAACAATTTATAATTCTATAATTAGTTTACAAAACAAAAAGTATACTTTTTTTTATTAAAATTAAATATATTTTATAAGATATATTTTAACTATGATTTCTGATATTTGTAAAGGATTATATTGATTATAAATTACGAAAAAAACGATATTCTATATAGATTTATAATTAAAAAAATAGATATTTTCAAAATAATTGTTCTCAAAATAATTAACTTTCTCTATCTTATGCTCGTATTAATTAAATGTGTATATTCTCATAGTGTATATATTATTATATTTGTATTAGTACACATAATATATATATATATATATATATATATATAATAGTTTTAATTTAAATAGCTATTTACTCCTAGGAGTATTCTGCTTTAGGTTATTCCTATAGTATTGTTAATAATATCTATTGATGAAAGGGAATTATGTACATAAAATGATTATCTTTTTCAACATACTATCATTACAGAAATATATTATATTTATTGAAACAGATATTATTTATAAATATATATATATATAACATACATATAATACTAAAGGCAGTTTTGCAATTATCCACCTATTACTTGCAAATGAATGTTTAGATTGACATCACCCTCATCTATATATTTACAAATAAATACACACAATGGCGATATTCTTATTGGAGAATAGGTGATAAGTTATCACTGATAACTACATAATTGAAGAAATACAAAATTCAAAATATTATATTATATATCATATACTCAATTCCATATATATCACATCGATATATAGTATCGTTATTTATATCAAGTTAGGTAGGTATTATAGCCTACTATTATTATATAGATATTTATTGATTTACGTAGAATTTGTAGAATTTTACATTGAGATTCATTATCACTGATAATTTATCAGTTATAATTTATCTCATTGGTCAATATTTAGCTACCGATCTATTAGAATGTTTTCAATAATAATATAATTATAATAGATTATAGAGCTCAAAGTTATGAAAATGCCAGTATATGTCTGGAAGATTCAATGACATGAAATATATTATAATAACCATAGTCCATTGTAAATGGATTCACATATCTACACTGTGTATTCCTTAAATCTGGTTGGGCAAAATGCCGTTAAATCTTCGACAAGTGTAGCAATATGCTTTGCCTTCATCCCAAATCAATATAATTTATTTAGCCAAACTATATAAAGAATATATTAACATCTAGATTAAAGAATAATATAATATGTTTTATTAAAAGCATTATCGAATATAAAATGGTGATCGCAAGCAGATTCTTTTAGTGCAGTCTCTTGAGGACTTCTTATAGGACCTAATTACATAATTTATATCTGATATTATATATGTTAAAATATAACTTAAATTACATTACTAGAGTCAATGTATGTATTCAATAAAATGCAATTTTAGAATTTGAGACTTCGATATAATGAAAACCGTGGAGCTAATTACTTTGTAGAATAAAGTCTATCAGAAAAGTATTGCAATTAGGTTACATTGAGATAATAGCGGTAATACAAAATATTTATGCACTCTATAAAGCAGTAGTTCCCAACCTATGGGTCATGACTCATGAGTCATGACCCATACTTGGGTCATTGAGTATTTTGTGTAGGTCCTGATCCAATTTCTAAAAAATAATATAAATGCTTTTATATGCAAATTGGATTTATGGTCGAGAACAATTTAAGATGGAAATATATATTTAAATATATGTATATTAATTTTTATATGATTATTTTATGATTAAAGTATAATAATAACAAAATAAAATTTGTCATTGGGTCATGGTATATTTTTTAATTAAGAATTATAAAAAAAGGGTCACGGTGAAAAAAGGTGGAACCACTGCTCTAAATATATATGCGAGAAAAGAAATTATTATGAGGAGTTGATTAAAGTATACAAACAAATTACAAAATAATTAGTATAATGATAACATATGATACAATTGAAGAGTTATACATATTAGTTTTTGCCAAAATGGCCAATTTAATATATATCAATGGAGTAAACATGTTTCAAAGAAATTATATCGATCTTTCTTTATATCGATTGTTTGCTGTTATAATTAAACTTAAGTTATTAATAGATTATGTATTATCTAAATGTTTATACTCACGCATCAATGCATACCATCGATATAAATAAATACTTTATGTATATCGATGATGAATCCTATACTATATGATATTATGCATGTATTGATATATCAATAAAAGTAATCGCATTATATATAATGCGATTACTAATTAGCCTACACATATTGTATATAATATATAGTATATATTATATACTATATAATATATAGTATATAGTATATTAATATATAGTATATTAATATATAGTATATATATATATATACATATAAAGAGCTAGAGAGATATTTCTACCCAGCTCTATGTATATACATGTATACATGTATATATACACACATATATATATATATATATATATATATATATATATATATACATGTATACATGTGTGTAATACACATTGTGTATATATGTGCGGGTGTACATTGTACAGTGTACAATGTACATATTGCTGGATGTTTTGAATGTTTCACGTTCTAGATCCGAATTGTGTCTACTTTATATCGGTTTTATATATGAGTGAACATGATAATTATCTATTAGCAGTTAGAAATATCTAAATATAGATTAGTAAATAAGAACGTCATATACATCCTTAGGATATAGATAATATGTCAATGTTGCATACGAGGACATGTCCTTAATACTATGTATGAAAAAGGAATAGATTACACTCTTTTATGGTATAACATTTACTCTATGTGAAAAAGACACAAATTAAAAAGAATATAAACTATATTTGTTATTATTATTTTATTTGAGTATACTATATATAGATTCCTTCCATTAATGATAAAGTTTCCACTATAATCCTAACATAACGTACCTACGAAACCGCTCTCATATAAAGGCTCTCTCGTAGTGTTAACGATAGCTAATTATGTATTTATACACGATGATATACGAAATCAACTTGTAAATATTATGTTGACCTCATTTATAGATTCGGACGGGGCTTGGACCTGCGTCCTAATACTTGTGTATCTGACGCATTCTGCTTATGAGTCACACATTTCGTTTAAGTATAGGCCTGTAATATTATTATAATATATAATTATATATTGCTATAAGAATAACAACTGGAGCCGAATACTAATATGGCGAGGCGAATGAACTGCAACAACAACAATTATAATTTCAATTATTTAATATAGGACTGATAACTAACCTATAGTAGCAATACATGTCCTTGATAGTAGTTGTGTATATTAATCTTTAGAGAGGGTGTACTGGGTGGATTTGGTCTATGTGGGTGGATTAGATCTATGTGGGTGGATTAGATCTATCTGAGGTAGATTAGGTCTATGTTGGGTGGATTATGTCTATGTGGGTTGGATTAGGTCTATGTGGGGTGGATTAGGTATATGTGGGTGTATTAGGTATATGTGGGTGGATTAGGTCTATGTGGGGTGGGTTAGGTCTATGTGGGGTGGATTAGGTATATGTGGGGTGGATTAGGTCTATGTGGGGTGGATTAGGTCTATGTTGGGTGGAGTAGGTCTATGTGGGGTGGATTATGTCTATGTGGGGTGGATTAGGTCTATGTGGGTGTATTAGGTCTATGTGGGTGGATTAGGTCTATGTGGGGTGGAGTAGGTCTATGTGGGGTGGATTAGGTTTATGTTGTATGGATTAGGTCTATGTGGGGTGGATTAGGTCTATGTGGGGTGGATTAGGTCTATGTGGGTGTATTAGGTCTATGTGGGTGGATTAGGTATATGTGGGGTGGATTAGGTCTATGTGGGGTGGGTTAGGTCTATGTGGGGTGGATTAGGTCTATGTGTGTGGAGTAGTATAAATTAATAGTTTGTATAAATTATCTAAAATATTTAATCAGTATTTTATATAATTATTTTTAAAATTTGCTTATTTCTGACTATATATATTTCTATAAATCTTTTTGCCTCATTAGATATTATATGAATACGTATCTCGCATGTTTTAAAAGCGGCTAACTACAATATTGAATGTATTCACATACTATTACTCATCCCCCTCACCGATATCCTTGTTATGTTACAATTCCTTCACCAGCGAGCTTGAAACCCACCTCTCATCTATTAGAGTTAATTAACCATGAACTCCCTGGTTAAACCCAACATATTGCTTTCCATCACGTCATGTTTTAACTTAATATAGTTTATTTATATGTTAGCTGCTGTTTATAAACGGTATGTTACATTACTATAGTCAGCTATAGGAGCTCCCATCACTAGTGGTCTCACTAGTGGTCTCACTAGTAGTCTCACTAGTGGTCTCACTAGTGGTCTCACTAGTGGTCTCACTAGTAGTCTCACTAGTGGTCTCACTAGTAGTCTCACTAGCGGTCTCACTAGTAGTCTCACTAGTAGTCTCACTAGTGGTATCACTAGTAGTCTCACTAGTAGTCTCACTAGTGGTCTCACTAGTGGTCTCACTAGTAGTCTCACTAGTGGTCTCACTAGTAGTCTCACTAGCGGTCTCACTAGTAGTCTCACTAGTAGTCTCACTAGTGGTCTCACTAGTGGTCTCACTAGTGGTCTCACTAGTGGTCTCACTAGCGGTCTCACTAGTGTTCTCACTAGTAGTCTCACTATGTTAGTGTGCCCAATACATTTATTTCACCACCATTGTCATACTAAAATAAGATTGATTAATTTATTATTTTCATAGAAGTATATATTAAATATAATTATGTTTTATATTACGTTGATAATTATAATTAGAAACTTAACAATGGTAGAGGTATGCTGTAACATTTATGTATAGGTATGTATTTAACAAGTATCACTTTCATCAGATATAACAACGGGTATGAAGTTATCAATTATGGCAAAATATATTGAACATGATTCAGTCTATTAATAGTACTTGAAATACTAGTATTTTTAGTACAACATTTCTATTGTTATTTAATTTCTATATTAAAAAGTTGATTATGATATAAAATGATAGATAGTTAGTGAGCGATAATGACGCAGAATATATTATTATAAGAGATACATTAATTACAAGATTAATATTTGTAGCAATATTTCAATTGCGGAGTAAAATTAATTCATAATATCAGTATAACATTAATTGTAGTAATAATTATCTATATATATATATATATATAATATATATATGTGTAATAGGAAATGGTTTACTGTATATATATATATATATATAACACACAAGGAAAAGGCGTTTATGGTGAAATTTATATATATATATAAATAAATAAATCATATTAATATTTCATGATGTAAAGCATGACATAATGGAGAAGTTAATATACAAATGTATTTGTTTTTTGGCGAGAACTTCCCTAATCATCTAATTCAAGATAAGTTAGATTCTCATGAGTAAAAAATGTAAATATAAATAATTAAGATGTAAAGAATAAAAATATGTATCAATAAGTCAAGTTAAAAATAAATTATGTAAAGAATAAAAAAAATGTATCAATAAATCAAGTTTAAAAATAAAAGTTGTAGCGTTATATAAAATCAAAAAACCACAGAAACGATTGAATTCTGAATGCCAAACTATAAAAGGAATATAATAACTAAATAAATACAAATGAAAAAAAAATAAAAACTAAAACAAACAAGCTGAAGGTTTAATAAATAATACCAGTACAAAATAATAAAATTAGATAATAAATTATGTAATTGATTTTATATTTACTTTTTCTATATTTAGATTTATATATATATATATATATATATAAATCTAAATAAATCAATATAGTTATAGACTCTATATATATGGTATACTCTATATATTTAAATATATATATATATATATATATATATATATATATATATATATTTCATGAACATATTGGAGGTATCGACCAAATAAAGCTTAGGCTTTCACTGATCCTCCATAGACGTATGATATACATAGTATGTCGTATGTCTATAAACTGATTTAATTCATTCATTCATATATATATATATATATATATATATATATATATATATATATATATATATATATATATATATATATATATTTAAATATATAGAGTATACCATATATATAGAGTCTATAACTATATTTATATATATATACAAACACTCGCGCAATGGTCAGATCACCAGATGGAGATACCCCGGGGTAGAAAGGCCTTTCTTCGATATTACCACAGGAGTTCTACAAGGAGATACCTTAGCACCATATCTATTTATTATCTGTTTAGACTACATAATGAGAACATCGATTGATAATAACTCACAATATGGATTAACTCTCACAGAAAGAAAGAGCTCAAGATACCCGAATTCACTATAACAGATGTAGACTATGCAGATGATATTGCAATCACCACCAATAACGTAAAAGAAGCCAATATCTTACTAAATAGTCTAGAAAAAACTGCAAAAGAAATCGGACTTCACATTAATGTCGCTAAAACAGAATACATGGCATACAACCAGAATTCAACAGATATGATTAAAACCCAGAATGTAGAAAATATCAAGAAAACCCAAGACTTTAAATACCTTGGTAGTTTAATAGCATCCACAGAGCATTATATAAATGTCAGAATAGGAAAAGCCTGGGCCGCACTAAACCAAATGAACAACATATGGAATTCAAAGTTATCTAAAAATCTGAAAAGAAACTTCTTCAGAGCAACGGTAGAATCTGTTTTTGTATATGGAGCAATTACATGGACTTTAACAACAAAATTGGAAAAAAAAATCGACGGAGCCTACACTCGCATGCTACGGGCCGCTATGAACGTATCATGGAAAGAACATGTTACCAACAAAGAACTATATGGCAAAACTCCAAAAGTAACTTCTTCGATCCGTGAACAAAGACTTAGATTCACATGACATTGTTTGAGGAGCAAAAAAGAGCTGATTTGTGACGTTCTTCTCTGGTTACCTAAACATGGTAAACGCTCCCGTGGATGTCCAGCAAAAACTTTTATAGATCAACTCGTCGACGATACCGAATGTAATGTAGACGAACTGATGAATGCGATGAATGATAGAGATGAATGGAAGTTACGTGTTAATGAATGCCGAGCAAGCTCGACCTGGTAAGGTAAGGTATTTATATATAAATAAAAATATGTATGTGTATTTCATTATATTTATTAAATAGGTCATTGTATGTCTTGTCAATACATTTCTCCATCCTATATAAATATATATATATATATATACCATTATTATATCAATAAACAATTATTTATATTTTATTAATTTATATTAATTTGTAATAAAACATTACAATTATATTATATTATATTATATACTCATATTATTGAAAACACGATATGTATTTATTAAATATAATATATATATATAAATAATAATAATAATAATTTATTAGAAAACATTATTGTTTTCAATTTTGTTTATTATATATAATCAATATTATTTCAGTCATATTATAACAAACCAATATATATACATCTTCTTACTTAGTACGAATAATTTGAAATCGTATAATCTATATAATATAGTTTGTTAAATTAAACAAATCATTGATGTGTATAGTATATGTGAAAGTAACCGAATACGGACAGTGCCCGAATACGGACACTCTAGGTATCTAAGAAACTATAAAATCCTACCAACAAAATGTTTAATGAATAAAATAATATCATAATTATATAAATAATCTAAATAAGTATTTTTTATTTTTTAATTAACCAAAATATTGCTGATATATTTATTCAACAGATTTTTTTATTACGTTTGTAAATTTATGAAAAAAAATGTCAACTTAAAACCATATCTAGAATATACAAATGTATCGATATAAAATATAACAAAATATTATTAAAACTAAGTCATTCTAAACATTATAAATATAATTTCTATCAAATTACATTGTTTGTTATTAAATATTCATTACGTTATAATCATATATCTAGAGGTCATATAAGTCCCTAATACGGACACTCTAGATTTCTTAATACGGACAGTGTACATCGGACACCCTATTACCAATCAGCGCTCAGCGTATGAACTATTCTGATTTTCATAAAAATCGCGTTCGTTATAATATTAATACCACCAATGAAGCTAAATCTAAAATGTGTTTTATTTAAATACTTAAATTGTATTATTAATTAAAAAAATAATAAAAATAAATAAGTTATTAACTAATTAAATTAGAATACATTATTCATAAAATTAATTTTAATAATGTAATTGTAATTTGTATGATTGATTCATTAATAAAATATATATATATATATATATATATATATTATCTAGTGGTATAAATGGTGTCCATATTATGACACATGATGTCCGACGGACATTGTCCGTATTCGGACATGGGTACCTAATTTGGTCACCCCCGTTATCTAATGAATTAAAAGATTAAATAACATTTTAAAATCACAATAATATCTATATTCATATAATATTAATATATTGTAATTTTTGAATACAAATATCAGGTCATAATATGTTAAGACCATTTATTATTAAAGTGTCCGTATTATGTTACTTTCACCTATACATAATAGAATATATATATATATATATATATATATATATATATATATAAAAATATATATATATATATATATATATATATATATATATATAAATATATATATAAGGATATATATATATATATATATATATATATATATATATATATATATATATATATTCATTTATATATATACATTTATATATATATATACTATAATTATAAAGTATATTAGTATCAAGTAAAATAATATATATATATATATATATATATATATATATATATATATATATATATATATAATACATTTAGATTGTAATAAGTATTGAATTTTTAATGTTTTTTTCGTCAAATTATGTTTTCCTATAATGTAGTTATACTATATATTTTATATTCTCGCAATGCATAAACATAAGATGGTATATGTTTTTTGTTCACAGATAAGACATATACTCATAATACTATAAAAACATATTATTACATAATATTATAAACCTCCTATAGCGTTCTTTGCACGTTCTTTACCTGTGTTGTATTTTATATGTTTAATATTTATAATGTTTTATTTATATACATTTTTAAATGTATAATAGTAATACATTGAATATTCAATTTTCGAAAATTTTAGAAACATTTTTATTCTCAAGATTAATTTCTTTCTGTGATTTTCTTAACATTAGTAGTTCACAATTTGGGTTTAGGAATGGCCTTAGTAAATGCTATATAAAACCATAAAAAAGTTATTATTGATTATCTTATGTTAATACCATGTTTGCCTATGTATTGACTTACAAAAAGTATTTAACACAGTCAACAATGAAATACTCATAACAAAACTTGAATGTTACGATATAAGAGGATTACCTCTATCATGGTTATCGTCATATCTTAAAGACATAAGTTAGTTTATAAATTATAATTAATGTAGGTTTATTACTACTAATATAGATATCCATGTCCCCCAAGGATCTATTCTTGAGTGTATTAATGTGGTAATTAAAGTAATAAGGTGGTGTATATATAGCGTGTATATACATATATACATGGCTATAGCCAAATAAGGTGATAATAACCTAAATTATATCTGTACATTAGTTGGAATACCGCAATCAATATGTGTATAACAATGAGAATTACCAACACTGATAAACCGTTATTATTCGCTGTATTAGTTATGGCAGTTATTTATGATTAGTATATGTAGTATATCGTATATTTACTTATAAGTTTAAAGATTGATATAAATTAATAAAATACAATTATTAATGATAAGATATATATAACAAATATATAACAGATATTTATAGGTATATATATTAGTATACCTATGTATATTATAATATTCATAAAACCCCTTTTTTAAATTAACAAAACTATCAAGGTATACTTTATATGGATATTATAACCAATTATAATATATAACGAACATTATATATAATTTAGTATCCATGTACCCGGAAGCTAAAATATAAAGTCTTTAAAGTATACATATTATCCGCTGTTTATTCAAGTATCTATATATTGTCACACATTTTAAAAATAGATTTATTTAGTATCAATTATATCATTAATATTTCTAATTGTCCTATCTAATTTTAGTATATCATAAATAATTCTATTGTATATAAATGTGATTACATTTCAGTTATAAAAAATAACAACATTTAATAATATGATGTTAATTTATAAAGGTTATTTTAAAATAATCATATACAAACTAAAAAATACACACTAACTTGTGTAGCCGTGATGGTAAGTGTATATTATCAATATTGATTAACAGCTTAACTTATAATAATATTGTAAAAAATACATTTTATATTGGTAATTAAATAAATGTTGACTACCAATGATTACCGACATATATTTATATATAAATACAGTAAAACCTCTCTATAAGAAACCTCTTTATAAGAAAAACCTCTTTATAAGAAAATTGTTCACACATTTGGTTGGAATTCAACCTTTTCCACATTAAAAAACCTATTTATAAGAAAATATTATAAGAAAAATATAAGAAAAACCTCTTTATAAGAAACTTATTGTATACAAAATATACAAAATAATTATATATAAATAGAATTATTGTATATTGATAACAATTATAGAAATTAATTATTATATAAAATATTTTATATTACCAAAAAGCTCGAAATTAATTAAAATTAATTATTGTTATCCTTGAATTTATTAAAATTAATTAATAAATGTAATTGTATATCCATAAATTTATTGAAATTAATTAATACATATTATTATATCTTTAAATGTATTGATGATACAATTTATTATATTATACAATTAATATTTAAATACTAGATTATTATAATATTCAATATATTATATTCATCAATGCTGATTCATAATTTATAATTTCTAATGTAAATCTAATAAAATGTCATTATGTCATTAACATGTCTAAGCCCAAATAATACAGTATATATTTTAAATCCAATATAATTAAAGAGTATATGAAGGTTTACTGAGCAATCAAAAATGATATAAAGATACTATATATAGATAACCTTAGGTTATATAATGCATTTTCAATTATAAATTAATTCTTAAAATCATCGGAAAAGTAAAAACCTCTTTATAAGAAAACCTCTCTATAAGAAAAAAATTACTGAAAAAAAATAGTTTCTTATAGAGAGGTTTTACTGTATATATATATATATATATATATTAGTGATCTAAATGAGCCAACATTTCTTGTTTCGAAACAACTGAAACATCCAAAATTTATGTTTCTAAACATCTGAAACATCTGAAACATTCTAAATTATCCCTTCGAAAAGCATCACAAAATATTGTTAGTAATATATAAAAGCAAATTATTCAAATTCGATGTATTGTACTAGATCATCGAACTTGTTTATAGGATTATATTTTAGAAATTGACTGCAAACTAAATTTTCATACTTGATTTGACGTATTTATTGCAAAATTAGATTTTCTAGGTAGAGGAAAGTCTCCGATTACCGACCACTAAATGATTATTTGTAATAACTTATTCAATATTAAATATATTTATTTGAAATTTTGTAATTATGGTAATATTATGGAAATGAATAATGTAGCTATTTTAAATTGTTGATATTATTATATTTACAAGAATAAACAGGGGGGTCGGTAATCGGATACATGTACATAATACCGACCCCCTTCTCCTATTACCGACCCCCTAAAATAATCGTGATATAAATAATTGTAGTATTATAATATCCAATAAAAATAGTAAATATACATAAATATAATTTATTATAACATTCACGCAATTTATTTTGTATTGAATTTATGTTTTAATAGTAATATTAAATTTAAATTTAAACTTTATAGTAATTATATTAAAATAGTGTATATTATTATTTAATATTTATTTATTAATCAGTATGTATATAATCAATTGGAATCATGAATATTAAATCTATATCAATGATACACACACACCTTATGACATATTTTAAAGTAAAATACGGATCTATTTTGATTGGATATTATAAATCACATGAGGTCGGTATTAGGGTAATTTAGGGGGTCGGTAATAGTAAAATCATATGGGTTGCCATAATTAAGATATATTGGTTAATAGTTATTCAAATTAAATTATTTTAATAATAGTTATAAACATTTTATTGATCTACAATATTATGCGTAGTATTAAGTTTTCTTTTAATTAATAAAATACTTATTAATATTTATTATTAAATTACTAACTGTTCGTGTATATATTATTTTTGATATCTCTTATAGTTATTGAGATATGATAGGGGGTTGGTATTAGGAGGGTGTCGGTAATCGGGTACTTTCCCCTATACCAGATTGTCATACATATGTTATCCACATTTAATTTACTGTATAGAAGTATGGGGTCATGGTTATGTATCAAACTTAAATAGCATGCTATATATATGCATATATTGAATTCAAAAAAAGATATTAAAAATAATTTTTAATAAACCAAATGATTTTTCAACTGTTTCTTTATTTAAGGAAAATAAAATATTATCTTTATATGATATTTGTAAGTATAAGATTTATAGTATTATAAGTATTAAATATTCAATAAATTGTGCCATCCTATTATTTTAAATCATTTTACATTGACATCTAAAAAAAGATTTAATACCATGTGTAACTGTGATTTTATTCAACCTTATTTTAAATATAATTATATGAATAATACTTTAATTACATTCGGACCATGACTTTGGAATGATTTAAGTGTAGATATAAGAAAGTCAAATTCTTTATCATTATTCTGTAAAGATCTTAAAATAATTATATATAATACTTAGTCTATTTTAATGCATTTATTTTTAGTTTAAATGTGTATTTAATATATTTGACTTATGATATTTGTTTATAATTTATTTAAATGTTTATTATATTTATTTGTAATTATAAAAATACTGACGATATATTACATTTTGACATTATAAAAAAACTGACTTTTTAAAAATTAATATATATGATTTTAAGATTGTATTTATTTTATTTATTTTTACATTTTTTTACATTAAATAAATTACTTTGGGTTATATATTTGTCTGTACATCGAATATTGCTAACCTATATTTATTTAATATATTTTCTTATTTCTTCTCTTTTTTTCTCTTGTTTCTTTTACTTTTAAATGTTGGCTATCTCATATTTAGTTCCACTATGTTATATTTTAATTTATATTATTTAATACTTGATGTATGTATTAGCTTTTAATTTTATACTTTTATCATTTATTTATATGGTTACATGATTACATTATTATATGATGATTACATTTAGTTACATGATAAGTTGCATTATATTTTATTATATATTTTATTTATTTTTATCATATACATTACAGTGTATATGTAAACAGGAAGTCATAAAGTTAAATACCTCGAAAATCTTCTGCAAATTGTATTTGTCCTTTTATTGTTTTTTCTCTCTCTTGCAATGATTGCAATAATAAAATGTATCTTATCTTATCTTATCTTATAATATTATAGCATTATTATTTATTTATAACTATTATCTATAATGAAACCTATCATGTTAATAAAGGGGTAATTATCTCGATAAGTAACACTGCTTCTACAATTACCCTGGCATTGCCTAAATCTGATAATAATAATAATAATAATATATATATATATGTGTGTGTGTTTGTGTATTTGTGTGTATGCTTATTGAGACATTTTATAATTAATACAAATTATTGAAATGATAGAAATGATGATAATACACTAAGGTGGGCTTTAAACATTTAGGTTATACTTAGGATTACATTTACGTTTGAATGAGCTGAATAAGCTGTATTAAACCTTTTACAGAATTGTTAAAATGTCATTACTGTAGTAATATTGAATACGCCTACTATACATATATAGCGTGACTAAGCCACGCCCATTACAAATGACTTACGACTCACTTACTACTTAATGCACAACTAATAAACACCTATACCTAATTATATATATATTATCTATCATAATACAAGATACGAGATACGGCACTTCCAGATAAGGTTAGTCACGTATATATGTATAGTAGGCTATATTAACTCATATTCAATATCATAAATACTACATGGTGACAGCGGTCAAGTTATACTAATTAATATATTATTGTTGTATATAATATTTTACTATTTAGTTAACCGTACCTAAAATCGTTATACATATATGTATAAAAATTTTTATATATAAAAAGTACATATTATACTTTATTACACGTTGAAAATATATATATTAGTTATATAAATATATATAGTGCATGTAAAAATATTATTTATTATATATCGCGTACATATTATAATCATATGGAAAATTACCAAATTAGAGAAAATTAAAAAAAAAAAAAAAAAAAAAAAATCCAATTAAAAAAAAAAAAAATAAAATAAAATTTCGATAAATTTAATTCGTTAATTTTCAAACAAAAGAATTATAAATTCTATAGAAAACGAATGATTTATTTTAATTGCTGATTTTAATTGCTGATTTATATATATTCTAGAAACATTGAAGTTATATTAGATTTATATTGGATTTATTTATATCAATATTTATATAAAATTATATAAATCTTTAAAATTATATAAAATTATATAAATCTATAAAATTATATAAAATTATATATATAGATTTAATACAATGTTAGATAGAATACCTAATGCTTTAGACGTAAGCAAAGGACCCACAGAATGGAAAAGGTGGAAACAAAATTATGAGATTTATGCATGTGCAAATGAATTAGAGAAAAAGTCAAGTAAAGTCCAAATAGCTAACTTCCTATATGCGATAGGAGAAGATGCAGTAGACATCTATAATTCATTTGATATTGAACAAAAATATGACAAAGACAATAAAGAAAGTGAACTAAAAATAGAAACTATAATGGAAAAATTCGATAGCCATTTCATACCTAAAGTGAATACTACTTATGAAAGGTATTGCTTTTTTAAAAGACAACAACTAATAGATGAAAATATTGAAAGTTATTACAGTTGTATAAAGATATTAGCAAAATCATGTGCCTTTAAAGACATGAAGGAGTCCCTTATTAGAGACAAAATAATAATCGGTATGAATGACGAAACACTCAGACAGAGGTTTTTACAAGAATCTTGCAGCAAAGAATTAACGGCAGAACAAATAGTCGAATCATGCAAGATGAAACAGATATCACGACAGCAGAATGAAGAAATTACTAGAAAACCGACTATAGAATACGTGAAGACTGATTACAAGAAGAAAGAATACAAGAAAGAATTCAAGAATAAAGATTACGAATACAAGAAACCAGCAGAGCGAAAGACTTGTGGTAAATGCGGAAGGACGCATGAATTTAGAAACTGTCCAGCATATAAGTCGAAATGCCATAAATGCAACAAAGAGGGACATTGGACAAAGCTATGCAGAAAACCAAGTGAACGAGCACATACAAAAACTTATGAGAATTACGAAGTTAAAACAAGTATAGATACTAAGAAGCCGACAAGAAATTATAAGTTCCTAGGAGAAATAAAGGTTCCAGATATTAAATCGTGGACAAAATTAATAAAAGTCAAAGCGCCAGGATTTAACCAAACATGTGAGTTTAAAATAGACACAGGAGCAAGCGCAACTATTCTCCCTTATAATAGAAAGTTACCCGAACTTATAAAAAGTAACATAGAACTGAGAGGACCAGGAATGGTGTCATTAGAGATAGTTGGAATGTTTACGGCCGAAATGACGTACAAAGAAAGTACAATAAGAGAAAATATTTACGTATTAAAAAACCAACACATTGGTTTATTATCGAGAAACATGTCTATTAAATTAGGACTGGTAAAACTAATAGGAGAAATTCACCCACATAAAGAATTATTTGAAGGACTAGGGGAATTAAAGAGAAAATATAAAATCCAAATCAAGAAGGAAGCGAAACCATATTCCATTTACGTACCAAGACCCGTACCAATACATTTACAAACGCGAGTTAAAAAAGAACTTGATAAAATGATAAAGTTAGGAGTGATAGAAGAAGCTATGTACCCAACTGAATGGTGTTGCCCTATGGTAGTGGCTATGAAGTCACATGGAAAGATCAGAATATGCAGTGATATGACAAAGTTAACTGAGGCAGTAAAGCGTGAGTTGTACCCAATGGCCACCGTAGAAGTAAGCCTGGCAAAGATACAGGGACAAATATTCAGCAAACTCGATGCTAATGCAGGATTTTGGCAAATTCCACTAGAGGAAGAATCCAAACCATTAACTGCGTTCCTAACACCGTGGGGACGATATGTATACAATAAGTTACCATTCGGGCTAACATCTGCACCAGAAATATTCTGTAGAGAAATGGACAAGATATTGCACAATTGTAAAGGAGTCGTGATACATATGGACGACGTACTAATAATGGGTAAAGACCTAGAAGAACATGACGAGAACTTAAATGAAGTACTCAACCGCATAGAAGAGGCAGGAATGACACTAAATAAAGATAAATGTAAATTTAGAAAAGATGAAGTAGAATTCTTAGGATATAAGATAGGAAAACATGGTATCAAAGCAGGAGAGAAAATACAAGGTTTAAGAGATTTTCCGAGGCCAACTAATGTAAAAGGCGTGCGAAGCTTTCTAGGCCTGATAAATCAATATGCTAGATTCAGCGCAGAAATAGCAGAAACAAGCCATCCTATTAGAGAACTACTGAAGAAGAATATAGTATGGATATGGGAAGAAGCACAAGAAAACAGTTTTAGAAAAATGAAAGAACTTTTTGAGAAACCAACGATATTAGCATTCTTCGATATAAATAAAAAGAGTATAATCACAACGGACGCATCAAACCAAGGTATAGGAGCTATTCTCTCACAGATAGATGAGAAAGGAAATAGACGAATGATAGCAGCGGCGAGCCGATCTCTTACGGAAACCGAGAAAAACTATGCAGTAATAGAAAAGGAAGCATTAGGAGTCGTTTGGGGACTAGAAAAATTTAACTATTACGTAAACGGAGCAAATATAACCATAGAAACAGATCATAAACCATTGATAACTTTATTTGGAAAGAAGGAAGTCGAGAAAATACCAATAAGAATACAGAGGTATAGATTAAGACTCATGAGATATGTCATAGATATGAAATACATACAAGGGAAATTAAACATCGGAGCGGATGCACTTTCAAGATATCCAGGACAACGAGAAATTTCAAATATACTAGAAATAGAAGTTAATGAATTAATAAAGAACACATTCAAACCAGGGAGTTCAATTAAATTACAAGAATTGAAACGCTTACAAGAAGCAGACCCAGTATTACAGTCAGTAAAAAAGAAGACAGAAGATGGATGGGAAAAGAGAGATTCTAAAGACGACAAACTAAAAAGATATTATGAACATCAAGAAAGTATATCAATAATGAAAGATTGTTTAACGTACGAAAATAGACTTATTATACCTAAGAATCATATACAAGAGGTTATGAAGGAGATACACAGAGGACACCAAGGTATTAACAAATGCCAGGCAAGAGCTAGAAATAGCGTATGGTGGATAGGAATTAATAAGGACATCGAAAAAATGGTTAGAAATTGCTCGACATGTCAAATATATGGGCCAATAATTCGAGAACCTTTAGAGATTATACATACACCTAAACATGCATGGGAAATAGTGGGAACAGACTTATATACCTACGAACGTAGAAAATATATAATCGTAGTCGACTACTATTCCAGATATTTTGAAACGATGCTTCTAAGAAGCGAAAAATCAATAGACACAATAAATGCTTTAAAATCTATTTTCGCTAGACATGGTATCCCTGAGACCTTAGTATCAGATAATGGTAGTCAATATATTAGTCAAGAATTTAAAGAATTCCAAGAGAAATATGGATTCCAAGCGATTAAATCATCTCCTAAACATCCACAAGGTAATTCAGTAGCAGAAAGAGCTATAAAAACGATAAAGGGTATTCTAGAAAAAGAAGAAGATCCCTACCTAGGACTACTCTCATACAGAAGTACACCACTCAGCTTTGGAAGATCACCAGCAGAACTTCTGATGAACAGAAAATTACGAACTACAGTAGTTGATCTTAAATTAGATAATTACATGAACAAAGAAGACCACTGTATATTTAGGGACAAGAACGAAAATAAGAAATTAGAAATCAAAAGAAACAGAGACAATAAGTATACTAAAAACTTACGAAAGATAGAAGACGGGGAAGATGTATACATTAGGGACCTAGATAGAATGGCAACCGTTATCAACACAACACCCGAGAGTACAAGATCATATAATCTCAGAACGGAGAAACAAGATGTGAGAAGGAATAGATGCCAGCTCATACCCACGAATGGATCTACATACACCACTAGATCAGGAAGGCATGTAAAACCTCCAGATCGCCTTATAGAGGCTTAGTTTAAAACTAAGCACACAAATGGGTGGTAGAAATATTATTTTATACGTAATGTTATTTATTATATTGTTATACTTATATTGTCAATTTATTATTATTATTATATATTATAATGCTTATATTATATACTTAGTAGAGGGATGTAGTAATATTGAATACGCCTACTATACATATATAGCGTGACTAAGCCACGCCCATTACAAATGACTTACGACTCACTTACTACTTAATGCACAACTAATAAACACCTATACCTAATTATATATATATTATCTATCATAATACAAGATACGAGATACGGCACTTCCAGATAAGGTTAGTCACGTATATATGTATAGTAGGCTATATTAACTCATATTCAATATCATAAATACTACAATTACCTCAGACGTTATTCAGGTATATGTAGTATACTATTGGCTAGTGTCATTCTCTAGTATATTCGGATCATTAGTGATGTAATATATAACTTTGTCCATTATAATGAATAATTTAATAATATTGATGTATTTATAATTATGAAATATTATTATATAATACATCTATATTTAGCGATATTCAAAACATATATATTTAAATTAAACCTGAATTATTTATTCATTATCAATTTATTAATTAACTTTGATTCTAAAGATAATGTTACAGACTTGAGAGTATTTATTGTGTCAGATAATTTAATAGAAAATTATTTATAAGTTTAAGTTTAAAAAGGCTTCTCTCTCAAGTGTAATTATTTACTATTAAATATATTAGGTTGAAAATGTCTACATTTGGATATATATATATATAATAATAATAATAATAATAATAATATTTATTAGAAGAAAGTTGTATATATATATATAAATATCATGTGAATTATTAAATTCATTATATAATTGTTTCCTCTAAAAGGCTTCAGATGAAGATAATTATCTTTTCTATGCTGTCGCCTGCAAATATATATATATATATATATATATATATATATATATATATATATATTCATATTTGTATTGTATATTCCTTTGAGGTGTATATCAATATGGTATAATATATGTTTAATACTGAATTATCTTATATACTAATCATCTTAATTGCTGATGTCAGATGATATATCATCTGACATATTATTATATATATTATATATTATATATATATTATATTATATTATACATATTATATATATATATACATATTATTTATATAGTTAGTAATAACCACATAATTATCTTTTTTAGTATTTTCTATACACTTATAAGTAGGTATTCCTATATATAAATAAAGTTGTCTACTATTGTTAGAAAATAGTAATTTTTAACTTCTTATATGATGTAAATTCACTAATTTGATCATATGTTATCATTATACTAATTATTTTGTAATTTGTTTTGTTTGTATATTCTAATAAACTTCTCATAATCATGTATATGCTCGCCTATATATTAAGAGAGTGCATCAATATTTTGTATAACCGCTTTTATCTCAATTTAACCTAATTGTAATACTTTTCTAATCGACTTTATTCTACCCAGTAATTATCTCCACGGTTTTCATAATATTGAAGTCTCAAATTCTTGCATTTATTGAATAAATACGTTGACTACAGTAATGTAATTTACGTAATATTTTAACATATATAATATCAGATATAAATTATGTAGGATTTTGAGAAATTCACAAGATAAATTCCTAATAAAATTTTCTTGTGATGACCATATTATATTCGATAATGCTTTTAATAAAACATATTATATTTTTCTTTAATATAGATGTTAATATATTCTTTATTTAGTTTGGCTAAATTAATTATATTTAGGGATGTGGGATGAAAGAAAATAGGTACAATTGCTAATATTCCTAATATTGCTACAATTGGCGAAGAATTAACGGATTTTTGCCAACCAGATTTAAGGAATGCACAGCGCAGATATGGGGATCCATATATAGTATATGGTATATTATAATCTATCATTTTATTGAAGACTTTTACTCCAGACTTATTGGTGGATTTTTCATAAATGTGAGCTCTATAATCTATTATAATTATATTATTATTTTTTTTAATTCTAATAAATCGTTAGCTAAATATTTACCAATGTGATAATTAATCTTAACGTACATCAATAAATACCTATATAATAATAATACATAACTTGGTATATATGACAACGAAGGTTAACTTATAAGGTAGGTACCTACATGTGATATATCTGGAATTGATTAGTACACTGATATATAATATAATATTTCAAATTTAATATTTGTTCAATTATTTAGTTATCAGCAGGCCCAGATATTTTGGGCCAAAGCCCAAAATAAAGAAAAAGGCCCAAAATAGCTTATTTTGGGCTTTTCTAAATCCTTATTTTAGGTTATTTTGGGCCTTTTTAAAAAACTTGAAAATACGTTAATATCAATCATAATTTATGATTTATATTATATATTTAATAATTATCATATTATTTACCATATATACTATACTTTTTTTTATATTTTATAAGTTATTAATATACTTTATTTAATTTAAGAAATGATAAAATTATAAAAAAAAATACATTTTTAATTTTTATTATATAAAATGAGATTAAATAATGAGTAATTCATAAATTAAAATAATTCATTGTTTTTATAATAAGTTTCGTTTATAAAAGTGATGATAATAGAATGTATTGATTTGAATGAAGCATACCTTTCAGGCTAATTTTACTTACATTATTCTTATAATTATTTTTATATATAAAATTTGACTCCATATCAGATGTTACAGGAATAATGGTTGTTATGCTACAGACACATTATTTTTATTTTTCATATTTAATATCCTTCTACACATCTTCGACATTTTTACTTAAAATATTATTAGTTCTTCTGGCTCTCTTTCATATTCTTCTATAATTTCTTTATACTCGAATCTATATAGGCCTATCGAATCTATATAACCTAGTTATATTGTTTCGTAAACAAAATATTTAGTCTGTCTATTAAAAACATTGCCAAACACTTTGCCTTACATATTTACAATGCTTTGTTAGTCGATCATATCTTGGCTATTATGTGGTGAATTGTTAGAATCTCTTTCAACGGATATCAATAGAAGATTATTCTGTAGTTTTAATATATGTTTTAACCTATGGCAATATTTTGATAAAATAAATGAAGTTGAAATGTATCAAAGTGAAACAAAGTAACATTCGTATACAATCCATTATCAAATTTATAGTATACATTAATAACATAATTATCATATATAGTGGTGGATATTGAATCTGGCCGCCTAATAATTTTCATATTTTATGGGGCGTGTCTAACTTCTCAAAGATAATTAAATATTCAAATATTTAAATATAAATGACATTTCTGTAAATATTCAAATATTATAATATTAAAACATGTAAATAAATGTGAGTATTCAGATATATAGAATATATACAAGTATATACTAATATATTGTATATTACACATTTAACATATAGCATATTGTGATACGTATAGATATTATTTAAAATGTCTAAATAATCACATTTAATAAAATAAATACGGAAATATCGTATAAGAATTATTCTTCGAATAAATAAACATCTATTCAATACGCATATACACTTGAATAATAAGTTTATGATAGTATATATGTTATATATAATTATATATGATTCATTTAACTTATATTTTACGATGATGCGTATTGATATTATTTAAATGGCAAAATATTCACATTTAATCAATATAATTAAGTATATATCGTATAAGAATAAATAAACAACTATTCAATACGTATATAAACTTGAATATTCAATATATTACTATGAATTATATTTATAATACTTATATAGTAGATTATTTATTAAACTTGCCTGACAATGTATTCATTTAAATTTATTAAATATAAAGTTTACAATCATAATTACACATATGGAAATATTGTTGTGAATTAGAGGCGCCATATTTATATGACTAATTGTTTATTTATAGGTGATGATGCGCTATCATGTTAGAATAAATAAATGTAATTCTATTAAATAAAATATAATTATATGTTTATATTTGTAATACATAACTAGGTATATAGAATGTGTATAGGCATATATAATATTACATTAACATATTTATTTTAATAACTTACTACATTTATCTTTATTTATCACATATAAATAATATGTATTTATTCATAACTATATAATGTAGGTAAGCTAATACTATTATTTATTTTACATATAAACTTACGTTCAACTTACATCAACAACTTAAGTTGAACTTAAGTTTATTTGTTACCATCGACTTAAGTTGAACTTAAGTTTATCTTAAGTTATTGAGGTAAGTTGAATGCTGGGCAGTTTACCTGGTCCGAGTTTAAAGGTACCTCAGTATTGTCATCATTAATTTTGATAGCAGGCATGTCATTGTTAATAGAATTAATAGACTTATTGATATTTATAACATTATAACTTAAAAGACTATAGTCTTTTAAGTTATAATGTTATAAATATCAATAAGTCTATTAATTCTATGCTATAGCATATGATTTTAATATATTTAAAGGTAAATAATCTATAGATAGTTCCTACCATTTATTTATTTATAAGATATAAAAACGCCTACAGTATATTACAGAAAGGTATATTTGTATAGAAATAAAACATAATACCAAATGATAATATGTATACTACACAATTTAAATTCAGTAAAATCACCTAGACTACCTAAGTAGGATATTATCTAGTAGATAAATTATCTTAAGAAAACATACCTATCAATTATTAAAACATATCATGTCATTAAAACACAAATGTTTCCAATTCAGAAATAAAATGAAAATAAGATCTATTTACCAGAGTAGGTAACCTAGAGATTAGTTCTCAGGTAATATATACAACATGTCTTAAGAATCTTGTTTAAATAAGATGTCGAGTTAAATATATATATATATATATAAATGTTATGTTGTCTTCTGTAAAAAAAAGAGATTCATAAATTATATAAAATAGAGTAGGTACTTTCAAATAAAGTAAATACACCTCTCACAGTCATTACCAAGAAAAGTTATACCTTTACATATATAGCTATAGGTGTACAATGTACATTGCACACTAAGATGTAGAGAAGTATTTAAAAATGGTTTATTTAGAAAAAATTATAAAATTATTGATCAAATATAATTTTTGATATTTCAACGTTTTTTAGAAGAAACCGTTTTCATCTGCTACCAGTTTAAAAAAGTAACCTTTATTTCCATGTTTTTTTAATTATTTTACTATTATTAAACTCGATTTTTATAATTTGTTTTAAATATATGCATACTATTTACATAATACATATATTTTTCTAATAATCATAACATAACATTTATTAAAAATATTAAAAAATTTTAGAAATAAAAATTCCTTCAAGAAAATTTATTAAAATCCAAGAAATTTAAAATATATAAATCGTAATAATGAAATATTGAAAAAAATATATGTTTAATAAGATTATTTCTATAATTTAAATATTATTAGTATATAAAATCATGAGTTATTGTATATGTAAATCATTATAGAATGTATGTATATCTAGTATACATTTCTAGGGTAAGATGGAAGAACCCATGTGGACCAATATTTTAAATTTTGGAATATAAAATAATTAGATATATAAAATACCTATATATATATATATATAATTATGTTTACATCTAAATAAGTCATTGTAGAAGATAAAAATGTTGTATACAATGTACATAAAATGCTGTTTTTTCTGCCGAGCAAGCTCGACTTGGTAAACAGTAAAGTAGGACACTATAGTGTACACTAACATATTCATTTTGAATATCAAAGATATTTATACATGATGTAGGTTTTATACAAATTTCAAAAATAAACTTATTAGAATTATTTTCTAAATTAATTATATATCTAATTTTATTATATTTAGTTAATCCAAAATTAACTCTAAATGCTATTAATCAAACACATTTGTAGGATAATCTATTGTAACATGGATAAATTAACTCCTTAAGGTGATTACCTACATAAAATTTAAAGCCTATTGTACATTGTACAGTGTACAATTTATAATTAAACTATATTTAGATATATTAATATTTAGGTATCGTTAAGTTTAATTAAACTTATAAGTTAATAATTATAATTATACAAAATAAGTCTATAACATCGAATTAGCAAATTATATAGAGTTCATTAGTGTATTAATATCTAGAAGAAATAGATAAAATTCCCATATAAAAAATATATCTGACTTTTAGATTATCATATTGCATAATACAAATATATTTATAATCTATAGATTTTAAATATTTGTAGATTTATTTTTAAAAATTATAAATATTATAAAAGCTATAACTTTATTTAGAGATAATTTCGTTAAAATTAATAACATAGTCCAACGTCAATAGCTAAATAATTATTTTAATTTCTATACCTATATTAATGGTTTCTAAGTTTAATATGTAACAATAGTAAGTAAACTGCACGATTACAATGATATAATGGCTTAATTATCACAGAATTAATAAAGGAATTTGTCAATCTATAGATTAGTTAGAACATTCGAATCTACATAATTATACTTTAAAAAAGTGGATAAACCCAATTACTTTTTGTTATGCTAATTAGTAACCTCTTTAATCATTAACTATTGTGAGTATGTTTCAAATATAATATAATTATTGAGCTAACATAAATCTTAAGTTGATTTGAATATTATATTTTGATTCCTCAGTAGATATAATGTCTTACAAAGTTAATACACTATTTATTTTCTAATTTAAATTAACCCACATTATTTTAATAAATATTATTACATATATATTATTTTATAAGGAAAAAGTATAATTTCAATATCTTATTTATATACCTAATAGATATTAAATTATAATAACTATTTAATATAGGATTGGTGATATACCGACTTTTGTAGTTTTGAAACATCTGAAACCTTCTTTATGTTGGTTTCGAAACAAATGAAACCGGATAAAGTTGGTTTCGAAACAAATTAAACCGTTTAAAGTTGGTTTCGAAACATATTAAACCGGATAAAGTTTTTTTCGAAACAAATTAAACCGGATAAAGTTGGTTTCGAAACAAATTAAACCGGATAAAGATGGTTTCGTAACATAAAATATGGTCGTTATAAAATCAATGTTACAATAAAATAATATACAGATAATAGGTAAGTAATATATGATGGGACTTGATAGTAGGTTGTAATGAGCTGGAATGTGAAAGTACAATATGATGGAATGTGACTTGTAATTTAAATTTTCATTATCTAGACTCTCGAGATAATGAAAGTTTAAAATAAATTTTGTAATTCCTAAAAAATTAACTTTTTGCCTTTATAATGATTTTTTGTCATGTAAAATCTTCAGCAACGCTTTTTTTTGAAATTTTTTTGAAATTTTTGGAAAATTTTGGAAATTTTTTTTGGAAATTTGTAAAAATATTTTGGAAATTTTTTAAAATTTTTTTGGAAATTTGTAAAAATATTTTTCAAATTTTTACGAAATATTTTTTTTTTTTTTAATATTTTGTATTAGTATCACTGGAAAGCTTATTTATTTATATATAATAGACGTCAAATTGCAGTTTTTTTTTAATTAATTATTAAAACAAAAGTTATGATAAAAAATGTATATATTTTAATATATATGAAATAATAAATATTTAATTTCCTATTTTATTGGTACAGTTATTAATTATGTTTATATACATTTTTAAATATTATTTTTATTTTACACAAATAACCAAAATTAATTAAAATTATTAAAATTATTGACATATTTATTTACTAATTATAATTATTATAATTCACTATTATCGATATTTAACGATTACTTAATGTAATATACAGTTTTAGAATTTACTTTACTATTATATCAAATGATATATTAATATATGTTAAACATAATTTTTGTATTATATAATAATTATACAAAAAGATAATATTAAAATAAAATTTAAAAACTAATTGTTAGATAAAATTAAAATATATACAATTAGTACTGTTTTATATTACTTGGAATTCTAAAGTAGTTAATAACTTAATAATGATTTTTTTTATATTATAATTAACAATAATTTATTGAATAATATCTGTAATTACCAATATATGGGTTTTTATTCATGTGATCATGCATTAAAATCGAATACTCTAAATTATTCATATTTAAAAAGTATTTTATATTAATTTAAATTTAAAATAACACCAATAATGATAGAAAAATATAAACACTAATAACATGATACATTTCAATACATTTTATTAAATAATTTAAATAATTAAAAAAAGCTCGCTAGGGTTTCAGTCCGGCTCGAGTCGACTCGAACCGGACTCTGGCTCGACTCGAAAAACTCGAATCGTTTGAATCACTAATACATACAGTATAATATTACTCGGATTCTTATTGTTTAGGACTATAACATATTTATATTAGTTTAATTAATTATAAATCAAATAATAATATATTTAAATACAGATTTAAAAACTATATACAATTATTTGATGATACTGATAATTGGAGCAAACACAGAAAAGTTATATTATTCTTGACTATCCCATTCATATAACATGAATTATATGAGGTTAAGAATATTAATATATCTTAATTATTATTTCTATAGATTTATTTATCTAATAATAAGTTAAATATAGTTATTATTGTTTAAATAGGGTAATAATTCAAACATAATATTTATAACATTTCTACTATTTTCTCATAATACACTAATATATTTATAGATATAACATGGTATTATAATGAATAATTAAAATTGGAATTATAATTCATTTAAAATATATTTATTATAATAAATCTAAATAATATACATAATATTATAAACATTTATTCAAATGTATATATATTAAAAGATGTTAAAATATTTAACAAATATGTTGGGTACAAAAATAAAATGATATATATATATATACTAAAAATAAATAATTATTTTTTAAATGCTAATACTTCGAGCCAATTCGGAACTTCTTGTTGGCACTGTAATTGTTTTCCATTATTAAATAAATATATAATAAGCAGGCTAAAGAGTATATAATCTATTATAAATAGTATATAATATAGTTATTTTATTTGTATAGATACATAGTAAATACAGCAGTATACAAATATAAACATTGATTTTCATTCATCAATATGGTATAAAAAATATATATTAACAAATAAATTATTCAATAATATAACACTATACAAATGATATCTTGTCTTCAATATGATAATAAATGTATTGTCAGACTTAACTTACTTCTTGATAATTGAAATATTATGTAAACTAATATAAAAAATAGAAATTGACCATATCACATAATTATTAGTCACCATTCTTACTTGGGTACAATTTGTATATATAATATTATAATAACTTGATATCCTAAATAGCTTAATACTAGATACTATTAAGTTAATAGCTTGACTACAATAATACCTAATTATTAACTAATAGATATCATGGAATATATATGACAAAAGTAATATATATTTATAAATTATTGAAAGGTAAGTCTGTGAAATATTTAATATATAAACTTCATTGGGTTCTTATGAAATTAAAAAAGAAACATTTTACATTCATTCGTTGTATCAATATGAAGCTTCCGAATCTATTTATAAACTAATTTATTAGTTATGGCGAATATGAATTTAATATATATATATATATATATATATATATATATATATATTATATATATATATTTATTATATGTATTATAATATATGTATTATAATATATACATTATAATATGTATATATATATATATATATATATATATATAAGAATATATATAAGAATATTATTTGGTTAACTAGAGTTGAGTTTTGTGTTAACTCTTATTGGGTGATATGTTAATGTCTATTTCAGAATAAGATATTTATTTGTAAATATTATATTGTTTTTAATATTTAAATAAATTTATAATTTTATAATTTCATGATACTGAAATGAAGTTGTTTTAATTACACTATATAATACATATGCCATTATTGTATGACACTAATATTCAATTTGTTAAATTGATAATACTGATAATTAATTTTGTGGCCTTTCATTTTAACTGACAACACTAATATATATATATAGATACATTATATGTGATAATTACAAAACCTCTGCCAAAACTTGAATGATCAGTCTCGACATAGATGCTTTATTTTTAACGGTGACTTTCTTTTGTGAAATAGTGTTGAAATATGTTTTCTGTGTGAAGTTATCGTGCTCCGGATCAAAGTAAGTAACGGACACTGCGGTGTTGCCACATCTGCCCCCTCGTCCCATACGGTGTATGTACACTTCTATTGTACTGGCGATATCGTACTGGACTATGTACTGCGTAGAGGTGGTTATAGTGTTACTTTAGTGTGTTAACGCAATCATTAGACCATTTAGTTATTTTAATGTAATTAGATATAATTCATGAGAGCTGTATTGGAATAGAATATGTTATCGTTCATCATTGAATATTAGTTTCTTTAATGGTGTTGTTTAACATATATATATTTACTAAGGTAGTGAGTACATTTTCAAAATAATGTAATATTAAATTAAATTTTATTAATATATCATATAATAAAATAACAATAAATTAATTGTATTATATTAATTATGGGGAGAACTAAGTAGAATTCAAACAGTAAGAATGCTGAGATTAGGTATATATGCAACAGATATGAAATTGGTGAAAATGACACTTATAATATTATATTATATATATATATATATATATGAAGAGTCATTTTCACCATTTAATTATAAGTGAAAAAAAATTAATCTAAGAAGTTGGATTGGATGAAAGGACTACAATTAAAAAATATATATATATTCGGTTTAGTGTTAGGTTTGAATTAAAAACTATGATATTCAAGTTTTATTCATAAATATATATATTAAAAATATCGGATTTGATTATTGCACATCAATAAAATATTATTATTTCCTATTGTTAAATTTATTGAAATATTGTTTTTTTTATATATTATTTAATTTTGTAATATTTATTTGTTAAATATTTTTTTTATTATGAATTAAATAATATATTATATATATATTTCTGAAAACCTGAACTCCTGATATATCTAGTCCTCTACTTGCTAAGTCAGTACACACTAATACATTGGTTGTAGCATATTTGAAATTGAATAATGATATTTCTCTGTCTTCTTGTGATGGCCCACTACAAGAAATTAGAAAGTTATAACGAAAAATATAAAATATATTGTATATATAAGTTATGTGTATATATAATGATACTACTAATATTTTTATAAGGGATAGAAATGGATCTGTAACATAAATATATGTATTATATGTATTAATGTATCAAGAAGATGTAACTTATACATGTTATAGATATATGTGCGTGGCCTAGTACATTTCAAAACAAATATTACATTTGATTTATAGTTTATTAAATTCCTAATAAACACAAGAGAAAAAACTAGGAATAACTGGAATGAAATAAAGCTTATTTAAGTAAAGTAATATTAGATGTAAGAAATTACAACTTTTAAAACATAATTTATTAAATGATTGAATATTAAATAATGTATATATAAATTTGGATACATTTGTAATATTTATAAAATATGAAAAAGTTATATAATATTTATAAATAAAATTATAAATAAACTTATTGTACATATAAATTATAAATAAATGTCAACAACATAAATGTATTTTTAAATTTATAAAATAACAAATGATCTACACACATATTATATATATATATATATATCAGTATCATTTGACAGAAGTCTCAGTATCATATCAGTATCATTTGACAGAAGTCTCAGTATCATATCAGTATCATTTGACAGAAGTCTCAGTATCATATCAGTATCATTTGACAGCTGTATCAGTATCGTATCAGTATCATTTGACAGCTGTATCAGTATCGTATCAGTATCATTTGACAGAAGTATCAGTATCGTATTAGTATCATTTGGCAGAAGTATCATTATCATATCAGTATTGTTTGATAATGGTATCAGCATAGTTTGACAGCAGCATCAGTATCGTATCATATTCTGGTGTAACAAGAAGATAAAATCATATCTTAAAACTTAACAAATATTATTCAATATTTAAAATGAATACAATAATTTAAAATAATGATGTTGATAGTGGAGTGAATAAATATAAAATGATGCTACGTTGATTGAAAATGGCGCGAATACATACAAAGGGAAGCTATTTTGATTGGTGGCGCCAATTTTCACAAAGGGACGCTATGTTGATTGAAAATGGCGCGAATAAATATAATATCAAAGGTAAACATTGGGATGTATTTTAGATATACAATAATACAAATCCGAAATAGTCCGAATCTAATATTTAAAATCCGAAAGTCCGATTTCCATATTAAAGTCCGATATAAGTGCAATCCGAGTCCGATATATCATAAATGATACTGTATCAGTACGGTATCAATGACTTAAATCACGAAGTGAAGGTCCAAATGACAACACTAATATATATATATATATTTATAACATCAGTTATAATTAATTTTTATAATACAATTATAGACGCAAGACACGAGACACAAATTATGAATTACAAATTATACAATAGAATTTATATTATATAATTTGTGAATTTTTTTTCATATTTACGATAAAAATAAGTTTTATTTATTTAATAATTATAATAATTTAAAATTGAATACAATATCAATTATATTAACTATATAAATATATATATATATAATTTATAAGTAAATATATTCGTTATATTAGATATTATGATTATTATCAAAACCTGTGAATATTATCAATAACTATATCTTCAATATAATCTTGTAAGATAGTTGTCAATTGATCACATTCTTTTATTGTTTTCACAAATATCATCATTTTGAAATCGTTGATTTCTAATAAATGGGTACAATTATTTTTGTAAAACAAAATAATATTGATAAATAATATACATAATTAAAATATAGTATAATTTTTTTATAATAATGAATAGATTAATTAATTCATAATAAGTATAAACACACCTTTTACTGAATTAATATAATCAATAATACTCGTAGGTTTATCTTTTTCTTTAATATTGACTATTATTTGATCAATAGAATCGCTTGCTCCCTTTTCAAGTCCCACATTAACATAGTTGTATTTCCTTAAATACTTATCAAATCGACTGAATTTCAAATTCAAGAATGTGGCACTAAAATAATGCGATAATTTCATTAAATAATATATAAATAATAAGTGTACAGATTATATTATTATTATTCATTTCTATTGTTACTATTCAATTGATGGAAGTATAAACCTGAACATTATAGTCTGCCTTATCTGACCGGTGGATTGGTCCACACTGGGGGGTAAATGGCGAACTATGGACCTTAAATCCCCTTCCATATGTTTAATGATCTCGTCCGCCTCATCCACTATGAAGTATCTGCAACAATCCAAGCTAATCTGTTAACGTAGTTACTCATTGTTTGTATTTGTTTAGTTATATGTACTTATAAATTGAAACCGTGAATGAGGTAATGGATTTAATGTAAAGCTATTTACATATGTGATATATCTGTACGTTAACGAGCAAGTTTCTATATGATTTAAATACGAATAAATAATAATTCATAATGAATTATTATGTAATAAATAATTCATATTTTATTATGTATATATTCATATTCGATTCATATGAATTCATATTTTTATCAATCAATAATTATGGACATCGATTTAGATATGTTTGATAATTATAACTGAATTCTTAGGTATAATTATAAACATTCTGTTTGATCACCTATTGTTAGATCACAGATTTTGACACGATAACGGAGAATTTATATATATAGGTTATCTGGTTGCAATCAAAATATACCTGTAGTATATACATCATTATTTATAGCTCAGAATTATTATCAAACTGAGAATTTGAGATTAATAGGTGTAAATATCCTATATTTAACATCAATTGTATATATATATATGTATATGTAATAAATATATAAAAATATACATTTTTTTTAATGTCGAATTTAAAGTCGAATAATGATATTCTATGATGGTGTTTAAATGGAAGTGTAAGTATATTGCACAGATTGTATATTTTTACACACACTACACATATCTAATTAGATGTTTAGTATTTACAACATTGATAATCAGATTATAAAATCTGACGAACTATGTTTAAGAATGATCACGCTCACTCGTGTCACAATATGACATCACTGCCAGTCTGCAGGATATTAATATGGAAATAATACGGAAATTAGGTTCATAGGTCAAAATTCAAATGTAAATAATATATTTTACATTTTAAATATATTATAAATTTATTAATATACGTAATAAAAATAAATATTATTGAACTACAATTAAATCTATTAATATATGTTGCAGTCTAAATTAAAGTAGCTCCACTCTGCTGAAAAGTATGTCGCATCTTGAAGTAATAGTTACAATATGAACCCCACATGGAATAAGTATCCATCTCGCTCACCAAATAGATATACTAACGATGTTCTCGTTGATGAAATGCTGCAGTCTCTTTGGAGTTGCCACTAAGATATCACATCCGCCACTCAGTTCATCTTTAGACGCTCTAGTGCTGGTTCCTCCATATATACACATCGCCTTTATATCTGTAGAGAAAGACAGAGCCAAGATGTTCGTGTACAACTATATTGAGAGTGATCGATACATACATTAATATGAGGCAGATAATGTTGCAAACTCATACACTTTAATACAGTATAATGTATTTATTTTTTAAATTGTTGACTATTCTATAGGGTATGATAATATCGCAGTTTAACATTGAGATTATATACATTTTAATGAGCATAAAAAATGATTAACATATGACTTTTAACCTACACATAATTTATTTATTCATGAAATATCATTTTAAATTAATTTATTTAAAATTTGAATATTTTTTTTGCATATTTCTTATATAATCTAATCTTAATATAAAATCAGTTTCCATCTTCAAAATGTAAAAATGTATGACCCTTAAACTATATACATGTGTGATTGTACACATAGTTATACCATTCACACTATGTATACGTCAATATCTAATTGTTACTGACTCTCAATAATGAAATATTTCCACTAATATCAGAATATATTAAAATTAATAGAACTAATTTACATATAATTACTATATTTAAAAAATTAAAACATTTCAAAAAGATTTAATCATAATACATTTAATTATAATTTATATATAAATTAAATATATAATAATTATTATATTAATATATTAAACAAAATTAAATATTATTTTTTACATATATATCATTAGAATTGTATTAAGATCACTCAGATATATGTATTAAATATTAGAAAATATAAAAATAACAACAAATATAAACCACAAATATAATTGTATACTATACATTATACAAATATATTCAAATATTTATCATTTTTTTAAATTGTATTATATCCATTTTATAGTTAATCAGTAAGATATTTGTACTATTTTTACATAAACTATTGTTTGTAAACTATATATTAATTATGAATTGTATAAGTTTTGAGAAAAAAATTAATACTAAATTTAAGGAGATGCGCAAATTTAACATTATATACATTTTTGTTATAGTATTTAACCCAAAATACAAATATATATATATACATTTTATAGAAATATGTACAATACAAAATAATCAATAATATAATGTAACTAGGTATTATTGATATATACAAACAAATTATATAATAAATAATCATAAATAAACAAGTATAGATCCTTTACAAAATAGCCCTTTTCCCTATCTTTTACATGTAAACCATCCTTATGATAATACAATTTAATACATTACTAATTTTATTAGTTATATTAAATGATTTGTAAGTAATATTTATAAGTAAATATATATATTTCTATATATGAATTATAGCTAAATAATTTAATAACTATGTATCTAGAGGTCAAACTTATGTCATATTAATAATAAACCTGTTTACACAATTCTCTTGTAGGCGCTAGAACAATACAGCTGGGTGTAGCAATACCCTCATCATCACTATCTTCATCATCACTACCCTCATCATCACTACCTTCATCGTATGAATCGTCATCGTCTAAGGTTTCCAGTATAGCACTTATTATTGGGGCCATTATCGCTACCTAGAGGTGAGATGTTAATGAATATTTGTAAAATAACTACAATATGTAAATATAGGTAATTAATGATTTATAATGTATACATTAAGTATACTTATTAAATGTAATGAATTCATTAGTTTAATTGTTAAGCTTCAAATGAATACGTAACTGTTTTTCCGGAACCAGTTTGAGCCCTGGCAAGGACATCACGCCCCATCTGAATGATAGGAATGCACACTTTCTGAATAGCAGTTGGATACTTGTATCCCAGCCGAGTTTTAATGTTAAAGAGGACATCTTTATCCAGATCTGCATCTTTAAATCTATACACACGTATATATTACCAGATATATATAGGACATATGCATACCCTTATTAGTATAAGGTATATAGTAATATTCATGTCAGAACAGGAGAGGCCTAATTATGAGTCATGCTATGGATAGGTTACTGCTAACTATACAGTAGAGGAATGATATAGTAATACAGTAGATGGTGTATCTTATGCATAAAATAAAGCTAGCATATTTAGATATAAAATACTTTTGTTTAGTAATGTTAATGTTATATTATTTCTATATTTTAAATTGCAGTTAATTTTATTAGAGTTAATTTAATGAGTGACAAGTATAGTAGGTTAGTGTATATTTTTAGTTTAATGTTATATTGTTGTTTACATGTAGTTTTGCTATATATTTAGAAATATATATATATTACACATTATGATACATATTTTAATTATATTATGAATATAGAGTTGTAATCTAGTAACTTGTTTAAAGGTTCAAAATTAACTCTCTTCAGTTTATCCCTCATCTTTGTAACACTGTATTCATCTTCCCGGAGATATCGCGAGAAGTTTTTATTGCAAATAATTTTAGAGAATATCTCACGTTTCGTTAATTCATCTGGAATGTATTTATTCGTAGTCGCATTCTTCTTTCGGTCCTTTTTCGATGTGTGAACTATTTCAAAACATGATTTGCCATATATTGATATGCTTTCTTAATATTATTATACCAATAACTTTTTACAATAATTGTATGTATGTATATATATATATATATACAACTATAGTATAGCATATATAATAGTATATAACAATAGTATAATAATATTATAAGTATATTAGTACACATATACATATGTATCAATAACAATTATTTTAGGATTGTATAGATTGTATTTCGGAGATATATTTAATATGTAAGTGTCAGTTTATATCGACTATCAATGGAATGTATGTAAAGGTATACAATACATTATAGTTAGATACAAAATACATTAATAATATTCACATAAATTATTATCAGCTATTACTATGTTTTAGTGACAGTTTTAAAAAATTATATTCTTTCAAAATAAATGTTATAAAATAAACCTGCTAATACTTATCTACTTGCCAATACATTAATATTAATTAACTATTATAATGAATATACATATATATATATATATATAAAAATATACGTATCTAATAATTCATTACAAATAGTAATTTCAAATATTGAACTCGGACATGTTAATCCTCAAGTGTGCACTCTTATTTACCGATGCCGGCTTATTTAGTTTACAGTAAAGTTTACTCGATATATACATACATATACATACAAATAATAAATATATATACATATTTATTATTTTTTATTAAACAGAGTCTTTTCATCCCACCGAGGAACATAGATTTATTTATTTATGAACAATTGGTTCTAATGCTATTTAACATCTTCTTATTATGCAGATATGCAGGTTTTAATGAATCGCGATTATTTTTTTTGTATACACATTTTTATAATTGGTATTGGTAGGGATGAGGCTTGAACCCGTATCCTGCTACCTGTGTGTCTGATGCCTTAGCCAATTTAGCCACAGTGTTATGTATATATATATATATATATATAGGGGAAAGTAACCGAATACGGACACGGACACTCTCGGTATCTCAGAAACCTAAATTCTACAAAAAAATTGTTAATGAATAAAATATTCATAATTATAAAAATAGTTGACAAAGGGTTTTTTATTTTTGAATAATTCAAAATATTGCTAATATATCCAATAAACTGATTTTTTTATTACGTTTTTAAATTTATGAAAAAAAATTCAACTTAAAACCTTCTCAAGATTATACAAATGTATGGATATATAATGTAACACTATATTATTAAAAAATAAAGCATTCTAAAGATTGTATTTTTAATATTTATATTTATTATCAAATATTCATTAATTTATAAGCATATATCTAGAGGTCATATAAGTCCCTAATACGGACACTCTAAATGTCTTAATACGGACACCGTATAACCAATCAGCGCGCAATGTATGAACAATTCTGATTTTCATAAAAATCGTGTGCGTTATAATATTAATACACCAATAAAGCTAATTCAAAAATGTTTATTATTTAGATACTTAAATTGTATTATTAATTAAAAAATAATCAAAATAAATAAAATATTAACTAATTAAATTACAATATATTTTTCATAAAATTAATTATAAATAACTTAATTGTAATTTGTCTGATTGATTCATCAATAATATATAGTTTATCTATTGGTATATAGGGTGTCGGTATTATAACACAGGGTGTCCGTATTCGGACATGGGTACCAAATACGGACACCCACGTTATCTATGGAATTAAAATATTAAATAAAATTTTAAAATTACAATAATATCTATAATCATATAATATTAATATATTGTAATTTTTGAATAAAAATAATGAGTCATAAAAAGAAAATTTGTTGTTAAAGTGTCCGTATTAGGTTACTTTCCCATATTATATATATATATATATATATTATATATATATATATATATATATATATATATATATATATATATGGACATATACATGTACTCTGTACTGAGGATAAACATGACTCAATATTTTGAAATTGTTTTCACGAGACCATAAAAAAGTGCATCAAATTTAAATTTAAAAAAAAGAAGTACGTTTTCGCTGTATGATTAACTGTATCTGATTTACGATATTTATAATTGTTGAAACTACATACTAATTACTACATACTACTTAATTAAGAATAAAATTTATCATTTCCAGGATATATATATATATATATATATATATATATATTATATTACTATGAATTAATTTACAATTTGTTTCTAAATTAATGTTTTTTTTTAAATGAATGATTATAAAAATGATATTTTTACAATTTTATATAACTAATTAATCTAAATATATATATACTAAATAATTTGATAATTTATGTATTAATTAATATCGATAAATCAACCACCACAAAAATATTTCTAAATTTATGTATATTTCTAATTTAAAAAATATAACAAGGAAATACTTGACCCTCTTTTTATATTATATATATACAATTAATTATTCTGAACAAAACAGTGTATATAATGCGATCACCGATATATCAATAATCTAAACTAACTTGAAACTCGTTCCATTTGCCTATATAACTCATCCATGTTCGTGTTTGTGTTTCAATCTATTCTATAAATTGTTAAAATAAAATTAATATAATTCCAATATATATTTATAAATATTTAATGTTATTCAGATACATATTAATAAATATCTAATTTAAGTTAAATAAACAAATTAATGAATGTTACTAAATAAATAAACATGAATTTAATTTAAAAGTAGGTAATATGTATGTTAATAAGTAGTATATATGATATTAAAAATTACATATACAAAATATGTTAGTTTATAATTTGAAATCATTAATCTAATAAAGGTTAATAAATGTTATAATACATAATTGAAGTTTAATAACAATTCTATTCTATAACTTGTAGAATTTTATAATCTATATACTTTATACAATATTCAAATATTTTAAATAATCTAATACCCAATTTTAGATTTTTAAATAAGATATTAATTTGTATATACTAAACCATTGTTTATAATAAAATACAAGTTAATAAATTATCATATTTGTCTTATGAAATATACATGTACATTTACATATATGCATATTATATATATACATATTATATATATATATATATATATATATATATATATGCATTTAATTTTAATTCATAATATAAATATATAGTAATCATATTATATTATATATTACATTTATAATTGCTATAAATTTATAATAATATCTTTGTCAAATTATATATATATATATATATAATATATATTTTTTTTTCATATACAATAAAACTTCAATATAGCATACTAATTGAAATGATGAATTAATGTATAAATGTGAAAATAAGTATTATTCCGGCTCTTTATTTTTAAACTGAATTTGTATGCTTTGAACTTATCCATAGCTTTTGATATAATCGCTACATTGAAACAATAAGAACTTAATCATAATAAATATATCTTTAAAAATAATTAGTATGAGTTTCAAGTAAAATTAAATTACTAGAAATCCTGGAAATTACTGGAAATTTGTTATTTTTAAAATAGTTTAAAATTAATGTTTTGTAGGTCTCATTCTTATATTCATATAATTCTATAACTTCATATTTATAGATATCTAGGAATAATAAGACTTAAAATAATTAATCATAATCTCATTTATTTTATGAAGTTATCGTACTTTTAGTTAACAATAAATCTCATATCTTAACCATGTACATATTTATGTTTACCGGCCCTTAAATATTCAATAAATATTCTATAATAATAGTTTATTTCTATTATTTAAATGAAATTAATTATCTAGTTGAATTAAATGTTTACACAATGTAAGCCTAGTTGAAATATATAGCTTATAAATGGTAGTATTAACATTTTTAATATTTAACCTAGTTAATAACTACTCACAAAAACCCCAACATTACAAATAAACTATGTTTACTAGCTGTTCAATCACTTGAATATATCAAACAAAAAGTATTAGTATATCTTGACCAGAGTTGGCAACGTTGGGTTTTTGGGTTTTTCTAGGTTTAAACCAAAATGCAAAATACTGGTTTTTTGGGATTTTGCTCAAAATTTATATTTTTTCATATAAAATTTATATATTTCCTACATATATAATTATTCCAACCCTGATCCAATGTATATGATATATCAGTTACATTTTATTATCTTTGTAAATATTATTAAATATTTATTAATTAAATATGTAAATACTGAGTAAAGATAAATAATAATAGTATACTGATAATTAAATATTAATAATATCAATTTTTTTATTAATTTTAATAAGTAATTAATTATAAAAGTTATAATCATTACTATATTAATTATAGATTAATTATAGAATAATTATAGATACAATAATTTTTTTATAAATCATAATATGATATTAAATTTATAATGGGAATATAATAAACTAATTTTTCAATAAATAGTAGGATCGTAAATTATGAAAAACCCAAAATCCTAGGAAAAACCCAGAAAACCCCATATAAAACCCAACAAATAATTTCAAAGGTTTTTGGGTTTTTGCTAACCCTGACCGTGACCTCTTATATAAATTAAATATTAGTGATTGTCATAAAATAATGCTGACTGTAAATATAGTGTGTAAATATAAAATATAGTCCAGAGGTAAATGCATTATATAATAGGTGCATTTTTCAAATAATTTATTATATTTGTTTATAATTATATTTATTTCATAACATAGAGTAGATTTATATAATTGTATTACATAAATATATATTTATATATTTATGAATATATAAAAAGTTAATAAACATTATTGAATATTTTATAATTATTATATAGATTTAAATATAACTATAAATAAAACCTCTTTTAAAGTACTTATATATCATATTTTAAAATTAAAATGTCACACAATATAAATAATATACAACTGAATCTGAATTCAAAAAAAATATATTTTGAAAAATTCATAAAAAATTATATTTCTTGACTAATCCCCTTTTAATAATATAATATATAAATTGAAAGTTTACTATGTATATATTTTTTAAGATATTAAAGAAATGAGCAAATTTCTTTTAAATTATTTGTATATAGTAAATTGCTAAGGAAATGTTTTTAAAAATTTGATAGAACATTTGATAGAACATTTGATAGAACATAATTATATAAAATAAAAAGTTCAAAATGTAAATATGAATGTATACTATATTTTATATTTTGAAAATTTCAATAACAAATCTGCAGTAATAATAGTTATACTGTTTGTAGTAGAGTACATTAAAAATACTGAAAAAATCAGGTTTAAATTTTATATAAATATTCCAATAAAAATGCATTATAAAAATAAATAATATATATATATTTATATACACAATAACCAAACAATTTTCAAAGCAAAGATATAACACTCATTATCTACACAAAGTAATTAATAATCATCCATTCCACTGTTAGCAGTAGTATCTAAATCACTAAAATAGGTTTCTATACAACAATTGAATGTCTATTAAATTACATGCAATATAAATAAGATTTTACTCCACATAGATATGTATATTATTTAAAACAAATATACCATATTGCTTCATAATGAAGTTCATATATATTTCATATATACTTAGTTTTCATAATATAAATAATAATTATATTTATATTATTTTATAAGTTTAAATTGTATAGTTTGAAATAGCAGAATACAAATGTATATTGCAGTACAAATAGCATTACACACTATGTATTATACATTATACTTAAGGATATTAATTGTGTTGATAGTATATGGTAACATTTTATTAATTGCAATTAAAAACAACTATTATTGTTAATATATTGTGAAGATATTACAATTAATGTGCATGTTTGCAAATAAACTAGTGTATAGTGTTGTTCTACTGACTTGTATAACCTATATTGTATACAATAGTACATTATAGTTCATAAAGAATAAAAAACAGAAAAAAATAGAAAAAAAAACAGATAAAAAAACCAGATACATACATTTATATATTGTAATTGAATAATGAATGATTATTTAATAAATGTATTAACATATAATATTATCATTATAGTAATAAAATATAATATAATATTATTATAATAAAGTAAAATTAGATGTATTTTATGTTTTGATATAATAAATAATATATATTATGTTTAATATTATATAAAAAAACCTGAATGATCTTTCATATTTATTTTATAATAATATATATGATTTATATATTATTATAAAAGAAATATGAAAGTTCTTTTATATATATATATATATTAAACATAATATATATTATTTATTATATCAAAACATAAAATACATCTAATTTTACTTCATTATTTATAATTTATTATAAAAGAAATATAAAAATTCATATAATTTTATAATATTAATTATATACAAATAGGATGTATATGATACATATATTGTGATACAATCTCCATGTCTATAATTAAATAATACAGAAATACTCTATTATATTGTAACAAAATAAAGATTATTATAATATGTATTATAATAATTATAATTGTCATACTAATGTATAGTATGACAATATGATTTAATGATGCTAATAATACAGATAATATACTATTCGAATTAATAATGATTATTCATAATATGTAGTTTATTATTATTTTATTATATAACAACATACATGTATATACTTTATTTAAATAATTTCATTTTTTTGTAATAGAAAAAAACAGAAGAAAATCGAATAAAACCGTTCAAAACATGCTTATAACAAGATTTAATATATAAATATACATTTATTTTATATTTATTTATTTATTTGATTGATATACATAAATTATAAGTTGTAGATACCTATTTATTAATATATGTAATGGTATTTTAAAAGTATATAAGTAACCTAATAACATGTGAATACTATAATATATATAGGTATATATATATATATATATAACTTAATGTTATATTCGTTAATGACACATGATATAATAGAGAGTAGTAACAAACTAATAAATATTAACAAAAAGTATATAATAAGACATTATATAACTATTATATTTCAGTGCATGCAGAGAAAATTGTGAATACGAGTACCTCCATATTGACAAATATGTCAATAAGGTACTCACAATAACAATAGCATATATGTTAATAATGTTAATATATGTATAGTTTATTCATTGTATATATATACATATACAATGCATATATTAACATTATTAGATACTGTTACATAACATCATATATGATGGTATACCATAAGATAAAGATGAGATTAATTGAATGTAACAGTGCATACATAATAACTTCACATTAGTATATTATATATATATATATATATATATTACTATTAATAATATTAATATAATATTAATATAATAGTAATATAATAGTAATATAATAGTAATTAATAGTAATTAATAGTAATTAATAGTAATATATATATATATATATATATATATATATATATATTATATATATTACTATTCATAATATGAATAATATGAATACATAATTTATAAAACAAACTAACCAATGACTCTGTGGTTAATATCTTGCAGGTATACCTATCTATAGGAGGAGGCTGGTGAACTTCGCAGAAGTGGTGTGTTGAAGAATGTAGATCAAAATCTACAATGAATACATAACATCAATATAAATAATAGATATATGTGTTACACTTCATAATAATACATCACTATAATACAATACTGTGTATACCTATAAACTAACTAAAGATAGGAGTGCTGTTACGTTGGAATCAGATATGAAGGTAACCTTACTCTATCATATCTTATATAGCCATAGGAATCGTGTATACACTGCAACGACGCCATTGGTTAATACATTACTTGAGTGACAGCTGAGATTACTAGCGTGACACAAGGATTCATGACATAACACCAGACTATATGGCGTCGGTCTGACCGTGCTTGTGTCACAGACTATCTCGTATGATGTAAGCGACACTGATTACGTAATGGTGACGTTACGCAATAGTACAGTTATATTTAGAAACTATTGCGTAATCACATAATGTATATATGTATTGAGCTGGCATATTTATCTTTTTACTTTTTAATATAATTTAAGTATCTCTCCTAAAATAATAGTAATGTGTAAAAAGTCGTATGCAATATATACACTGTTAAAAATAAGGGTATAACATTATGAATTATATGGTATAACATATGGAAATACGAGTTATACCATACAATTACGTTAAATGGTATAAGATCACATATTATATGGTATAACATTTGATTTTTTTAGTTATACCATATAGCTTAATTGAAATGGTATAGGATCACAAATTATATAGTATAACATTTGTTTTTTTTAGTTATACCATATAGCTTAATTTAAATGGTATAAGATCACGAATTATATGGTATAACATTTGTAATTTTTAGTTATACCATTAGCTATTAAATATAATGGTATAACTTTATGAATTATATGGTATACAATATGGAAATACCAGTTATACCATAACATTTTAAAATTAAGTTTATATTTGATTGAAAATAAAATGTATAAGAAATATAATTCATAATAGTATCCTTCATAATATCCTTAATATAACAGTTTACTTATTGTTGTGTTATATTATTATAAACATAGCATTTATTGCTTCTAATTGCAATTAAACTGGTTTTCAGAAACTAAATAGATTCCCCATAGGGAAATATGTATATATATATACATATTTCCTATATTTTACATACATATACTTATAATTATTCGAGTATATATATATATATAATTATATATATCCATTTTATTTATTAACATATTCTATATCCACTCTACACTCAACATGAGAAGCATCTATTTTTCAACACATTACAATATACATAAGGTATTTATACTTATATATTATATATATATATATATAAATTATATCATATTATATATAATAATATAAAAGTTTATATAATATATAATTTTATAATATATTTATACATTATTTATAATATATAATTAAATTGTTAGAATATAATTATATAATTATGTATATATATATATATATATATATATATATATATATATATATATATATATATATATATATATATATACATGTTATAAAGTCAAAGTTGTAGATATATCGATTAATGTAATATACATTAAAATGAATTTAGCATTACGTAACAGAAATCGATATATCTAAATACAAATTTTAGACTAGATGTCGGTGTCTCGCTCTGTGTTAATTGCATAGCCATGTAAATGTTTGTTTTTCTGGTATTTTATATTGTTATCGTCTGTAAAGTATATTTCGTTATTTTTCTATAGATTAAATTCCACTCGGTGAGATTGCCTCATTCTTCGGTATGCATCTCATCGGGTAGGTACTATTATTATTATTATAATTATTATTATGTTATATTATTATTATGTTCAACAGGTCTTTGCTTTGATTAATAAACTGTATTATAACATTCACTTTATTGCATATATATATATATATATATATATATTATAAAATTATGATAACTATATGCTATATATTAATATGCAGGAAACTGAAGAATTATTTGCAGAATTTCAAATTTCATTTAAAATATTATAAAAACTGCCGGAGAGGAATAGTGAGTTGATGTGGATGAAAAAGCATATAACGTATATACAAAAATATATAGACGAATATATTGATGTACGCGAACTGATAATACGCAAACTGATCAAACAGGTAATTTAGTTATCTAATTAATAACATTAGCTAAATATCTATATAAAATAAATATGCAATTATATTTTATTAGTCCATGGATAGTATACTATATATCCATATATGGTCAATTATTTATTTTATTTTTAGCTCACAATGTAATTAAATTTAAATAATATTAATAATAGGTATAGGTATATATATAAATAATGTTAACTGTTGTACAAATATAATCAATATCCTTCTATCCTTAATCAAATATAGATTATAAAGTGTATAATTAAATATATAATATAATATTTCCTAAAATAGATTCGGGAATCTTATATTTTATGATGGGAGTTTGCAAATTATTGAAAAATGAATTTACAATGAAAATAAAGATAAGGTTACTTAATAATTACTTAATAACTATAGATTTAATATTATAGTTATTTTATGATTTTTCGTATTATAATTCAAAAGTATAGTACTCTATTATATATACAACTGCAGTAATTAATATAATATATAGGATTTTTCTAATTACAATTCTAACGTGTACTTTATATAGTATTATCATATATGATATTAACTGTATAAAATTTCTTATAAGATACATATTTATACTATTATATAATATACAATATTATTATATACTCTAGTATATATACTATACTATATATATATATATATATATATATATATATATACATATATATATATATATATATATATATATATATATATATATATATATAACTTATATAAATATTTGAATTTTAATTGCAGGAAATAATGACTCCATATATCAGAAAAGAGGATACGTATTATGTGTGTCGATAATTGTTTGCTTTTCGTTCAAAATAATTTATTTCGTATTTTATTAAGTGGTATTGTTAATTTTATTTGTTTCATAACATGTCCTACAAACATTAATTGTTTATGTAATGTTGTATCACGTTATGTATTTTAAAATGTATCCGTTAATTAACAATATTGTTACACCAACATATATGTGGTTTTTAGAAAATAAATTATCATTATAAATGTCGATTCCATATATAAATTAATAATTTAGAATAGTAAGTTATTATAAACACTTGTAAAAATTTAAATAAAATATAGTATAACTTTTAATAAATTATGATATAACTTTATATAATATATGGTATACATTTTAATAAATTATGGTATAACTTTAAATAAAATATAGTATAACTTTTAATAAATGATGGTATAACTTTATATAATATATGGTATATATTTTAATAAATTATGGTATAACTTTATATCAAATATGGTATAACTTTTTATAAATTATGGTATAACTTTATATAATATATGGTATAAATTTTAATAAATTATGGAACAACTTTATATCAAATATGGTATAACTTTTTATAAAATATGGTATAACTTTATATAATATATGGTATAAATGATGGTATAACTTTATATAAAATATGGTATAAATGTTTATAAAATATGGTATAACTTTTTTAATTTGTTATACCGTAAATGGTATACCAGGACGCCACGGGGTTATACCATTTTTTAATCAATGTTATACCATTTATTTCTAACAGTGTATATATTCGATTTTCTATAGCATACGAATGATTAGTAGAATATATACAGTGTATATACAGTGTATAACCTGTAGTATATGTTGTATAACCTATAGGTTTTAATACATAACTATACTTTATAAAGTATATTAAATAAATAAATACCAACCGTTATTATATCATTTATAATATGTGTGTATACATGAGATTATGAGACCGCGATGTTACCATCCTGATGGGGGTAATGTTTACTGCACTTGCGCAGTTATAACAAAGATTTTTCTAAATAATCCTAAGAATTGCTTCGCAAAATCGTTGGTTATGTTATATTGTCGGCATAGACATTAGAGTGAGGACACACTTAATATCTATGACTATCGGTAATGAACAAGCTATCACCTTCAACCCTACACTGGTTATATATACGATTTTATAGACTTCTGTAAATATATATAGGACTTCAATGCAGAATCATACTACAATGCAGAATGCTAATCACCCTTTGTAATATATGCTATGTAGACAACGTATAGCTATTAATTAGTTAAATTAATATATTTAATTATTATAGACAATTTAATCACATATTATATATTATATAATTAATAATTAATATATATTTATTTATTAACAAATATTTAATTTGTATCCTATAGGATATATTATATATTATATATATATATATATATATATATATATATATATATTTTATCCATATATATATCACATAAATGTATAATAAACACATTTCTAATCCATATTTTATATATATATATATATATATATATATATATATATGTAGACAATTGTGTATATGTGTGTGTGTCAATGACATAGACAAAATGTATCTAGCTATGTGGTGTGTGCGTGTATGTGTGTGTATGTGTGTGTGTGTTGTGTGTGTATGTGTGTGTGTGACAATGTAAACCATTACCACGGCTTAATTACGTATTGACGTATATATCAATATAACGTGAACACGAAGATAAGAGTCACCGAGAGAGAGATTCACTATAGCGCGTGACTCATTATACATGTCCTTATGCATTCCTACTTCAAATATTACGTAACACCCCATGAACCCCACCAACACCCCATATAGGGGATGTTGGTGTATTCATGTATACGTCATCTAAATACATGCTTACGTATCTACTAATATACATTATACATATCTATTAATATAAATTATATTTTACTTTTTATAATTATATTATTATAAACTATTATGAATACATCAACAAATTTCATAAAAATAAATTCATTAAACTACTACTAACTACAATAGTATATATATACACGTTGGGTATTACACGTGAATACACATATACATGCTAACATATGTATTACCAATAGTTACACACTAGGTATATATAGTGTATACACTATATTGCATAGATATGCAGCACATCTAACAACAGCGCGCTGCGTCTATATCCTATCGTACACTGGTCAGTTTCCTCTCGTTAGCCGTTGTTGCTATCTTAGTGCGGCCAAGTGTTCTGGACACTCGCTTGTTACGTAATAGCAAGTGTCCAGCGATATCACGTGACTATACGGTATAGTATATACATATAGTATATAGTATAGTTGCGTGATATCGCTGCACTTCACCACGATACTATATATCCTATAGGACAGTATCACAAGGAAGCGTCCTTGATTATAATACACGCGATAAGTGTAATGATTACAGTGTACATTGAATAGGTTTCACAGTGAATAGGTTGTATACTATAGTATACAAGCACTTTACAACCATTACTATATATAGTTGTATACTATAGTATACAATACGTAATCTGGGGTCAGGTAAACTCTGTCCTGATAACTTCGGTCCACTTTTTAAAATATCAATAAAACAACTACAGTTGTATTTCAAATATATATACATATGTATATGTATATATATATATATATATATATATATATATATATATATATATATATATATATTAATAAACATTATCAAATAGTTAATCGTATATGCATTATAATTACTATAGTAATCAATTAACAATGCACATATTCGATATAGCGAATCAGGAAAATCAGATTAGATTTTTAATTCGATATCATCTAACAGTAGTAATAATATAATATTACTATATTAATGTCATATTTAATCATCTTCACTAAAGGGGTTTCACAACAACAGCTAGAGAATTTAACATACATCACTAGTATACAATACGTCATATATTGTAAAATAATGATTAGCATTATTAAATGGATAACATATAGGAATGGAAACTAACAATGTAACAATTCGTGAAGCGACATGAATGCGAGTCACGCCCATACCTTTGATAGTATTGGTAGATCTTATGACTAACATCTACTTTAAAGTTAATTACAATTGAGCTCGCACACCCGCATCTGGTGATTCACTGCACCACCGTCTTGTACTCGATAAAGGGAGTAGATCTATGCGATGTATGTATATATTATATAATATTGTATAGTATTATCAGGGGCGGATACAGGAATTTGTCAAGGAGGGGGCATTCAATTAAAATTGTATTTTTTAAATAAGACATATTTACTATGATAATATTCATTAATATTTAACGTATTTAATATAGTACTATATTAAATTAAATATAATAATATTTAATATTTTATTTAATAAAAACTATTAATCCAATATATTAATTAATTTCATTCTTCTTGGATTACGTAATGCAAATGTGTAAATATTATAATCACAATCGATCTCTATGTATTTATCTATATATAATAAAGAAAGTCCATTTAGTTACCATAATGTCTGGCATAAATGTGTGTCATATTTTCTTCTAATAAACCTTGCATCTTAAAAATATTAAAAAAATATTAATATTTCTTATAATATACCTATCATATTTTGAATTAATGACATTTTGCATGAATTTATTATTGATATAATTAATACATGTGATCTACAGTGTACATAATCAGCTTTAGGGTACTTATTCAGAATTATAGAGCGTCGCTCCTTTTACTTTTAAAGACATATTTTCTGCTCCATCGTATTATTGCCCTCTTAAATGTTCAAGATTTAATTCAGCGTAAGTGTATCCATAATCAAGTTAGCTCTACTTTCTCCACTAATATTTTCACATTCTATGAAATAAATAAAATGTTTAGTGATACACTTACAATATCTAATTGCTAAATCCATTTGTTCAGTATTATATACCTATGTGGTTTCATCAGCTAGTACACTAAAATATTTAGATTTTTTTATATTATCAATTATTCTTTCTTTAATATATTCACCACATTTAAATATTAATTCATTCTATGTTGTTTTTGAGATGTATTTATCATTTTTACTACAACTTGAATGAATGAATGAATTTATTGTAACCGAATATTGGCTATAATAATAGATGGAAACCCAGAATCTATGTTTAGCTTATACTAATGATACCCTTAATAAAATAATAATAATAATAATAATAGTAGATATAATGTACCTAGTATAATGGTATAATAGTATAATGGTAATAATCGAGATATTATAATATATATATCTTATATCGATAACTAAGTCACATAACGTAACATGATATTTAAAGTAATTAATAAGTGTTTTTTTAATATACATTTCCAGAGTTTATATATCGTTTTAGAAGTGCATTGAAATTACCTATATTAGAATTTAGATCAGTAGAATACTCATCATGACCAAGTAATGAAATATTTTGTCTTCTACAAAGAATGATTATATATAATATATATTAGATATATCTAATATTGATTTAAATATTGCCTTATTGTATTCAATTTGCTTAGATATGGAATTGTTGACTTGCATGATTGCTTCTTATTTTCCATCACTGCAATAAAATGAGAATTTTCTTCCGAAGAGTTCGTGTGGTAAATAGTAGATTCGTGTTTTCTTTAATCAGCAATCGCACCTTTAAACTTAATCAAGGGCGAAGTGATAAATTTTCCAATCTGATTGTGATTAATTTTTAAATTAATAACACATTATATATACAATCCGCCATTCAAGATTCACAGTAGGATAACCAAGAATATGTGTATAACACTTCATTTGAAATGTACAAGTATTTCCATTTTCTTTATGTGGTTTAAAAACGTGCTCTTAAGTTAAATTTGATGGATTGTTGTGCGAGTATTTTCTCTAGCATAAGATACCTTTCTTCGTGTGTTTCACTTAATAATTCATTATAAATAGTGCCAATATCTTTAAATTTGATTACAATTTAATGAAATTACTTAAAATAAAATATTTATAAACCTACCTATAATTGATATTGAAGGTATTTCTAATTTAACCACATAATTTATTTTACAATACATTATTTTACAATCATGAGGGGGGGGGGGGCTAGAGCCCCCCTAGCCCCCCCAGTATCCGCCCCTGATTATAGTACCATATGGCACTATAATACAATATATATATATTCGTATACCAAAGATTTTTCTAATGGATAACTTTCTTCGCAAAATATTTGCGTTCATATAAAGGGGTATACGCTAAAGGGGAAGAAAGACATTACAATAGTGTGTGTGTATGTGTATGTGTGCATGTGTGTGTGAGAGTGTGTGTGTGTGAGCTGCGCAATATGATATATAATTATGTATACATAGTATGTACTATTGTACACAGATAGGTGACACACATTCTTATATTTACCCCACGCGATAGAACGCGGCACTCGACCAATGAATGACGTCCAATGTTAATTATACGTCGTCCAATTTCAGTACATTGGACGACGTCCACTGGACTTCGTCCATTTGATGCATATATATATATATATATATATATATATATATATATAATGAAATTGATTTAATCTATGTTCTTAAACTAAATATAGAAATATAATACATATAGGAATAATAAATATTATTAATAAATTATAAGTTGTATGTGCATATATATGTTACATATACGTTTATCATTATGAATAACACACACAAACACATAGTCCTACATATATATATATACATATTATATATATATATATATATATATTATAAAATAATACCGGTAACTACCCGATAATACATATGTTTGCATAGGGAATCCGGTGTTGTAATGATCTACTTCACGAGATATATTATACCAAAAAAAGTTACTAAATTTCTCTACAAAGTTGTATTAAATTATATAAAAATGTTGACATAATTATATTAAAATCATTAATTTAAAAAGTATTGTTTGCATTTATATATTATATATACTTAAAATATAATCCTGGACGTATGATGAAATAAAATACTAAAATAACAATTTCAAAACATATTTCTTAACAGACCTGTATTTGATATCAGCATAGATTAGTATTTTACTTATTTGTAAACTATAATCTATGGATATAAACAGGGCCGGCTTAAGGGGGGGGCAAATCGGGCAATTGCCCGGGCCCCAAATTTTGGGGGGCCCATGAATTATTTGAGACATTTTTTTTTTACTATTTATATGAAAAAAAAAATGTTCTTAACTATTTTTCTTATATATTATTAATTCTAATTAAAAAAATAAAAATAATATAATAAATTAATTAAATATGAGTCATTTAGGCCGATTTGAAGAGTGAATTTTACAAAAATTTCTAAATTGACACGAAGATATGGTGGAAACAGCTACATGAAGATTTTGGAGCACATGCTAATAGTGATAACATAGATCTTCTCACACATCTATGATTGTTAGATCAAATAGTATGAAACCGATTGATAAATAATTGTTTGATAAACTAGAAGATGATAAATGATAAACGTATTAAGGTATTATTAACCATAGTTAAATCTTAACAATTTATAATTCTATAATTAGTTTACAAAACAAAAAGTATACTTTTTTTTATTAAAATTAAATATATTTTATAAGATATATTTTAACTATGATTTCTGATATTTGTAAAGGATTATATTGATTATAAATTACGAAAAAAACGATATTCTATATAGATTTATAATTAAAAAAATAGATATTTTCAAAATAATTGTTCTCAAAATAATTAACTTTCTCTATCTTATGCTCGTATTAATTAAATGTGTATATTCTCATAGTGTATATATTATTATATTTGTATTAGTACACATAATATATATATATATATATATATATATATATATATAATAGTTTTAATTTAAATAGCTATTTACTCCTAGGAGTATTCTGCTTTAGGTTATTCCTATAGTATTGTTAATAATATCTATTGATGAAAGGGAATTATGTACATAAAATGATTATCTTTTTCAACATACTATCATTACAGAAATATATTATATTTATTGAAACAGATATTATTTATAAATATATATATATATATAACATACATATAATACTAAAGGCAGTTTTGCAATTATCCACCTATTACTTGCAAATGAATGTTTAGATTGACATCACCCTCATCTATATATTTACAAATAAATACACACAATGGCGATATTCTTATTGGAGAATAGGTGATAAGTTATCACTGATAACTACATAATTGAAGAAATACAAAATTCAAAATATTATATTATATATCATATACTCAATTCCATATATATCACATCGATATATAGTATCGTTATTTATATCAAGTTAGGTAGGTATTATAGCCTACTATTATTATATAGATATTTATTGATTTACGTAGAATTTGTAGAATTTTACATTGAGATTCATTATCACTGATAATTTATCAGTTATAATTTATCTCATTGGTCAATATTTAGCTACCGATCTATTAGAATTTTTTCAATAATAATATAATTATAATAGATTATAGAGCTCAAAGTTATGAAAATGCCAGTATATGTCTGGAAGATTCAATGACATGAAATATATTATAATAACCATAGTCCATTGTAAATGGATTCACATATCTACACTGTGTATTCCTTAAATCTGGTTGGGCAAAATGCCGTTAAATCTTCGACAAGTGTAGCAATATGCTTTGCCTTCATCCCAAATCAATATAATTTATTTAGCCAAACTATATAAAGAATATATTAACATCTAGATTAAAGAATAATATAATATGTTTTATTAAAAGCATTATCGAATATAAAATGGTGATCGCAAGCAGATTCTTTTAGTGCAGTCTCTTGAGGACTTCTTATAGGACCTAATTACATAATTTATATCTGATATTATATATGTTAAAATATAACTTAAATTACATTACTAGAGTCAATGTATGTATTCAATAAAATGCAATTTTAGAATTTGAGACTTCGATATAATGAAAACCGTGGAGCTAATTACTTTGTAGAATAAAGTCTATCAGAAAAGTATTGCAATTAGGTTACATTGAGATAATAGCGGTAATACAAAATATTTATGCACTCTATAAAGCAGTAGTTCCCAACCTATGGGTCATGACTCATGAGTCATGACCCATACTTGGGTCATTGAGTATTTTGTGTAGGTCCTGATCCAATTTCTAACAAATAATATAAATGCTTTTATATGCAAATTGGATTTATGGTCGAGAACAATTTAAGATGGAAATATATATTTAAATATATGTATATTAATTTTTATATGATTATTTTATGATTAAAGTATAATAATAACAAAATAAAATTTGTCATTGGGTCATGGTATATTTTTTAATTAAGAATTATAAAAAAAGGGTCACGGTGAAAAAAGGTGGAACCACTGCTCTAAATATATATGCGAGAAAAGAAATTATTATGAGGAGTTGATTAAAGTATACAAACAAATTACAAAATAATTAGTATAATGATAACATATGATACAATTGAAGAGTTATACATATTAGTTTTTGCCAAAATGGCCAATTTAATATATATCAATGGAGTAAACATGTTTCAAAGAAATTATATCGATCTTTCTTTATATCGATTGTTTGCTGTTATAATTAAACTTAAGTTATTAATAGATTATGTATTATCTAAATGTTTATACTCACGCATCAATGCATACCATCGATATAAATAAATACTTTATGTATATCGATGATGAATCCTATACTATATGATATTATGCATGTATTGATATATCAATAAAAGTAATCGCATTATATATAATGCGATTACTAATTAGCCTACACATATTGTATATAATATATAGTATATATTATATACTATATAATATATAGTATATAGTATATTAATATATAGTATATTAATATATAGTATATTAATATATAGTATATATATATATATACATATAAAGAGCTAGAGAGATATTTCTACCCAGCTCTATGTATATACATGTATACATGTATATATACACACATATATATATATATATATATATATATATATATATATATATACATGTATACATGTGTGTAATACACATTGTGTATATATGTGCGGGTGTACATTGTACAGTGTACAATGTACATATTGCTGGATGTTTTGAATGTTTCACGTTCTAGATCCGAATTGTGTCTACTTTATATCGGTTTTATATATGAGTGAACATGATAATTATCTATTAGCAGTTAGAAATATCTAAATATAGATTAGTAAATAAGAACGTCATATACATCCTTAGGATATAGATAATATGTCAATGTTGCATACGAGGACATGTCCTTAATACTATGTATGAAAAAGGAATAGATTACACTCTTTTATGGTATAACATTTACTCTATGTGAAAAAGACACAAATTAAAAAGAATATAAACTATATTTGTTATTATTATTTTATTTGAGTATACTATATATAGATTCCTTCCATTAATGATAAAGTTTCCACTATAATCCTAACATAACGTACCTACGAAACCGCTCTCATGTAAAGGCTCTCTCGTAGTGTTAACGATAGCTAATTATGTATTTATACACGATGATATACGAAATCAACTTGTAAATATTATGTTGACCTCATTTATAGATTCGGACGGGGCTTGGACCTGCAGGCGTCCTAATACTTGTGTATCTGACGCATTCTGCTTATGAGTCACACATTTCGTTTAAGTATAGGCCTGTAATATTATTATAATATATAATTATATATTGCTATAAGAATAACAACTGGAGCCGAATACTAATATGGCGAGGCGAATGAACTGCAACAACAACAATTATAATTTCAATTATTTAATATAGGACTGATAACTAACCTATAGTAGCAATACATGTCCTTGATAGTAGTTGTGTATATTAATCTTTAGAGAGGGTGTACTGGGTGGATTTGGTCTATGTGGGTGGATTAGATCTATGTGGGTGGATTAGATCTATCTGAGGTGGATTAGGTCTATGTTGGGTGGATTATGTCTATGTGGGTTGGATTAGGTCTATGTGGGGTGGATTAGGTCTATGTGGGTGTATTAGGTATATGTGGGTGGATTAGGTCTATGTGGGGTGGGTTAGGTCTATGTGGGGTGGGTTAGGTCTATGTGGGGTGGATTAGGTCTATGTGTGTGGATTAGATCTATGTGGGTGGATTAGATCTATCTGAGGTGGATTTGGTCTATGTGGGGTGGGTTAGGTCTATGTGGGGTGGATTAGGTATATGTGGGGTGGATTAGGTCTATGTGGGGTGGATTAGGTCTATGTTGGGTGGAGTAGGTCTATGTGGGGTGGATTATGTCTATGTGGGGTGGATTAGGTCTATGTGGGTGTATTAGGTCTATGTGGGTGGATTAGGTCTATGTGGGGTGGAGTAGGTCTATGTGGGGTGGATTAGGTTTATGTTGTATGGATTAGGTCTATGTGGGGTGGATTAGGTCTATGTGGGGTGGATTAGGTCTATGTGGGTGTATTAGGTCTATGTGGGTGGATTAGGTATATGTGGGGTGGATTAGGTCTATGTGGGGTGGGTTAGGTCTATGTGGGGTGGATTAGGTCTATGTGTGTGGAGTAGTATAAATTAATAGTTTGTATAAATTATCTAAAATATTTAATCAGTATTTTATATAATTATTTTTAAAATTTGCTTATTTCTGACTATATATATTTCTATAAATCTTTTTGCCTCATTAGATATTATATGAATACGTATCTCGCATGTTTTAAAAGCGGCTAACTACAATATTGAATGTATTCACATACTATTACTCATCCCCCTCACCGATATCCTTGTTATGTTACAATTCCTTCACCAGCGAGCTTGAAACCCACCTCTCATCTATTAGAGTTAATTAACCATGAACTCCCTGGTTAAACCCAACATATTGCTTTCCATCACGTCATGTTTTAACTTAATATAGTTTATTTATATGTTAGCTGCTGTTTATAAACGGTATGTTACATTACTATAGTCAGCTATAGGAGCTCCCATCACTAGTGGTCTCACTAGTGGTCTCACTAGTGGTCTCACTAGCGGTCTCACTAGTGGTCTCACTAGCGGTCTCACTAGTAGTCTCACTAGTGGTCTCACTAGTAGTCTCACTAGCGGTCTCACTAGTGGTCTCACTAGCGGTCTCACTAGTGGTCTCACTAGTGGTCTCACTAGTAGTCTCACTAGCGGTCTCACTAGCGGTCTCACTAGTAGTCTCACTAGTAGTCTCACTAGTGGTCTCACTAGTGGTCTCACTAGCGGTCTCACTAGTGGTCTCACTAGTAGTCTCACTAGTGGTCTCACTAGTGGTCTCACTAGTAGTCTCACTAGTAGTCTCACTAGTAGTCTCACTAGTGGTCTCACTAGTAGTCTCACTAGTGTTCTCACTAGTGGTCTCACTAGTGTTCTCACTAGTGGTCTCACTAGTAGTCTCACTAGTGGTCTCACTATTAGTCTCACTATGTTAGTGTGCCCAATACATTTATTTCACCACCATTATCATAATAAAATAAGATTGATTAATTTATTATTTTCATAGAAGTATATATTAAATATAATTATGTTTTATATTACGTTGATAATTATAATTAGAAACTTAACAATGGTAGAGGTATGCTGTAACATTTATGTATAGGTATGTATTTAACAAGTATCACTTTCATCAGATATAACAACGGGTATGAAGTTATCAATTATGGCAAAATATATTGAACATGATTCAGTCTATTAATAGTACTTGAAATACTAGTATTTTTAGTACAACATTTCTATTGTTATTTAATTTCTATATTAAAAAGTTGATTATGATATAAAATGATAGATAGTTAGTGAGCGATAATGACGCAGAATATATTATTATAAGAGATACATTAATTACAAGATTAATATTTGTAGCAATATTTCAATTGCGGAGTAAAATTAATTCATAATATCAGTATAACATTAATTGTAGTAATAATTATCTATATATATATATAATATATATATGTGTAATAGGAAATGGTTTACTGTATATATATATATATATATATATATAACACACAAGGAAAAGGCGTTTATGGTGAAATTTATATATATATATATAAATAAATAAATCATATTAATATTTCATGATGTAAAGCATGACATAATGGAGAAGTTAATATACAAATGTATTTGTTTTTTGGCGAGAACTTCCCTAATCATCTAATTCAAGATAAGTTAGATTCTCATGAGTAAAAAATGTAAATATAAATAATTAAGATGTAAAGAATAAAAATATGTATCAATAAGTCAAGTTAAAAATAAATTATGTAAAGAATAAAATAATGTATCAATAAATCAAGTTTAAAAATAAAAGATGTAGCGTTATATAAAATCAAAAAACCACAGAAACGATTGAATTCTGAATGCCAAACTATAAAAGGAATATAATAACTAAATAAATACAAATGAAAAATAAATAAAAACTAAAACAAACAAGCTGAAGGTTTAATAAATAATACCAGTACAAAATAATAAAATTAGATAATAAATTATGTAATTGATTTTATATTTACTTTTTCTATATTTAGATTTATATATATATATATATATATAAATCTAAATAAATCAATATAGTTATAGACTCTATATATATGGTATACTCTATATATTTAAATATATATATATATATATATATATATATATATATATATATATATATATATATATATATATATATTTCATGACCATATTGGAGGTATCGACCAAATAAAGCCTAGGCTTTCACTGATCCTCCATAGACGTATGATATACATAGTATGTCGTATGTCTATAAACTGATTTCATTCATTCATATATATATATATATATATATATATATATATATATTTAAATATATAGAGTATACCATATATATAGAGTCTATAACCATATTTATATATATATACAAACACTCGCGCAATGGTCAGATCACCAGATGGAGATACCCCGGGGTAGAAAGGCCTTTCTTCGATATTACCACAGGAGTTCTACAAGGAGATACCTTAGCACCATATCTATTTATTATCTGTTTAGACTACATAATGAGAACATCGATTGATAATAACTCACAGAAAGAAATAGCTCAAGATACCCCGCATTCACTATAACAGATGTAGACTATGCAGATGATATTGCAATCACCACCAATAACGTAAAAGAAGCCAATATCTTACTAAATAGTCTAGAAAAAACTGAAAAAGAAATCGGACTTCACATTAATGTCGCTAAAACAGAATACATGGCATACAACCAGAATTCAACAGATATGATTAAAACCCAGAATGTAGAAAATATCAAGAAAACCCAAGACTTTAATTACCTTGGTAGTTTAATAGCATCCACAGAGCATTATATAAATGTCAGAATAGGAAAAGCCTGGGCCGCACTAAACCAAATGAACAACATATGGAATTCAAAGTTATCTAAAAATCTGAAAAGAAACTTCTTCAGAGCAACGGTAGAATCTGTTTTTGTATATGGAGCAATTACATGGACTTTAACAACAAAATTGGAAAAAAAAATCGACGGAGCCTACACTCGCATGCTACGGGCCGCTCTGAACGTATCATGGAAAGAACATGTTACCAACAAAGAACTCTATGGCAAAACTCCAAAAGTAACTTCTTCGATCCGTGAACAAAGACTTAGATTCACATGACATTGTTTGAGGAGCAAAAAAGAGCTGATTTGTGACGTTCTTCTCTGGTTACCTAAACATGGTAAACGCTCCCGTGGATGTCCAGCAAAAACTTTTGTAGATCAACTCGTCGACGATACCGAATGTAATGTAGACGAACTGATTAATGCGATGAATGATAGAGATGAATGGAAGTTACGTGTTAATGAATGCCGAGCAAGCTCGACCTGGTAAGGTAAGGTATTTATATATAAATAAAAATATGTATGTGTATTTCATTATATTTATTAAATAGGTCATTGTATGTCTTGTCAATACATTTCTCCATCCTATATAAATATATAGTTATACCATTATTATATCAATAAACAATTATTTATATTTTATTAATTTATATTAATTTGTAATAAAACATTACAATTATATTATATTATATTATATACTCATATTATTGAAAACACGATATGTATTTATTAAATATAATATATATATAAATAATAATAATAATAATTTATTAGAAAACATTATTGTTTTCAATTTTGTTTATTATATATAATCAATATTATTTCAGTCATATTATAACAAACCAATATATATACATCTTCTTACTTAGTACGAATAATTTGAAATCGTATAATCTATATAATATAGTTTGTTAAATTAAACAAATCATTGATGTGTATAGTATATGTGAAAGTAACCGAATACGGACAGTGCCCGAATACGGACACTCTAGGTATCTAAGAAACCATAAAATCCTACCAACAAAATGTTTAATGAATAAAATAATATCATAATTATATAAATAATCTAAATAAGTATTTTTTATTTTTTAATTAACCAAAATATTGCTGATATATTTATTCAACAGATTTTTTTTTTACGTTTGTAAATTTATGAAAAAAAATGTCAACTTAAAACCATATCTAGAATATACAAATGTATCGATATAAAATATAACAAAATATTATTAAAACTAAGTCATTCTAAACATTATAAATATAATTTCTATCAAATTACATTGTTTGTTATTAAATATTCATTACGTTATAATCATATATCTAGATGTCATATAAGTCCCTAATACGGACACTCTAGATTTCTTAATACGGACAGTGTACATCGGACACCCTATTACCAATCAGCGCTCAGCGTATGAACTATTCTGATTTTCATAAAAATCGCGTTCGTTATAATATTAATACCACCAATGAAGCTAAATCTAAAATGTGTTTTATTTAAATACTTAAATTGTATTATTAATTAAAAAAATAATAAAAATAAATAAGTTATTAACTAATTAAATTAGAATACATTATTCATAAAATTAATTTTAATAATGTAATTGTAATTTGTATGATTGATTCATTAATAAAATATATATATATATATATATATTATCTAGTGGTATAAATGGTGTCCATATTATGACACATGATGTCCGACGGACATTGTCTGTATTCGGACATGGGTACCTAATTTGGTCACCCCCGTTATCTAATGAATTAAAAGATTAAATAACATTTTAAAATCACAATAATATCTATATTCATATAATATTAATATATTGCAATTTTTGAATACAAATATCAGGTCATAATATGTTAAGACCATGTATTATTAAAGTGTCCGTATTATGTTACTTTCACCTATACATAATAGAATATATATATATATATATATAAATATATATATAAGGATATATATATATATATATATATATATATATATTCATTTATATATATACATTTATATATATATATATATACTATAATTATAAAGTATATTAGTATCAAGTAAAATAATATATATATATATATATATATAATACATTTAGATTGTAATAAGTATTGAATTTTTAATGTTTTTTTCGTCAAATTATGTTTTCCTATAATGTAGTTATACTATATATTTTATATTCTCGCAATGCATAAACATAAGATGGTATATGTTTTTTGTTCACAGATAAGACATATACTCATAATACTATAAAAACATATTATTACATAATATTATAAACCTCCTATAGCGTTCTTTTCACGTTCTTTACCTGTGTTGTATTTTATATGTTTAATATTTATAATGTTTTATTTATATACATTTTTAAATGTATAATAGTAATACATTGAATATTCAATTTTCGAAAATTTTAGAAACATTTTTATTCTCAAGATTAATTTCTTTCTGTGATTTTCTTAACATTAGTAGTTCACAATTTGGGTTTAGGAATGGCCTTAGTAAATGCTATATAAAACCATCAAAAAGTTATTATTGATTATCTTATGTTAATACCATGTTTTCCTATGTATTGACTTACAAAAAGTATTTAACACAGTCAACAATGAAATACTCATAACAAAACTTGAATGTTACGATATAAGAGGATTACCTCTATCATGGTTATCGTCATATCTTAAAGACATAAGTTAGTTTATAAATTATAATTAATGTAGGTTTATTACTACTAATATAGATATCCATGTCCCCCAAGGATCTATTCTTGAGTGTATTAATGTGGTAATTAAAGTAATAAGGTGGTGTATATATAGCGTGTATATACATATATACATGGCTATAGCCAAATAAGGTGATAATAACCTAAATTATATCTGTACATTAGTTGGAATACCGCAATCAATATGTGTATAACAATGAGAATTACCAACACTGATAAACCGTTATTATTCGCTGTATTAGTGATGGCAGTTATTTATGATTAGTATATGTAGTATATCGTATATTTACTTATAAGTTTAAAGATTGATATAAATTAATAAAATACAATTATTAATGATAAGATATATATAACAAATATATAACAGATATTTATAAGTATATATATTAGTATACCTATGTATATTATAATATTCATAAAACCCCTTTTTTAAATTAAAAAAACCTATCAAGGTATACTTTATATGGATATTATAACCAATTATAATATATAACGAACATTATATATAATTTAGTATCCATGTACCCGGAAGCTAAAATATAAAGTCTTTAAAGTATACATATTATCCGCTGTTTATTCAAGTATCTATATATTGTCACACATTTTAAAAATAGATTTATTTAGTATCAATTATATCATTAATATTTCTAATTATCCTATCTAATTTTAGTATATCATAAATAATTCTATTGTATATAAATGTGATTAAATTTCAGTTATAAAAAATAACAACATTTAATAATATGATGTTAATTTATAAAGGTTATTTTAAAATAATCATATACAAACTAAAAAATACACACTAACTTGTGTAGCCGTGATGGTAAGTGTATAGTATCAATATTGATTAACAGCTTAACTTATAATAATATTGTAAAAAATACATTTTATATTGGTAATTAAATAAATGTTGACTACCAATGATTACCGACATATATTTATATATAAATACAGTAAAACCTCTCTATAAGAAACCTCTTTATAAGAAAAACCTCTTTATAAGAAAATTGTTCACACATTTGGTTGGAATTCAACCTTTTCCACATTAAAAAACCTCTTTATAAGAAAATATTATAAGAAAAATATAAGAAAAACCTCTTTATAAGAAACTTATTGTATACAAAATATACAAAATAATTATATATAAATAGAATTATTGTATATTGATAACAATTATAGAAATTAATTATTATATAAAATATTTTATATTACCAAAAAGCTCGAAATTAATTAAAATTAATTATTTTTATCCTTGAATTTATTAAAATTAATTAATAAATGTAATTGTATATCCATAAATTTATTGAAATTAATTAATACATATTATTATATCTTTAAATGTATTGATGATACAATTTATTATATTATACAATTAATATTTAAATACTAGATTATTATAATATTCAATATATTATATTCATCAATGATGATTCATAATTTATAATTTCTAATGTAAATCTAATAAAATGTCATTATGTCATTAACATGTCTAAGCCCAAATAATACAGTATATATTTTAAATCCAATATAATTAAAGAGTATATGAAGGTTTACTGAGCAATCAACAATTATATAAAGATACTATATATAGATAACCTTAGGTTATATAATGCATTTTCAATTATAAATTAATTCTTAAAATCATCGGAAAAGTAAAAACCTCTTTATAAGAAAACCTCTCTATAAGAAAAAAATTACTGAAAAAAAATAGTTTCTTATAGAGAGGTTTTACTGTATATATATATATATATATATATATATATATATATATATATTAGTGATCTAAATGAGCCAACATTTCTTGTTTCGAAACAACTGAAACATCCAAAATGTATGTTTCTAAACATCTGAAACATCTGAAACATTCTAAATTATCCCTTCGAAAAGCATCACAAAATATTGTTAGTAATATATAAAAGCAAATTATTCAAATTCGATGTATTGTACTAGATCATCGAACTTGTTTATAGGATTATATTTTAGAAATTGACTGCAAACTAAATTTTCATACTTGATTTGACGTATTTATTGCAAAATTAGATTTTCTAGGTAGAGGAAAGTCTCCGATTACCGACCAATAAATGATTATTTGTAATAACTTATTCAATATTAAATATATTTATTTGAAATTTTGTAATTATGGTAATATTATGGAAATGAATAATGTAGCTATTTTAAATTGTTGATATTATTATATTTACAAGAATAAACAGGGGGGTCGGTAATCGGATACATGTACATAATACCGACCCCCTTCTCCTATTACCGACCCCCTAAAATAATCGTGATATAAATAATTGTAGTATTATAATATCCAATAAAAATAGTAAATATACATAAATATAATTTATTATAACATTCACGCAATTTATTTTGTATTGAATTTATGTTTTAATAGTAATATTAAATTTAAATTTAAACTTTATAGTAATTATATTAAAATAGTGTATATTATTATTTAATATTTATTTATTAATCAGTATGTATATAATCAATTGGAATCATGAATATTAAATCTATATCAATGATACACACACACCTTATGACATATTTTAAAGTAAAATACGGATCTATTTTGATTGGATATTATAAATCACATGAGGTCGGTATTAGGGTAATTAAGGGGGTCGGTAATAGTAAAATCATATGGGTTGCCATAATTAAGATATATTGGTTAATAGTTATTCAAATTAAATTATTTTAATAATAGTTATAAACATTTTATTGATCTACAATATTATGCGTAGTATTAAGTTTTCTTTTAATTAATAAAATACTTATTAATATTTATTATTAAATTACTAACTGTTCGTGTATATATTATTTTTGATATCTCTTATAGTTATTGAGATATGATAGGGGGTTGGTATTAGGAGGGTGTCGGTAATCGGGTACTTTCCCCTATACCAGATTGTCATACATATTTTATCCACATTTAATTTACTGTATAGAAGTATGGGGTCATGGTTATGTATCAAACTTAAATAGCATGCTATATATATGCATATATTGAATTCAAAAAAAGATATTAAAAATAATTTTTAATAAACCAAATGATTTTTCAACTGTTTCTTTATTTAAGGAAAATAACATATTATCTTTATATGATATTTGTAAGTATAAGATTTATAGTATTATAAGTATTAAATATTCAATAAATTGTGCCATCCTATTATTTTAAATCATTTTACATTGACATCTAAAAAAAGATTTAATACCATGAGTAACTGTGATTTTATTCAACCTTATTTTAAATATAATTATATGAATAATACTTTAATTACATTCGGACCATGACTTTGGAATGATCTAAGTGTAGATATAAGAAAGTCAAATTCTTTATCATTATTCTGTAAAGATCTTAAAATAATTATATATAATACTTAGTCTATTTTAATGCATTTATTTTTAGTTTAAATGTGTATTTAATATATTTGACTTATGATATTTGTTTATAATTTATTTAAATGTTTATTATATTTATTTGTAATTATAAAAATACTGACGATATATTACATTTTGACATTATAAAAAAACTGAATTTTTAAAAATTAATATATATGATTTTAAGATTGTATTTATTTTATTTATTTTTACATTTTTTTACATTAAATAAATTACTTTGGGTTATATATTTTTCTGTACATCGAATATTGCTAACCTATATTTATTTAATATATTTTCTTATTTCTTCTATTTTTTTCTCTTGTTTCTTTTACTTTTAAATGTTGGCTATCTCATATTTAGTTCCACTATGTTATATTTTAATTTATATTATTTAATACTTGATGTATGTATTAGCTTTTAATTTTATACTTTTATCATTTATTTATATGGTTACATGATTACATTATTATATGATGATTACATTTAGTTACATGATAAGTTGCATTATATTTTATTATATATTTTATTTATTTTTATCATATACATTACAGTGTATATGTAAACAGGAAGTCATAAAGTTAAATACCTCGAAAATCTTCTGCAAATTTTATTTGTCCTTTTATTGTTTTTTCTCTCTCTTGCAATGATTGCAATAATAAAATGTATCTTATCTTATCTTATCTTATAATATTATAGCATTATTATTTATTTATAACTATTATCTATAATGAAACCTATCATGTTAATAAAGGGGTAATTATCTCGATAAGTAACACTGCTTCTACAATTACCCTGGCATTGCCTAAATCTGATAATAATAATAATAATATATATATATATATATGTGTGTGTGTTTGTGTATTTGTGTGTATGCTTATTGAGACATTTTATAATTAATACAAATTATTGAAATGATAGAAATGATGATAATACACTAAGGTGGGCTTTAAACATTTAGGTTATACTTAGGATTACATTTACGTTTGAATGAGCTGAATAAGCTGTATTAAACCTTTTACAGAATTGTTAAAATGTCATTACCTCAGACGTTATTCAGGTATATGTAGTATACTATTGGCTAGTGTCATTCTCTAGTATATTCGGATCATTAGTGATGTAATATATAACTTTATCCATTATAATGAATAATTTAATAATATTGATGTATTTATAATTATGAAATATTATTATATAATACATCTATATTTAGCGATATTCAAAACATATATATTTAAATTAAACCTGAATTTTCCACTTCATTTTCTAGTTAAATAATTAGTATGATATAATTAAATACATATATATATATATACATATATATATATATGGATAAAATAATAAAAACATTAAAATATTTAAATAAAATATAAAATAAATATAAAATTAAATGTATATTCTTCGCAAAATCTTTGGTGCCATACTTACATCCTTATTGTCGTATATGTATACGTGAATACTTGGTTTAGAGTATGTGTACGATGTACATTGATAATTCTTACATACATTTCATACGTTCACGTATTATGAACGTCGGCCATGTTTAAATATAGGTGCGTGTCTTCGACGGACGATGTGTATGTTCGCGCGCGTGTGTGTGTGTGTTCACGCGTGTGTGTGTTAGTATGTATGATCGTGTGTATGTTCGTGTGTTAGTGTATGTGTACGTGTGTGAACTAACTGTGAGGTGTGTGTATGGGTTTTATATAATGAGGTATCCATGTTAGTTTTTTTCCATGATCTAATTGAAATGTATATATATATGTATATATATATATATATATATATATATATATATATATATATTGGGGTCAACGTTGTCTGAATAACGATGAGAGCTTATGTACCTACTGCTACACTCCTTAAGGAGTATTATAAAACAGGGTGTCCGTATTCGTATATGGGTACCGAATACCGACACTCCCGTTATCTATTGGATAAAAAGATTAAATAAAATTTTAAAATCACAATAATATTTATAATCATATAATATTAATATATTTTAATTTTTGAATAAAAATATTGAGTCATAAAATGTTAATACCGTTTATTGTAGAAGTGTCCTTATTAGGTTACTTTCCCCTATAAATAATTGTGTATTTATATAAATATTATTATTTATATTCAACTAGAATATAAATATAATGTTCATAATTTGTACCGAACTTAAACTTTACTTTATTTACCGACATATATCAGACATATGTCCTATATATAGGGTATACTTGAAAGTATACTCGAATACACAGGAGATATGATGTACACACATTCATTTATATTTCAATATATTACTAATTATTAAAGTGATAACTATAGTTTAGATAACTATACTATAGTATAGGTAATTTAACCTATAGTAATTTAATAAGGGGCTTATTCCGTGACATACAATTATTAGAAAAATAATTAATAGAATTTTATTTATGTAAAAAAAAACAAAAAAATACGTTTACAAATTACAAATGATACCACGATTAAAATTACCAAGATTATAATATGTATGGAAATAAATATATAGGATAATAATAATAATAATAATAATAACAATATCAGAATTTAGACATTACCATGGTAAACGAAGAAGCCCAATGCTTATATAGTCGTTTACCCGTTTCATTTTCCTAAAGAACATATATGAGGAGAAAAGTATAATAAAAGTAAAATTAAAATTAAAATAATAAATTTTAAGATTTAAAGTTAGTAAAAGCTCAGATAGGGCTAATTCAGATAGAGCTAACTCCGATAGGGCTAATTCAGATAGGGCTAACTCCGATATGGCTAACTCCGATAGGGATAACTCCGATAGAGCTAACTCCGATAGGGCTAATTCAGATAGGGCTAATTCAGATAGGGATAACTCCGATAGGGCTACCTCCTATTTATTATGTATATTATATTAATTTCTCAATATTTGTTATTTATAACATAATTAATTTAAATCAAATAAATAATATATTTCTTATTTCTAAAATACACCGAGATCATGCAATTTTCTAATAATAACTAATAATTCTCAACTATCCGCACATACACCGGGCCAAAACGGCTAGTACATATACATATATATATATAGTTATTATTTAATTTTATAAATTTAACTAAATAATAAGATTTATAACATTTTAAATGGTCCTAATCTTGCTAAAACGATATGTGGGTCATTTTAATTTATTAATTATTCAATAATAATTTCTCAAACAAAATTAATGACTATTAGTATTATAATTTTATTATTTTAGATTAAATAAAAAATGTTTAAAATGTGTTTTGCTCAAGTCTACCCACCCTTCTATCCAAAATACATATGTATACCTGAACTTTAAATGGTATCATATTTACAAACATAAATTAGTATAACACTATTTATAATACTGTATATATATATATAACGTTTGGAAAAATTATATGGATTATCATTACATCTTGAATAACATGACATCCAGCAATGACCATAACCTGTAAATAATAATAATATTATTAATACTGTATATAATAATAATAATAATAAAAGTAGTGTATATTAATTGTAAACCCATTTAATACCTACATCATATGTAAATATAAATTTATCTTAAGATTATATATATTAATATTCACGATTTCATGCAGAGAAATTTTATTTTTAGTTTGATTTAATTCTATACAATTTATACATAGAGGTTTCTATAATAAATTACCGATTAATTTGCAAATCAAATTTATTAAAAATAAAAATTATTGCAATACATTTATTAGAAAGGCATCTAGTACTTCTAGAAACATATTTCGTTTAACAAATATTGGCGTAAAGTACTGGAATAATCTTTCAAGTTCATTAATTAACATTTATAATTTAAAATTATTTTTGAAACATTTAAAAAAAAATATACATTTAATTTTAATTTTATATTTATTTTATTTTTTATTAAAATATTTTAATGTTTTTTTAATATATCCATATATATATTGTTTGTGTCTATTTATGTGTTTATAATTGTGCTGTAAATTAACTCAGTTTTTGAAGTATAGATACTTGTTCGAACTCAGTTTTTGAAGTATAGATAGGTTGTTATAATAGATAGATAAGTATTGTTCGGACAATACGTTTTATATTGATTAAATGTGACTATTTTGATATTTTAATTATATATATATATATACGTATCACTGTAAAATATATGATAAAGTAGTACTTACGTTGAATCCTTGTATAAAAGTATAAAAGGTAACCTTGTAACCTTGTAACCAATTTGTTTAGACACTGCGATCAACATCAATAATGAGTTTTCGGCGGTGTATCGTATATTAATTATTATAAGCTATATTAAATAGATGTGTTTTCAATTTGACTTTAAAGGTGTGGTCAGAAACTATAGATCTAATTGAGTGAGGTAGGGAGTTCCATAGTTTAGGTGATATTATAGAAAAAGAAGATTCCTGTTTTTTATTTAGTGATAAAGTTATTGGTATATTTAGTTTGTATTTATGTATTGTTCGTTGTGGTCGGGATGACTTGTAGTTCGTAAGTAGTTCAGTAAGATAGTCAGGTTTATTATTATGGGTGGCATGGTGGGTCAGTAGGAGTAATTTGTATTGTATGCGGTAAGGGATGGGTAGCCAGTGAATGGATTTCATATAAGGTGTGATATGTTGTCTTGAGTATTTTTTTATCCTGAAAATGGTTCTGATGGCTCTATATTGTAATTTAATGAGCATTTTGATAGTATGTGCTGGGAGTGAATTTAAAGTAGAGTTACAGTAGTCAAGTCGGGGCAGTATTAAGGAAGTAACTAGTAGTTTGGCAAGTTCAGTAGTTATAGAAGGTCTAATAAGTCGGATCGTATGTAAGGTGTAATTAATGGACTTCGATATATTAGTTATATGTGGTAGATAAGACAGCTTTTGGTCAAGTGTGAGGCCGAGGTTTTTAGCTTGGTTAGAGTATTCTATAATATGATTATTAATAATAATAGGTGGTATGGAATGATGTCCTGGGGATGTATTTATTTGAAGAAAAAAAAAGCTTTTGTTTTAAGGCTATTCAATAGTAGGGAGTTATTTGAAAGCCATTTACTAATGTCATTAATGCATTTATTTATAGTATTTATGTTATTGATTGGGTCAGGTAAATTACAGTATAGCTGTAAGTCATCCGCATATGAGTGAAAGTGTATATCGGGGTATTCGTCAAGTAAGTAAAGTAAAGGAGAAATATATATATTAAAGAGAATTGGACCTAAAACAGAACCTTGGGGTACACCATGAGTTATGTGGCGGGGTTCTGTTATGGCGTTATCTATACATATAGAAAAGGATCTGTTAATTAGGTAGGATGTAAACCAACTAAGGACAGAATCTTTAATACCAATGTTCTCTAATCTTCGAATAAGAATATTATGGTCTAACGTATCGAAAGCCGACGACAAGTCAAGTAGAATCAGTATGGTGGGAGTATTGTTTGGAAAGAGTAGTATATTGTTTAAAGTATGGAGTAGTGAAGTTTCAGTGCTCTTGTCCGTTGTATAAGCACTTTGTAATTTATGCAGTATGTTATTATTATTGATGTATGTTCTAAGTTGTTTAGCAATTATTCTTTCAATTGTCTTAGATATGAAAGAAAGGTTGGATATGGGACGATAATTAGAAAGAGTTGACCTATCAATGGATTGGTTTTTAGGGATGGGAATTACATGGGCATATTTCATGTGGGATGGGAAGATACCTGCAGTTAGTGAGCGATCGATAATTTTTTGTAGAAAGGAGAAAGAAGGGATGAAAGAGAATGTAATAAACATAATGGAATTGGGTCTAGTTTACATGTAGATTTAACTGTTAATAAAAGATTATTGATATTGATAATGGTTGGTAATGAAAAAGTGGAAAATGAGTATATTGGGCTTGATATTGATGGGATGCAGGGTCGAGGGAGAGTATCTATAATTGAGGATGTTTTTATGTAAAAGTAAGAGTCAAAGTTAGTCGTATTAGTTAAAGGGGAGTTATCAGGCAGTATTCGTTTTGTCAGTTTTCCTAGTAGTGTTGACGATATTCTAAATAATTTCTTAGTATCTTTTCCAGCTGATTTAATTTGATCTATGTAATATTTATTTTTAGCAGTTTTTATTAATTTTCTATAATTAGAAAGTGAATGTTTAAAAATATTTAAATCATTTTCGCTTTTGGATTTTCGCCAATTCCTTTCTTTAATTCTAAGTGAGAGTTTTGCTGTGTGTAACGAATTATTGAACCATAACGTATTATGTCGAGCTGTATAAGTTTTAGTGATAATAGGGGCATGTTTATCTAGGACAAGACTAAGGTTACTATCAAAGCTGTCTATATGAGATGAATCTGTTATATTGTTGTACAAAATGTTGAAGTCATTTATAAAATTAGCAATATTTATATTATCTAATTTTCTGTAGTGAATTTTCTTGGATGGTCTGATTGGTTTAGGGATATGTAGGGAGCAGCTAACAAGGTGGTGGTCAGTGATTAAACTATGAACATTAGTATTAGAAATTATATTCGAAGATATGTTAGATATAATTAGGTCTAATATGTTTCCAGATGAATGTGTGGAAGACTTGACATGTTGTAAGAAATTATGACAATTTATGATATTAATAAATTTATTTGAATTATGTGAGTTTGGTAACATTGGTATATTGAAATCACCAAGTAGTATACTGTTGGTGGAGATCATAGACAATAGGTTGTCAATTTCATTGATGAAGTAAGGAATTGAATTATTAGGAGGTCTATAAATTGTTATAATTGTAAGTGGTTGTGATTTAGGAGGGTGAAAGGCACATGAGAAGGCTTCTGAATTATCAAGTGATAGGTCACTTGACTGTATTAGTTTCAAGGCATTTGAATATAGCACACCGACACCACCACCATAGTGTGGGCCGGGGCGTGGTAGGTGAATAAAGTTAGTAGTTGGGGTATTAAGGGATGCAATTATGGGTAGATCCTTGATAGAAAGCCAAGTTTCTGTTATACATAAAATATCTATCTTAGTATCATGAAATATATTTAAAATAATATCTACTTTATTTCTAATGGAACAAGCGTTAAGTGTTAGGTATAGAGTATTCAGGGATGTTCACGGGTCACAATTGTGATGTTTCTAAACAGTTTCGAAACCAGAGTCAACTGTATCGATACCAACATTTTTTGAATTCAGAAGTTTCTTAACCAATAATGAAACCAGATGACAATAATTCGGAACAATAATGAAACCCAATTTTTTTGTTAATATTTTTAAAATTTTTTTTAAATATTTAAAAAAATTTTAAATATTTTAAACAAGTTTTTGATATATTTTTTAACATTTTCTTGAAATATTAAAAAAAAATTGAAATTTTTTTAATTTTTTTTTTTAATATTTTGTAACATTTAAAAAAAAAAATCTTTTATTAGTATCACTGGAAAACTTATTGAATTCTATAATATACGTCATATTGTAGTTTTTGTTCATTTTTATTAAACAAAAGTTATGATCAAAAATGTATATATTCTTAACCCTTAAATCACTAATAATATTTTACATATTTATCACATATTTAAATAGTATATGATAATTAGTATACATATTGCGTATTTGAATTACAGATAATTTTAGTTGTTAATGAATTAATACAAAATGTACTTATTATTTACGTATTATAAACAATATACAATAGGTACTAGAATCCTATAAGATGATGATATACATTATATATTATATATGTATACTATAGTATATACATTATACATTATATATATATATATACAATGTATTATAAAAGTTATCAAATAAAACTGGTTAACATAACATTTATTTTTTTACGTTTTTAACATTTATAATTTATTGTTAAATCAATTAAGTTTACATAGTAAGATTAATTATATTATCAAACATATGATAAAAAGTTCGATAATTGCATAAAAGGTTCAAAGTACTAAAGTTCGATACTTGAATTCGAAGTTCGAAGTTCGAAATTTGTAAAGTTCGAAACCGAAATATTTTTCAAAGTTAGAAGTATTAAAAGTTTGATACTGTTCGAGTTCATTTACATCACTAGTTTATACCTATATATTTATTTATCTTTTACATTACTAACGATATTAATTTTTAAATATAATCTTAAATAAATATATATATAACTTTGACTACCTTCGTCTATTACTTGTATATATTTTATTTTTATGGTTATCTTTTATGTAAATTTTAATTAAATGATGATTTAGATTTTTAGGAGTTTTTTATATTATTATTTTAGTATTTTTATATTTTTATATAATAATTAGCACATTTTTGATATTTTAATAATAATATATATATTGACTTGTTTTATTTGTATATGATTAGTTTTTGGTGGAAATCAACTACTTACAATAATATAATACAATAATATTATTTTTTCAAAGGTAAGTATTGGGAACTACACATTCAAATATTGAAGTACAAAAGTTGAATTTTGTCAGTATTTACCAAAATATTAATTTTATTTTTATACTTGTTTATTTAGAATTTTTAACCGACACTAATACAAATATATTTCAAAAATTTTGATTTTTTGATTTTGATTCATTTTATATCATTTATTACACTCGTTTATTGCTTTTATTTATTTAAATTTGTCTCCTCATTATCTTAATGGGTGAAAGACTTGACATGAAAGCCATGCTTTTTCATTCACCCATTTATGCCAAATCTGAGGTTATTATTATTATATATCAATATAATTATCATATATGCTATTAAATATATTATATAATGCAATTTATTATTATGTAACCAATTATTCTATATATAGACTATTTATCATTGGTAGAGTTGTGCGATATTGTACTATCGTACTATTGTACTATATAGTATATTATCGCACGACTCAATGATAAATGATATGATAACTCTTACAATACCTATAAGTACACGTACACCGATAGGTACACGTTCACCGATAGGTACATGTGTACCTACAATCGATTAATATACAACACGTGTGAAAGGCTAACCGTAAGAAATCTCGCAATCCGTGTTATTGTACGAAACATCCATTGGTAAATAGTCATCGATATCAGTGTAAGGGTGAACTCCTTGTGGTAGTGACACATCTCCTCGCTTGGTATTGGGGAGGCATCCCCGGTCCATTATGATATATAGGTCAGTGTCTGGTGTTATGTAGGTGTTATGTGTATATTTCACTAAGTATAGATGCGTATGATAATATATATATATATATATATATGTAGAAATGTGAATTAGCTGTTTAATAAAGTACTTTTAATACAAAACTATTATAGGATAGCAATGCACGTCATGCGTAACGTTACGCATGCTAACGTCTCGCTACAGTGAACACGATTGGCGACTGTTTGATAAGTCATGGCAAGAGAAAAATACTCTTAAACGGCGATATATGTAGACCAAATATCACTTTATATTGAGAATGTCAATAATCAGCTAGAGAATTACAGCACCTGCACAAATCTTGGTGTAGTGTTATCTCTTTTGTTACATGCATTATCATCCTACATACATATGTTCTATATCATTATATTAATTATCATAATATGCCATATATAGCCTAGTATACTCCATTATCATAAATAACTAACATTTTGTACATCATTAACAATTGTTAACATTTTGTCGGAATGTTGCGACAGCGTAACAATTTACTTCACAATCGACGAAGTGTTCTTTAGTGAAAGGTCCCACTTCGCAGAAGGTAGCATTGTCTGCATTACCTTCATTGTCTCGCTCGCTATGACATGATACGCATCTCCTCATTTCCTGAGACCTGCATGACAAATGAACGTTTTTCAATTGAACCTTTTTATTGAAGATTTTCATAAAAATTAATAATTAAATAATATTTTAATTAGTTAAAATAAATAATTTTTGAGTTGTTATACTAATGCTAAATATAATTGTGTATACATGTATTAAAAATTACATTAAGATATTTATTAAAAGCAGAAATAATTGAGATGACTCAACCTGCCCCTATGGTCAAACTGCCCCGCTCTCCCCTATAACATATCATAATACCCTATACGAGATACGGCGAACTTCCAGACAAGGTTAGTCACGTATATATGTATAGTAGGCTATATTAACTCATATTTAATCTCATAAATACTACAATAGTATATATGTATATATTGTATTGGTATTTGTGGGTTATTTGGTTTAATTGGGTTTAGTGTTGTCTTGCTGTTTTTTTTAGCTGCATTAATGCAGCTTAATGTAATTACATCCCAAAATGAGCCTATATACATTTATTTCGCATTTAAAATGTAACCTTTAACCCATAACTCGTCCTTTTTGATCATAATCCTATATTATATACACAACAGGCTATATAAAATAAATATTAAAAATATAGGCATATTATAGTATTAATGTATAATAAAAATATAATAAAAAACAGATTGATTCAATGAATAGAATACCTATATAATTACATGATAAACTGTGAAATGGTGCGAAATGATCTTATGATGATGTCACACACATATGTGTGTTACAGTGTTCATTCTAGGTTTCAGGGCAGCTACCCAAAAAAAATTATTATAGGGCATTTAAATATATTTTACTATGTAAAATGTAGGATGAAATATATGGGTAATTTCGCCATCTATTTATAAATTCATTTATGATAAATAATATATTAGATGGACACTTATACCCGAGGCAATTTAAACCTGTAACAATTGTTACTTACAAAAGCTACTTAGGAGGCTTTTTGAATTAGAGATGAGAATAAATAGCAAATAAGTATTCGATTCGATTACTTATTATTCGTTTACAATTAAATGATTTACAAATTGTAATTCTAATACATTTATATCAAATAATTCTTTTTATATTCAATCTCTCAACATTTGATTCATGGGATATTCAGATATTAAAAATTTGATCTTCGAGCATTTATAATATTGAAAATTATGTTGTCGAGATCTTATAATATTGAAAATTATGTTGTCGATATGTTATAATATTGAAAATTAGGTAGTCGAGATCTTATAATATTGAAAATTATGTTGTTGAGATCTTATAATATTGAAAATTATGTTGTTGAGATCTTATAATATTGAAAATTATGTTGTCGATATGTTATAATATTGAAAATTAGGTAGTCGAGATCTTATAATATTGAAAATTAGGTAGTTGAGATCTTATAATATTTAAAATTATGTTGTCGATATGTTATAATATTGAAAATTAGGTAGTCGAGATCTTATAATATTGAAAATTATGTTGTCGATATGTCTTAATATTGAAAATTAAGTAGTTGAGATCTTATAATATTGGAAATTAGATGGTTGATATTATTGAAAATTAGGTAGTCAAGAAGTTATATTTTTAAAATTAGGTGTTCGAGTAGTTTGATATATAAGTAATTTGGTTCTCGATAAGTTATAATATTATTATTATTGTAATATCATATATATAATTATATATTTATTATAATAATGTAATAGTAACTCTATCAAACTTATATATATATATACACTTATTTGTTTATATAAATGTATTGGTAATATTACTAATCAATCGAATAGTATATTTATAATTTAAACTTTCATATTATTATAATGATTATTATAAGCATAATGATATATTTCGCGAGAAACACCTGTATACTATTATGTCAAGTATACAGGATTAGTTATTTGTATCATTAAATACTATAATACATGGAAATGCATTTATAGGAATATATAAATAAATAAGTTTTTATATATAAAAAACTATATAATACAAATTATAAGATACTAAATATATAATATATATAGTAATTATATTCATTAATTATATATTATATATATATATATTTAACCTTTAACCTAACCTATCCCATAGCATTTGGATGCCGTAGGGGCGCCGTTGAATTCCATATAACTTTTCTCTATCCTTCTCTGCTCATCGTCGCTCTCATTGCTTTTACAATATCCATGCCAGTCCACTCGACAACATTGTCTTGCCATTGTAACTTCGGTCGTCCTCTTCTTCTTATACCTTCAACAGTTCCTTGAAGAATTGTTTTTGATATTGTGTCAGACCTAATAACGTGACCGAACCATTTGAGTTTCTTTTCAATAACCTTTGCTAATAGTTCTGAGTGTGGGCCGATTTGACATGTTACCCGTCTTCTAACTTCCACGTTCGTGACTCTATCTTTATAGTTAATATTTAGTAATCTCCGAAGGCATCTCATCTCTAGAGCACGTATTCGTTTTTGCAGATCTTTACTTAGTGTCCAAGTTTCGCATGCATATAAGAATATTGAATTCACAAGAGATTGCATTAATTGAATTTTGGCTTTAAGATGTAGCGAAGTGTCATACCATATTACATTTAAATTTGATAAGGCTGCGATTGTTTGACCAATTATAGATAGAATTTCAGCTTTAGAACCTTTGTCATCAATAATCGCTCCTAGATATTTAAATGAATCAACTACTTTTAATGGTGTGTTATTTATACTAATATTAGATGTAAATCTACCTTCAGAATTCGTCATTAATTGCGTTTTTGTACCATTTATTTCCATACCATAAGAACGTGAAGTATTATCGATTAATGTTATCAAATTATGTAATTCTTTTTCCGATCCGGCTAAGGCATCAATATCATCCGCGAATCTTAGGTTATTTATAATCTTTCCACCAATATTTACTGTTCCATCATGTTTATCTAGAGCGTCATTCATAATTTGTTCAAGCATTATATTGAATAGCGTCGGCGAAAGTAAACATCCTTGTCTCACTCCTGTTGTTGTCCGGAACCATTCTCCAACTTTTCCATCAATATATACAGCACTTTCTGCCTTACTATATAGGTTTTCTATAGTTTCAATTAATTTTAAGTTGATATTGAATCTTTTCATTGTAGACCATAATGCACTATGCCAAACACGATCGAAAGCTTTTTTAAAGTCGATAAAAACGTGGTATAGTGGCTTATTATGTTGCGAGTACTTCTCTGAAATTACTCTGAGATTAAAAATCTGTTCACTTGTGCTTCTTCCTTTGCGAAAACCAGCCTGCTCTTCTGATAAAAATTCTTCTGTGAAGTGCTGTAGTCTGCGTAGGATTATTTTCAACATAATTTTACTTGAGTGTGAAATAAGACTAATTGTTCTATAGTTTTCGCATTTCTGGAAACTTCCTTTCTTATGCAGACTTATTATCAAAGATTTTATCCAGCAAGAAGGCCATATTCCTGTTTCCCATATGTAATTACATATATTTGTAAATATTTTTGTTAGTATATGTCCTCCAGCTTTCAATAGTTCAGCTGGGATGTTATCAACACCCGGTGATTTTCCAATTTTTAAGGATTGTATAGCCGCTTCAACTTCAGATTCCAGAATTGAAAAGTTTTCTTGATTTGTTGGCTCTTTTACATTAAGTAGTGACTTGTCTCCATTGGCTTGATGTTTATATAATTCTGAACAATACTCTGTCCATCTTTTCAAAACATCTTCCTTATCAGTGATACATTTTCCGTCTTTGTCTTGTATGTTTACAGCGATTTTATTCTTCCTTTTTGTTAGGTCTTTAACGATTTGGTATGCTTTCTTTGAATTGTTCCTGTTTAGACAGTTTCCTAAGTCTGCGCATTTTTGTTTTATCCAGTTTTCTTTTGCCTTTTTCATGTCTCTTTTTATTTTAGTATTGATAGTCTTGTATTTACTTCCTGGTTCATGTTTCGTCTTTTTTAATTGTCTTCTCAGATCACACATTTCTAGCAATTCATTTGTTATCCAACTTTTCTTTTTCTCTCTGTACTTTCCTAGAACTTCATCTGCTGTATCAATAATAAGTTTGTTTAGTTTCTGTATACTCTCTTCAATATTATCGTTAACATTTAATTTTTGTTCAGTTACTTTATTTTCAATCTGCTGCTTAAATATTTCTTTTATTCCTGCATCTTTTAGTTTGTCAAGATTGAATTTATTTCTAGCAAATTTATTTTTCTTTGGACTTTTTAGTCGAAGAGTGAACGTCATTAATACCATGTCATGATCGCTACCGATATCTGCTCCTGGGAATGATCTTGTTTTGTTTACATTTACACTCGTGGAGAAACGTTTACTCACAAATATGTAATCAATTTGGTTGTGATATAAACCTCCAGGACTATGCCATGTTTGAATTCTAGAGTTTTTGTGTGAACCAAATGTGTTTGCTGCTATTAAATCATTTGTTTTAGCAAATTCCAGAAGACGATGACCTCTTTCGTTAGTTGTATTATTGCATGATTTTCCAGAAATTTGTCCCCATATCTGAATCGTATCTTTACCAATCTTAGCATTCCAATCTCCTTGAATTACTAGTATATCTTTCTTCGATACTGTTTTAATGACATTTTGTAAATTATTATAAAATACTTCTATTTCTTCGTCAGAATGGTCAGTTGTTGGCGCATATACCTGGATTATTTAAATATTGAATGGTGTTGCTTGTAGTCTAATGATAGCTATTCTGTCACTGATCGCATTAAAACACATAACCGTATTTGTTATCTGTTTATTGACAATGAAGCCTACACCATTTATATGTTTTGATTCATTTCCGACATAATAGAGTTTGTGCCCCTCCAGCGTTTGTATTTCATTTATACCTTTTTTACGGATTTCACTGAGACCTAATATATTCCATCTATATCGATCTAATTCATGAATTAATTCCTCAAGCTTCCCATCTACTCGTAAAGTACGTACATTCCAAGTACCAATATACGTGTTGTGTCGTGTCTTAATTTTCTTTATTGTTTTTTCATCAGTAGCTAATTTTACATCTTTATCCTGATAAGCGATAAATGACGCGGACCTTGTTAACCCGGTCGACGTCCGAGCCGGTATGGAGTTGTTATATTGTTGTGAATTCATTTGCGTATCTTGGGCAAGTAGTTCAGCGGAGCCCATCTCTCTCCGAACTCCCCCACAGCATTTGCCTACTAGCTGAGTAGTTTCCAGGGTGTGGCACTTGGAGCCTGCTGTTAGAGTTGAGTGTTGTCTATAGGTAGTTACTTGCCGGATACTCGATAATTTATATTCAAGCACAGCTATCAGCCCGTAACCATGAGCCCATACACAACACCCCAACACCCCTTATATATATATATATATATATATATATATATATATATATATATATATATACAATTAACGATATATAATATATCATACTTTTAAATACTTAAAAATACTATAGGTAGATACAAATATATAAAAATACCTATATCTATATTAATATTATTATATTATACTGGTACACATTATTATATATAATTTATATAAGATATTTTAATGTCATAATATACAAAATTAATTATAATCTATATTATAATTGTATTGATTATTAATATTTAATAATTAGTTTGCACATTTTTGTTAATAACTTTTGTTTAAATACTAATTTAAAAAAACATAATATGAATTATTATATAATTTAATAAGCTTTCCAGTGATACCAATTTTATCATAATAAAATCAATATAAAATATATCATGTTCATGTATCAACATGCAGTACGTACTCAGTATGACAGTTGATTTTAAATTCAATATATATATAATAACTAATAAGTAGTATAATACATGATATTTCTGACATTATATTTTAAACATTATATATTATATATAAGAATAATAATTATGATAAGTATGATAATTAATATATAATATAATATTATTAAATATTAATCATTAATAACTGTATACTTTTTAAATTTATTATAATCTAATTATTAAATTTAAAATTATTATTTTTATTATTACATTAATTTAATGTAATAATAAAAATAATAATTTTAAATTTAATAATTAGATTATAATAAATTTAAAAAGTATACAGTTTAATTATTATGAATATAAAAAACAGTGAACTTATTAATAATATTGGTGATTAAATGTTTCATTATTTTTATATTTTCATGGTTTTTAATATCTCTAATATCACTTTAATATTACGTTTTAAAATAGGATTTTGAATAATTATATAAAAATTACGAATTTTAAATAAAACAATCACGTGATTTATATTGGGAGAAAAAGAATTGGAATAAAAATAATTATTGAATTAATTTTCATATATTATTATAAATATAAATTTGTTAGCAAATTCACTACCCAATATTTAAAGTTTGCTACCCAATTTTCATTTTGGGTAGTGAATTTGCTACCCAATCTAAAAATAGATTATTCTAAATATAGATCAAGCAGTTTATTATCATATTTAATTTGTATTTGAATCTAAATTGTTTGTTTATATAAAATATCAAACGGATATAACAAAGGGCAAATAGTATATATTCGCCATTATTTGAAAAATAATGAATTTATCCTAATGTTATGACAGAATTTATTCATATTCTCCATTATTTTAATAATTAAATAATAGTAGAATAATAATAATACATTTAATCGCCATTTTATAAATATTTATTGAAAATCTGCCATTTATTAAATAAAAAGTCTTCCTTATTTTAATACTTAAATAATAATACATGTAATCGCCATTTTACAAATATTTATTAAAAATCTGTAATTTATTAAATAATAAATTCTTCATTATTTTAATACTTACATAATAATATAATAATAATAACACATTTAATCGTCATTTTATAAATATTCATTGGAAAACTGACATTTATTAAATAATATATTCCTTTAATTATAGATATAACACTTTTAATTAATGATATTACAAGTATATTAACAATAACTTAATAATTAAACGTAATCCATATAATTATATATTTAGGGCAGCTACCCACAAAATTAGGGCACTTCCCAATGTGGGTAGCTGGGTAGCTCTAGAATGAACACTGGTGTGTTGTATACATACAACATTGTTTATTTTAAATGTTTGTATTATATATATATCATATGTATTATATGAACAACCCACCTTTGTGTCATTTCTAGACAATTTTCATGAATAATTTTTGTACAGATATTAAAAACTTATCATAGAAGAGTATTATAATACTGAGGTAATACAAAGGTGGGTTGTATATTTATTTATATATTTATATATATAGTTTATTGACTAAAAAAACACATGGTGGTTATAGGCGCCGTTAGATAATAAAAAAACAAAAACAAAAATAAATAGAAAACGAATAATAAAATAAAATAGAACGAATTACAATGACTTAAAATGGACATACCGTTTACGTGTAAACAATGAAATTGATGTAACACAACGAATATCATAAGGAAGAGAATTCCAGCTTTTCGGAGAAATAACCGAGAAAGCTGATTCAGAGAATGCCAACGATGTAGATTGCTGCAACAATTTCATGAAGAAGCACTTCCGACTGGATCTGTTCGAACTCTGAATAATAATGGATTGAGCTAAATATTCAGGAAATCTACGGTGAATTAGCTTTATGTGTAGGCGAATAGGCCTAATAGCCTACACAATAGCCTATGTATACAAATATATTTAAACTTAAGCCAGCCTAATGATCTCATTAAATCAGATATAGAAACAATTGAAGCAAAGTTTAGTTTATATAATACACGTATAGCACGACGTTGAATACGCTCAAGTTTGTACATAAGGTTAACAGGTAGGCAACCTAAATTAAATAATAATAAACAGCAATATATAAGTCTGCTGAATACTTAATAATTAAACATTTCGTTATGGAGAAGGTAAGCTTATAACGAGATTTTCTAATATTATATAGAAAATAGTTGGCAGTGCGAATCATTTTATTAATATGTGGAGAGTAGTCTAGTTGAGAGGTTAGAGTGAAACCGAGGGTAGTTATAGATTCAGAAGTTGGTAGAGATAGTAAAACAGGATGAGTGATTGATAGTGGAGAACTGGGTCTCGAAAATATGATAGTGTTAAATATAATGTGATAAATTGATTTAATAGGAAGAATATAAATAATGAAAAATATAGGCCCAAGAACAGAGCCTCGTGGAACACCGTGTATGTTAACATAAGGAGGCGACAACGAGGAGTTAATCTTCACGGAAGATGTTCTATATGACACAAAAGACATAAACCAACTGTGTACTTGACCCTACCAATTTCATTAAGTCTAATTGAAAGACATTTGTGATCTAGGGTATCAAAGGCACTATATATATATATATATATATATATATATATATATATATATATATATATATATATATATATATATATATATGTATATACTAGGTATATATTCATTATGTATTCATATATATTAAAATGCTGTTTTATCTAAATAATGAATTCGCACTAACAGTGTATATATAAAAACTATTATACTTATATTATGAATTTGTTTTATATTATATAAATAACATATGTGTATATATTCCCATAGAGATATCTTTCATAAATATTATTTTCTAATAATAATAAAATATAATTTATATAGAATAAATGACATTAAATTAAATAACAATTCAGAATAGTTAATTATTTATATATTTTATTTTATTTTTATTTTATTTTAAAATATTTTATTGACTACAAAATCACGTGGTGGTTATGGGCGTCATGAGAAGGAAACAAAAATAAAATAAATAAAGTACAATAAAAATAAAGGAAAAGGGAGGGTAGGTTACAATGTTAATAGGTGCGTGGAGAGTTTACATTTAAATAGTGACAAGGATTTCAAACACCTAATGTCATATGGTAGAGAATTCCAGTATTTTGGAGCTACTACAGAGAAAGCAGATTCAGAGTGAGCAGAGATAGTATAGCGTTGCACAATTTTCATCGTGTGACATTTCCTGCTAGCTCGACTAAGGTATGCATACTGATCAAGTCAGCTAGGTACTCGGGAGATCTAAGATGTATCACCTTATGGGTGATGCATAGTAGTCTGTACCTGCAGAGATATCTAAACTTAAGCCAGCCGAGTGATCGCATTAGAGTCGATATTGATACTATTGAAGAGAACTTCAGTTTATATAGGGTGCGTATAGCACTTCGTTGTATCTTCTCAAGTTTAAGCATAAGCTTTAGGGGTAGATTGCATATAAGTGAGCAGCAGTATATGAGTCTACTGAAGACTAGCGAGTGTATTAGACTTTTAGTCATTGAAAAAGTCAATTTATTACGTGATATATATATATATATATATATATAGTACGTGTATATATATATATATATATAATATTATATATACTATTAGTATACTACTATATATAGTAGTATACTACTACTATTACTACTATACACAATATGCTATATATATAAAACATATTATAAATATATGTATATGCAGGTATACATTTATATATTATAAATACTACAGTAGTATACTACTACTAGTAGTACTACTACTATAGTAATAGTAGTAGTATACTACTATAGTATATATTATAGTATATACTGTATACAGTAGTACTACTACTATAGTAATAGTAGTAGTATACTACTATAGTATATATTATAGTATATACTGTATACAGTAGTATACTACTACTACTACTACAATAGTAGTAGTATAATACTATAGTAGTAGTAGTAGTATACTACTATATAAGTAGTTGACCCATAATTAGTAATAGTAGTAGTTGACCCATAATCAGCCTACGTAAATTAGATCATATCCTAAGTTCGTCGTTCATAATAGATCACTAGGATTTAATAATGATACTCGACAACTTAAAGTTAAAGTAACTTTACCAAAGCTGAAACATACCGCGAAAAGGGCATATTCTTATATTTCTCCAATTAAATGGAATGCTATTCCTCTAAATATTCGTCTTATTATAAACCCCCTTGCGTTTAAAATACGTGTAAAACAGTATTTAATCGATCGAAATTAAATTGTTTATTTATTTATTTTATTCTATTTGTTAGTCGTTCATACACTTATCAGAACACTCTACTGTGTTACTAAATGAGTGTTTAAATAAAACGTCTTGATTTTATTTGATTTAGTAGTAGTAGTAGTAGTAGTAGTAAACATTCTTTTGAATATGTTTTTAAATATTAATTATTCTTTACAAAATTCTTATTTCTTAGTATATTTGTTGTTCTCTTTTTCTATATATTCTAATGTAATTTGTATCTATAATATACAATGTATAACAATATAAGAGAGAGTGTGGTAATTATGCATTATGATAATTATATAGCTATAACTCTAAATATTAATTATTTTTATATGTAAATCTGATAGTCTATATAGTATAATACAGTATAATATAATACTTTATATAAACAATATGCCATCAAATAAAGAAGCTATTTAGAAATGTGTATATATTATGTATTGATGGGAGTATATAATATTGATGTGTACCCTCCATGTCGAGTAATATAGTATGTATACCTCATTATCCAGTAAGGTGACTTTTCAAGTTAGTCGCAGGATTTTCACTAATATGTATTGGTTTTTGTCCGCTTTCTAATAAATCGATATCGTTAATTAAAAATACTAATGTTTTTTGTTTAAATACGCATGAGCAATAGTATTATTTACATTAGATATTTAAATCAATTTAATCAATTAATTTTCAATTTAAATTATAAATATATTCATTTCGAAAGCTTCAAATAATAAACACAAGCCGTTGCTCATTTTCCTATTTATTAAATATAGCTATTCCTGATTCTTCATTTCTAGTATATACAATTAAATCAATGTTAGTTAAATAATACAAACAAATGTAGACAAATATGTTTTATATAAAACTTCCATTACTTTCTAAAATTCTAGAAAAAATTGTAAACAAACAAATAATATCATATTTAAATACCTACGACTTACTAGACAGAAGACAAAATGTATTCCGCAAGAATCACAGTACAGAAACGACACTATAGTATACTATCACTCTTTGACGACTTATACAAATCACTAGACAGCAACTTACCGATACAACTGATACTACTGGACTTATCTGCCGCTTTTGACACTATCGACTTTGACATTTTAATAGAAAGACTTAGATCTATCGGTATAGGGAAGGTACCTATCAAATGGTTTTCAAATTTTATCCGGGGTCGGAGTTTTACTATTAAAATAAACGAAACATTATCACAACCTTATGCTATTAAATATGGAGTCCCACAGGGTTCCACTCTTTCTCCCATACTATTTTCCATTTATTTACTTCCACTCAACAAACTACTGACTAACTTCCCACACGTGAACTATAATCTTTACGCTGACGACATAGAATTACACGCCCAATTCATTCACTCAATTAACTTACAATCATGTTTAACCTCACTGCAAATTTGGCTTAAAAAAAATAATTTGTTACTAAATCCAACAAAAACTGAACTAATCAACTTTATAATCAATTCCACGATCAATACTACAATTCCACTAATAAATATATAAAATAACATAAATATAATACCGACTGAAAATACAAAATACTTAGGTTTCCACTTTACTAACAAACTCGACTTTACTAAACATATCAGTAAAATGAAACAAACTTCTTCCTTTCATATATATAATTTAAAAAAACTAAGACCATACTTAACCAAACATACAGCTATAATTCTATCAAATTCACTGATAATGTCTAGATTTCTATACTGTAACTCTTTACTAGCCGGAGAAAACAAAACAGTTACTAAAAATATTGACCGATTAGTAAATAGAACTACTAGAATTATTTTTAATCTAAAAAACACAGATTACACTACTAGCATTACGAACTTACGGAAATCACTAAACTGGCTACCTACAATTGACAACATCAACATTAAACTACTAACTATACTTTACAAAACTACAAAAACAACTCAACCTCATAATTTACATACTTTACTTCACAAACAAACCACTAACAGACAACTGAGACAAACATATAGACTTGACATACCGACTACACGACTACGAAAGTACGGTAACAAACGATTTAGCTGGAGAGGTGCAACTCTCTGGAATAAACTTCCCCAATACATACTCAAAGAAGATATCTCAATCACCACTTTCAAATATAAACTCAAGGAGCTATTCAAACGTTCCCCACTAAAATACCACATATCTAAATCTCTTTGAAATGTAATCGTGTTATTATATTATTATTAAATTATTATATTTAAGAATGTTATTTTATTTTATTATATTATTTTTACGGATGATCGTTAAATCACGGAACCCACACCTGTAAACTGTTCGACACAGTAAAACACATTGTATAATATTATATTAATCTTTGTGTATAAATAAATACTATTAATACTTACTACTACTACTACTACTATCAAAAATGGGTAGACAAATATATCAAAAAATATTTTTAAAATTCAAAAAATATGTCAAAATATTACAAAATATATTTTTTTTAATTTTCTAAAAATATAATATTTATATATTATATATTAAAATAATATTTTACAAATATTACAAAATATATTTTAAAAAAAATGTCTAAAAATATTTTAAAATATAATAGAGTGGAAATTAATTATTCTCATGAATTATATATACAATCACTATTTATATTAAATTAATTAAATAAAGTTATTTAAAATTATAGAGTGCAAATCAACTATGCTCGTATATTATTGATATACATGATTATTTAATAAACAATATTTATCGATTAATTAAATAAAATTATTTATAGTTATTTAAATTATATTTAGTAATGAATAAAGATGTTTATATTATTTTAAATTATAATTAAAATCATATTTAGTAATAAAGATAAGTTTCTATTATTTTATATAAAATAATGAATTATATTATTATATTATTTCTTCAGAAATTATTGTATAATCCGAAAGAGATTACATAATTAAAATTTGAGAGCGAGGTTAAAAATAAAGTAAATAGGTATAATTAATTAATTTATTGTATTATATATGTATATTTATTTATTATTGTTAACAAATATAATAATTAATTAATAAAAGATTAATATGGAATTACATAATATATTATTAATAATGCATGCCTTTTATCGTTTTTTTTCCGAATAATTAAATTAAATATTAAAATTTTTCAAATAATATCATTTTGATATTTGAATAATTATATTTAGGTATTCACCATTTTCAAATATTTTCTATCAAATTCGAAAATTTACTATTTGAAAGAATTAAATATTCGATTCTCGAAACCGTTTCCAACACTACTGTCAAGTGGACACTGTATATAATGATATAGAATATTAATAAAATAGTATAAAACAATTTATAACTAGTAGAAAAATACCTTATAGAATATGATAGATAGGACTTGTTTCTTGATTAGCTGTTAGAATGGTTATTGTTTCCTTGCTTGATATATGGCAGACTTTACGAGAGGCGACTATTTTGAATATATATGTAATATATGATTAATTTGAGAAAGAAACAACATATTTTGTCAAATTGTGTTTATATAAATTATATGGTAATGATTAATTTTATTAAAAATGTTTATTATATCATCATTTATATATTTTTTTATATAACAATTATTAATTTGTTCTTAGTTTCTTTCTAAATATATGTGCAAACTTACAAATTATAAAAAAAATTACATTATATTAATATTATCTATACAAAAATTATTTGATAACATTATGTAATAAGCTAATTCTTTGAAAAAATAGTAACTTTTATATCTTTAACATGTAATAAATATAGTTATATTTAAACTTGTTTATGTTTTGTATAATATATAACATAATTAAGATACATTATTTGAATGTAATAATATAACTTGGAAGTGTTAGGTTATGCATGATCTATTAATATTTGTATATGTACTTAATATGATAAATAGTGGTCTACTAAAAGAATTATAATTTTTGAAATATTTGTTTCTATAAAATATATGAATATAGATAATAAAGAATTATTTATATATATTAATTTTTAATTATTATTTGGAATATGAAAGATTAAATATCTCTGTGTACTTATATTTAATAAAGTAGTTGTATCTTTTATCAAATAACAAACTAATATTATATTGGTACTTAAGTATATATAATTATATCAAAGGATTTATTTTTCATTAAATTCAACAAACAATAGTAAATATCTTAGGGTAAACAATAATATACTCATATCTAAATTTCATACAGGAAGTGGATATATATATTACAATTAAAATTACGCTTATATTTATATATATATATATTATAGGTGTATTATAATATATATTATATAGATAATATTTGTTGTATCATATTACTTTATAAAGTCATACAATATGACAGTAAATAAATTTAATATTTTAAGATAATAAGAACAAATAAGTATTATACAATATGATAATAAAATATATGGTAACAATAGATATAACAAGATAATATATATTATAACCAAATAGCAACGATATAAACAAAATGAACGTTGTGATCAGAAGATTGGTTAAAGCACCGCCGATACCACAATGACCTTGATATCTAGCCATAGACTATGCGAGAGAAGGTCACACACCCATCAGTGTGTGTGCCCTTATCGTACTTGTTCAGCGAAACAATCTCTTGCCGTTGATGGATCTACTTTTAGAAGAAGAGTTCTCATGTTCACCATGTACCGGTTACTGGAGTAGTAATGTGAATTAGCGCACACGTTAGTAGTGATTTAGAATATTTAAATAATATCTATATAAACTTGTACAATTATTTATATAAAAATAACGCTTTACCAAAGCTTCGGTTAACATTTTGTAAATTTAATTGTATGCTAATATAAGAACTATTTGTTTATAATAATAATGATGATAAAGATTATATTAGTAGTGATGATGATGATGATAATGATTAAGCTAAAGAATAATATCTACACATCAACTTACCTGTAGTTATCGTCAGTGTTGTTCAGGCCCTTATTGCAGCGTATGGACTCGATGCATACGATACGAGTGGTATCGTGTTGAACGTCCATGTGGGAGTTCTATATGTTATCGAGGAACGCCTTCAGCCACCATATCTTGCACCAGCTCTAGATACCACCGAGTCACTGGGATATTAGGTTACTATTACAGCACAACTACTTATAATATGTGTGTACAATAGATTATTATTTTATAAATCTAATTTTGAGTTTAATTTTCAATAAATCTCGTATATCCAATGTATCAAAATATACTTAATTTATCTTAACCGATATAAATAACATTAAATATATTTATTAATAAATTAATATTTTCTATAACGAGAGTATATTTTATGATTATAAAATATTTATAAATAAGTTCAATCGTTTCAATATTAAGTTACTTCTCGATACATTTAAATATGGTCTTTTATTTTTCTTAAAATTAATGTCATTATATTTTGTAAAAAATTTTTCTTATTTAGTTATATAGTTTGATATCGTATTATTAATATCTATATATTGTGTTATATTTGTATATAATTATAGAAAAACCTTTACAAACGTTGCAGTCGTCATTATATTGAAGTATGTTTTCAAGGGACAACCGAGTTAGAATACCAAAAAGTAGGAATTCAGACTCTCATGCGTTTTCGTGTGAACATTGCGGTAAGAAGTTTAAGAGAAAAGATAAGCTTAATGGGTGCACGAGGAGAACCATGAAAATATCCCAAAAGTTATCCACACTACTATATTCAACAGTAAATATATCTGTAAAAAGTATATCGTTGAAAAATATATCTATCAAATAAAATAAAACCATAAATAATTCAATAAGTTAAAATAAATCATTGCATAATAATACATTTATTTATATTGTGAATGTTTACATATATTGTACTAACCTATCAGATTTCTACGCTAAAGAAAACTTTAGTATTCCAACTAGGTTGTCCCTGGAAAACATGCTGCAATATAATGACGACTTTACGAATTTGTACAGGTTTTTCTATATTTATATAAAATGATTTATATCAAATTATATATTAAAAATATAATTTAATTATGTTTACAATATACAATATAATTAATTTTACGAAAACGAGAAGAGAGATAAAAAATGTGGACATATTTAAATATATGGAGGAGTATATTAATATTGAAACAATTGAACTTATTTATAAACAATTTTAATCATAAAATATACTGGTTATAGACAATATTAATTTATTTAATGTTATTTATATCGTATTTTGAAACATTGAGTGTATTAAAAGATTTATTGATATTTTAACTCGAAATTAGTTTTATAAAATAATAATCTGTTGCACACACATATTATAAGGAGTTGTGCTGTAATAGTAACCTAATATCGCAGTGACTCGGTGGTATCTAGAGCTGGTGCAAGATATGGTGGCTGAAGGCGTACCTCGATAACATATAGACCTCCCACATGGACGTTCAACACGATACCACTCGTATCGTATGCATCGAGTCCATACGCTGCGATAAGGGCCTGAACAACACTGACGATAACTACAGGTAAGTTGATGTGTAGATATTATTCTTTAGTTTAATAGCATTTCTTAGCAATATCATCATAATTATTATTACCACTATTACTTTCGCTATTATAATATTTAATATTATTATTATTATAAACAAATAACTATTGATTACTAACCTAGTGATATGCATAAATGACATAGTGATCATGATGAAGTACGTGACTTGCAGGAAATGCTATCACATCACTTTAATAAACGTTGACAGAGGATGTTGCGAGCCTATCCGAACAAGTACATTAGTGTGATAAGAGCACCCGCAGTGATGAGTGGCGCCCCTCTATCGCGTAGTAAATCACTAGATGTCAAGGTCATCGTGATATACAGCAGTGCTTTAACCTATCTGCTGATGAAAACGTTCATTGTGTTAATATCGTAGTTTTATCTTAGTATATATTATATTGTTATATATTTTATTATCATGTTTTAGCTTATCATATTTTATAATACTTATTGTTATCTTATTATTTTACAATTTTAATTTGATATGTTTATATATAACTTTTTATATACTTATATTTATAAGTTATACTTACATTAGTATATTTATACATACAAATATTACTGCTATATATATATTATTTAATCGATTTAACACTGCATTAATTAAAGTACTGGTAAAAAATGTAAAAATTAAGTTATTAAATAATCATACACTTAAAACTAGTAAATACATGTACGTTTGTTAATTCATGTTTGATGAAACTTTTATTTTCAGTTAGTCATTTTATCGTTATTGAATCATGGTCCAGGAGTACAAATTTGTATTTGATTCAAAAATCAAATGTAAAAATTAGCTTTTAAATTAATGACTTTGATATGATCATATTTAATTCATAATACAATTTAATACACATTATATTATTTGGAATGTTGAGATAAAAATATAAAAACATAATTCAATTAAAAGCTAATGAATAAATACTTATTTTTAATCAAATATTTACATAGATGGTATTTTATTAACAACATTTATTAACTTGATTTAAAATTAAATTTTAACACCTATATTATATATATTATATATTATATAGTATATATAAATATTATATATATATATATCTGTAAAGTGTATAACCTGTATTTAATATAGTTAGAATAAATAATTGGTCTAGAATCTAGACTCTAGATTTATATTAATATAATTGTATCTAATAACTACCAACATTATTTTGAGTTACCAATATTTTGTTATTTTGTAATTCAGGTATTTATTACACAAATAAGTGTAATTAAATTTATATATTGAACTATATCTAGTATGGTATTACGTATCAAATAAATACATTAATTAAGATAATTTATAAAATATTACTATAGTAACCTATAGGTTATTATAGGTTATCCTACTTATATTACTTATGAGTAATAACAATAATTGTTTTAATTTATTAAAATATCATTCTATTAATTATTAATAGTTAAAATATGAACTTTGAATACATATCACGCTATTATGTATTCGTTTTACAAATAATTATTAATTTGATAAAGTTTTATATATATTTTAATAAGTAATTAGTGAATTATAAATTTAAATTTTTTTAAATATACATTTTTTGAATTCCTAATAATATTTATGAATAAATCCGTAATAATACGCTAATATCTAAATAATCTATCAATATTTTTTTAGAATTATTGTAATTAAAGTTCGTTTATAATTTGTATAATTAAAATCTGGTAATAAAACATCATAAAAACCTTTATATAATACGAAATGTAGAGTTTATCAAAAAACGAACTAACATTGTGTGCAAGTCAAAATAAAAGATGGATTCCAGATATCACGTGCATATTTTGATAAACATTACTGAGGACCGTTTCCGATATTTTATTTATGTCCGATTTAATTCATGTGAATGTGTCAATTTTAAAATTTGTTTAATATTTGTTTAATATTTGTTTAATAAATGAATTGACTTATATTGAGTCAATGTTTAAATATAAATATCAGTTTTTAAAAGTAATTTTATATATTATCTATTTTATACTAAGAAGGTGTTTTAATAGTTATTTTATGGATAATTAAATATTAATTTCCGAAAATAAAAGATTTATTTCTAAAAAATATAATACTTATAATAAATTATATACTTATAATACCTAAATATCTAAAATTTAAAATAATAAATACTAGGTATAAGTAAGATTATATACCTATAAGTAAGATTATCTTATCTTAAAAAATATGTTTTGTAAGTACAATCAATATAATATTTGTTAGAAATGAATATTTAATTATCAATAAAATAAATATTAAAATATATTTCTTTCTATATATATATATAAATATAATATATGATCTCAATATCTATTATGTTTACACTTTTATCTAATATACATACCTATTATAATAAATATTATGTGATGTAATTTATTATAATTATTTAATTAATGGATATATGAACTACTTTTAAAATAATTATTTATAACATATAACAACAGAATAATAAATATAATGTTTTTTTTAAATGTCCTACTAATAATGTTATACATATTTGTAGAAGTAATTTTATTATTTTAATTAAATATAAAATTATATATATAATATAATTTATAAATTATATATATATTATATAAATTTATAATAGTGTATGATTTAGTTTTTATATTATTTCATTCATATTATATGATTCATAGAAATATTTAATTATATCACAGCATTTTATAAATATATGTGAATTAAAAATTCTGGAAAAGTGAAACATATTAAATAAACTGCATCAGTATAGTTAATTTGTAATAAATATTGTTATGGTGAAATTGAATTCTCATTTATCTACATTTGTATTATATTAATCGTTTATATTTTATTCATTAACAATTTTTTTGTAGGATTTATGGTTTCTGAGATATCGAGAGTGTCTGTATTCGGTTACTTTCCCCTATATACATATTTCGATAATTATTTTTGCCTCATTAGATATAATATTTCCTTCTGAATACGTATATCGCATGTTTTAAAAGCGGCTAACTACAATATTTAATTTTTTCATAAACCATTAATCATCCCCCTCACCGATGTCCTTGTTATGCTACACTTCCTTCACCAGTAACCTTGAAACCCATCTCTCATCTATTAGAGTTACACCCAACAGATTGCTTTCCATTACATCATGTTTTAATATAATATCGTTCATTTATATTTTCATATTATTATTATTTTAGCTGGTGTTTATAAACTTTATTTTACATTACTAAGACTGGTCTAACTATGTTATTGTGCCCAATACATTTATTTCACCATTAACATCATCATCATCATAATACATAAAACGTGTAGCAAACATTTAAATTAATTTAAGAATTAGTCGATGTTGAATTTATAACCCATACTTATGATGACCGTATTTAATCAAAGCATCACTAATAATATTAATAACTATAGTTATATCATTAACATAATTTATATAACATTTACATATATAGTTTGAAATAATTAATAAAATAAGATTGATTACTTTATTATTTTCATAGAAGTATATATTAAATATAATTATGTTTTATAATACGTTGATAATTATAATTAGAAACTTAACAATGGTATTTGTACTATAACAATGGTAGAGGTATGCTGTAACAATTATGTATAGGTATGTATTTAACGTAAGGTAAGTATCACTTTCATCAGATATAACAACGGGTATGAAATTATCAATTATGGCAAAATATATTGAACATCAGGTAAGTTCAAACATTATCTGATATAGGTAATCTACAATCACAGATAAATTATATATATATATATATATAATATTAATTATCTTCAGAATTTTCTAAAATAAAATATTAAAATAAAATCTTAGACTCACGAATATATTGCGCTTAACGAGAGCCTGCTATATACATTACTATTTAGAACTACAACACATACGAGCACATATTAATCATCATTATCATCAGCATCTATCACTTTTACTATTGCATATAATTATAAAAATAAGGGTTTGCACGATACAATAATTTGCTACATCACAGTTGTGAATCCAGCACTAAAATAATAAGGTGTAGGATTAATAGCAATAATATTAGTTTCACTTGTATCAGTAATATTGAATAACAACTGGTGTTAACAATCCCACCTACCGTAACCACTACCCCTACTAGTAGTGGATGCTGATAGAGCTAAGATATAACTACGTAGAATAGTAGGTAGGCTTTACAACTGATGTAAATACCCCCCACAATCCCTACTAGTAGTGGGTGCTGATAGAGCTAAGATAGCCTCTCATAGAACAGAAGATACGCCTGACAACTCAGCACTGCCTGTTCTGTAACTGAACGTACACTCGAGTCAGAGCAGTAGTACCACTTGCTTCCTTCGGGTGATTTGTAATCTATTGGGGGAGGGGAGATAGATATATAATGTGTGTAAAGGGGGTATCCTACTAACATTATTTCCGGAAATAATTTCAGGAAATGTTTGCTAGCAAGTGATTATCTAGCAAGCTAACTACAATTATAGTGGGATACCCCATTAATTTCCGGCAAATTACCTGAAATATGATAACTTTAAAGAGGGTATCCCACTACAACTTGCCAGAAAATCACGTTCTATCAGATAATCTATAAGAGCAGATTTTAGAAAATTCTCGAAAAACTACATTTGCGAATATTTGTAAACATCTAACATATTTGATCACTAAAAACCACATTTATTATTCTTAAATTTGCAGGAATATTGGCTGAAGTTTGGTCTCAGCTTAAGATAAATCAGCATGTGTTACATATTCTATTAAGGTTTTAACGTACATTCTGATTTAAAATGGAGTAAGTAAATTGCTTAACTCAACTTTTGATATCATCAGTATAACCATATTATTTGTCTAACCCAGTTAGTTAAATTTGGATTATTGTAGCTTATTTTCAATAAAACCAACATGTATTAATTAATATTTACTGATTTTGTGAATGCAGTAATGGCATATATATCAACAAATAACTAAATTTAGAGAATCATTTCAAAGAAAATTAAATTATAATTATATATATATATATATATTAATCATTAATTATAATATTAATTATTTTACTAATTATTAATTAATTATTACAAAATTAAAAATATTAAATCTGTGGTTAATATACATTTGAAACATCTGAATATCTATAAATAACTATCAATAGTATAATTTCTAAATCAATTAATATTGAATATGCTTAGAATAAAAACTTGTCAACAATTAATTAATTATTATAAATTTTTATCGGGTATATTTTTTAATAAATTGAAGATATATACAAATATTTATTTTAAACAGTACAACAAATTAATTTAGATGTATTTTATAATATGTATTCATTTTGTTATGCTTTTAAATAGTTTATAATAAATTTAAAAAGCACATTAACAATGTACTAATTAGCCATTATTATTATAAATTAACTTGAGGGCCGGCGAAATATATGATTTGTGAAATAAATATAATTTGTATTAAAATAATATTATATATAATCAGTAAATTTAATATATTATCTTTAAAATGATATATGACTTGATGCATAAAAGTAACTAAGTGTCATAATAAATAAACATAGATAAATACATCTATATATAAATAAAGATTAAAATGATAGTAACATATTTATAATTGCTTTTTAAAACTGATATTTCTGATTTTTTAAGTATAATTTTGAATATTTGAATATCCATCATTTTTGATCTACATATATGAATAATATATAAATTTATATGAAATTTCAGAAATTAATCATAATAAATATCTCTTCGTATAAATTAATTATTTCCTATAACATGGTTCCCAGACTTTTTTCTTCGGAGACCACTTTTTAAGTTTTTTTTATATAAAACGACCCATAAGTATAATTTTTTTTAAATAAAATATTTAAAAAATAAGTTTTAACTTTTAAAAATAAATTTATGAAAAATATATAAAATATATAATATATTATTTTTAAATATTGTATATTTTCATTCTTAATACTAATTTATCAATATCTGACTATGTTTCTGATAGAGTGCCATTCGGGTCTGGTTCGACTTCTTATTTATTTATTTTTTATTTTGTAAATTTAATAAATCTGTTAAGGCCCTTAATCATAGATATGCAAAACTTGCAAAAGTTAAAATATATTTAATTATTAAATTAAATAAATCTGGAAAGGATATTTATACCGAAATAAAAATATGTCATAGTTCTTTCGTTTCAAATTCGTGCTTGGCATTATTATGAGTTCACTTTGTACCAGGTTATATTCATCAATATCTTTAATATCAGCATAAAAGTGATGAAATGCTATATTATAAAGATGATTGTCAATTTCTAGTATATACATTTTTAATTCATCTGAAAGATTACTGCGTTGTTTTATTGTATTCAATTTCAGTTTGCAGAATTTGATTAGAAGATTCCAAATATTTAATATATGTATGTAAAATTGCGAAGTTCTTGTTTAAAGTCTTACTATACTAGTTATCCAAATTTCTAATAAATCCATAAATCTGAGATATTAATTCAGGCAAGTATTTATTTTTTCCAATGTTAACAATTTAAATATTATATGAGATTATATATTAATAAATATTACCTAGTAAATAAGTGTTCAGTGTATTAAGTAAATCAAACATCTCGACAAGATATAATAATCCTAAGATGAATTTATTTTCTTCCCATTTCATTGCTAGTTAAATCATATTTTCTTGAAGAAAAATAATAATTTCATCCTTAAGAGAATAAACTCTCTACAACTTTAATCTTTTGACAGCCATCGGACCTGAGTATAATATAACAAGTTGACAAAGTATGAGTCCATTTCTTCATACATTTTATTGAATAACTGATTTCTCAAAAAACTTCACCTAATGAAATTCAAGGTTTATATTACTGTTTAAAATTGTTGATAAATATTCTGGAATAACTCGTAAAGCTAACGCTTGTCTATGAATTACATAGTGTATACTGATTACTTCTGGTGATTTATTTTTGATAAGTTTAATTAATCCTGATTTTATGCCTAACATACATGGTGCTCCGTCAGTACTCACCGAAATTAATTTAATCCATTCTAAATCGTTAGAAATACAAAATGAATTTATTATATTAAATATATCCACTGTTTTAGTTGTCGTTGTAATTGGTTCACAGAAAAGGAACTCTTCTTTTATATATTTTTGTATTATATAACCTAAGAATACAACATGTGAGTTACATTAGTGGATTCATCCAATTGTATACTTAATATTTAACTATTTTTGAATTCACATATAACCTAAAATTAATACAAAATATCAGAAATGTAAATAAAATATAAATTTAATCACTCTATAATCAGTAATTTATAAATTAATTAATATTTATATATATTTATTTTTCAAATTGAGATGCTTAGTTTCAAGGTGAAATCGTAATTTATTAGTTTTTAAACGATTCCTTGCTTAATGTAGCATTGTATACAACACATTGTGGAATTTCGATATTATTGTTTATTATGAAGGTAAATCCAAATGATAAAATACTATCATTATATTTTCTCTTATTAGAATTCATGTTTTTAGATATAAACAGATGTTGTGTTTAATTAATTATCTTTGAATTGTTGTTATTATCTAAAATCAATATATATATAAATATTTATTGGAGCGAAGATTGTGGCGATTATAAACATAAATAATGCCATATATTTTAATAATTATATGTTTTAATCATTAATAATTAATTTATTTATTTTTTTTTATTTTTATTTTTTATTTGGTGGAGTCCTTTCATCCCATCCAGGAACTTAGATGAAGTTTTCACTTATAACCATATATGGCTCTAATGTCCCTTCGAAGCCGCTCTCATGTTAAGGCATCCATGGTTTTAACGAGAGCCGATCATTTATTTATACACAATTATATAAGATCACTTCTAAATAATATTTTAAGACCCATTTTATAAAATTAATTAATGGTCCGGACGAGGGTCGAACCCGTGTCCTACTGCTTGTGTGTCTGACGCCTTAGTCACTGAGCCACACAGGCAGTTTAATGTAAAATATATTAAATATTACTATGGTATTAATCTTTAGAATATATTATAGTTATATAAATTTAATATTTAAGACATAATTATTATAAAAATTAATTGTTATTTATTTTAATGTTATACAATTTATAAAATAACGCGACCCATAAAAAAACGGCAGTCGATCAACTTGTGGGTAGCGACCCCCATTTTGGGAAACACTTACCTAGAACTATAACTAAGTTACTGGAATTATTGGACATTTTATTATTTTAAAATTAGTGTTTTATTAGTCTCATTCTCATCATCTTATAATTATCATATAATTCTATTTCTTAATATATTTATATAGATCTGAATATAATTAATAATATACAAAAAATTTAGTCATTCTCTTATTAAATTCCGAAGTTATCATACTTTTAGAAACAAGGATTTCCTATCTTCACAATGTAAATATCATATATGATTCGCTAGCCCTTAAATTCTGTTTTTCTTCTTCATTATTTTATAATATTTCTATATCGTGCATATGTATGGTATATATTTAGAATAACGAGGACAAAATTAACAAAATTTTATTTAAAAATATTTATAAATTCTTATAAAAATCAAACAAAATTGTATAATAATGATATATATTTTCTACATATGTTATGAATATATGGTAAAGATGTTGAATACTGATAATATGAACTGACTACAACTGATAATAGTTGCATAGAAACCTTGACTTCTGATGTAATTCTTCTGGTAGACTTTAGACGAACTCAGCCCGTTGTTACTAGAATTTAGTTCGTATTTCAATCTCTTAAGTGTATAGTTAAGGGGTTAAAGTTAGATGTATGAGGTTAAGGTTATATATGAGGTCAAGGTTATATGTATGCTAACGTGTATTTCACTGAAGTAATCGGCCAGAATGCTGGTAGTGGTCATTCTGCCTAGAGTTCTAAAGTCTCTATGTTCAATTACTGTAGGACACAATAGTCAATAATTGTATGTAAGAAGTAATGTGTTTATTATACACATTTAAAATTAATTCAGTAAAATGACCACACACACACACACACACACACACACACACATACATACATAAGCAAACACACATACATACATATACCTACTTACAAATGCCTAAATACAAATATTGTATTTTATTATTATTAATCAGTGATTGAGATACAATTAGAAATACAATTAAACTAAAATGTATTCACATATACCAAAGATTTTCCGAAGGAAAGATATAACACTTACGCGAAATCGTGTAATTCGAATTTTTATACAAAATACCCTGGTGCCATCTATAGCGGGTTACTTTTAGGAACTATGTGTTGTTTATAATGTAAATTCGTATTTAACTATACACTTTTAAAATGTTAAATAATATGCTTTAAATTAATATTTATATGATGAAAACTAAGTGTTCATTACTAATATATAACAAACAAATATGATATGTATGTTTTAAATGCTATAAGTATATATTTAGTGAGTAAAAGCTAATTTATATTGCATGTAATTTAATAGAGCAATGAAAACATTGTTGTATGCAAACAGAGCCGAACCTAAATTTATTTCAGTGATTTCGATACTACTGCTAGCAGCGGTTGGGGATATTACTAAATTACGTTGCATGCATAGGGAGTGTTATATCTTTGCTTCGCAAAATCTTTGCATATCCTATGAAATATGTACACAATTGATGAAGATGGTACAATGTTATAGTGATTTGTAAACAAATTCATAAGTTTATTTTGATTGAATTTTAATTTGGATTTAATATGAAAAATAAACTTTATTATTCAGAAGTAATACAATATATCATGACACGTTACCCAGCTATTAATTATAACTTATATGCAGACGACTAACTATATTTCAATAATGAATTCCACCCAACTATAAATTTGTATAATGAACTACAAAACTAGCTAACAAATAATAACCTACTATTAAACCACAATACAAATATTAAATATCACTAAACACCAAAATACTTACTTCCCTGACAATCTAATTAACCAAGCCAATCTAAATACCTAGGTAATCTTTTAATAACAAATTAATGTAGAGAAACATTACAGAATACTGACTTAATCTACGACTGCATAGCTAATTAAGTGACGGTGAAACCTAAAATATCAACATTTAGTTTATTATAAAAATAATGATAAATATAACATGTTATTTAAAAGAAAATATAAGTATAATAAATTTGAATTTTAAAACATCAGTTCATGAAAAAAATGTACTTATTATTATTCAAAATATATAACTAAAACTTTAGAAAGCTATCTCAGAAAATTTTATTTAACTTTTTCATTTTTTTCAAACGGCCTTCAATTTTTAGAGGATGAAATGAAGTTGCTCATCATCGATATGAAAGAACAATTATCGGTAGAACAAACCTCGACCCTTAGAATTTCAAAACTATATCATTGTACTATTAAAAACATTTCCATAAACATTATTTCTCATATTGATTATTTCTAATAGAATTATACATTATTATATATAATAGCTTTATTCATAGTTATATCTATGTTTAATATATATTATTAGAAAATTTTACATTATAAATTATTACCATTGATGTGTTTAAATAAATACTTTTGATGACACCCTCACACAGACCCACACATAAATACAAAATACTCACTTTCAAATTCCAATATATATAAATATACAAATATACATACCGATATAATAAAGTGAAAGAGGGTGAAGGAAAGATGGTGATGAATGAACAGAAAAGAGGGTAAAGGGGGGGGGGGGAAACAGGTGTATGATATAGAACTACATAATATTGTAAACAGTTAGGCTTCATATGAAGTACCTGTATGTGATGACCTATATAATGCAATGTATGTACTGCCCCCTATAATATCACACATATATTCAGAGCAGTTCATTTAAAGGGTATTCACCATGTATCTTCAACATATGACAATGGTAACTATCATAATACAAGTTTTCCTACACTTCCAGCTATATAACTATCTTACACATATATATATATATATATATATATATATATATATATATATATATATATATATATATATATATATGGATATGTAGAAATATTAATAGCCATCAAAAAGGTTTACATTTTTACAAATATATTATTTTTGAAAATACATAGAAATAGTATTTATATTTAATATTATTATAGAGAGAGTATTACAGTGTGAGATAGAGAGAGTGAGAGAGAGGGAGGAACACAGAGAGAGTAAGGTGAAAGTATTCCTTATAAGGGAGTGCAAACCTTTGGATATTATATTAAAGTAGTTATGATAGGAAGGGGGACAGGGGGAAGAGGATGAGAGAGAATATGTAGATAATGGTGATAGACAGGGTAGGGAGGGGAGTGTGAGAGAGTGGAGAAGAGGATAGGACGAGGAGTGTGAGAGAGAGGAGAAGAGGTATAGAATAAATAGAGAAGGGTGATAGAGAGTGTAGGGAAGGGAGTGTGAGGGAGAAGAGGGAGAAGAGGATAGGGAGAGGAGTGTGAGAGAGAGGAGAAGAGGTATGGAATAAATAGAGAAGGGTGATAGAGTATAGGGAGGGGAGTGTGAGATAGGAGAAGAGGATAGGGAGGCAGAGGAGTGTGAGGGAGGAGAAGAGCATACAAACCATTAGGCATGACATTCACATAGGCTATATAGTGACCAGAGGTCAATCCTCCGGAATGTTCCACAACTCCGTACAGTCTATAGTTGACCAGTACATCAGGGCCGCTCAGATTCTATTGGTGTAGTGGTAAGTGTAGGTAGTGGTCAGTGTAGTGGTCAGTGTAGGTAGTGGTCAGTGTAGTGGTCAGTGTAGTGATGTTATTTCACAAGTGAAATGAAAGTAATAATTTTTTGTAGTGTTGACGTTGTAGAGTTCAAACTAACAATATATGCATATTTAATGTCCTTGGTCCTTAATGTATAGTATATATATAATTGTTTACGACGAAGAAGAAGTTGTTATATATTATTCTTACAATAGAAATCATTAAGGTATTCATATTTATATATAGAGAAAGATTAAGGTGGGTAGAATATAACATTTGAAATGGTTATATAAAATATGGTTAACGCGAAACTTATTATATATATATATTAATTAATATATATATATATATATATATATATATTAATTATGATATATTAATTATTTCGAGTCCAGGCAGTTCTTGAATTTCTCTTGTGTTTATAAAGAACTTAATAAACAATAAATCAAAACACAAGAAAAAAAATGTTACTATTTGTATTGTATTGTCCGGGGCCTCTCACAGTTATTTATAACATGTACAAGTCTATGACTTCTTGAGGGGTCCATTTGTATCCGCTATTTGTATTGTATTCAATATATATAAGAGATTTCAATAAATAAATATTATTATTATTATTATTATATATATATAGATGAGATGTAATATAATCTCTAAAAATAGAGCTACTCTTCACAATTATTATGTAATAGTAGAGTTATTAATAGGTGTTCAGTTATATGTAAATACAGCAGATTATATAATAAAGTAACAAGATATGAATGCTAGGCTGTACCTGAGATAACTTTGATGAACTTATGTAAATAGGTATTTGATGATGAACTTATCAAAAATATAGAATAATTATTTATATACAAATATTATTAACTAAGCAGTATTATTAACTTAGTATTATTATTAACTTAGTATTATTATTAAGTAGGAGTATTAATAACTTAGCAGTATTATTAGTATAGCAGTATTATTAACTTAGCAGTATTATTAACTTAGTAGTAGTATTAAGTAGCAGTATTATTAAGTAGCAGTATTATTAAGTAGCAGTATTATTAAGTAGCAGTATTATTAAGTAGCAGTATTATTAAGTAGCAGTATTATTAAGTAGCAGTATTATTAACGTAGTAGTAGTAGTAGTAATGACTAACTTGACACATGGAACTGCAGTAGGGTGACATGTCCAGCAATAGCGGAAAGTTAACGTGTGTTTGGAGCTTCTTAAATTGATGGCCTACCTTTAAACAGAGAGAAGGGGAATATATTACTTGGGAAGAGTAATATATCATCGAAATATCACAAATATACATTTTTGTTGAAAGAGTTAATTGATTATATTACTAAATATAGTTCAGTAGAAATTTCGTTTTATAAACATTTTAATAATTAACTATTTTATATTGATTAATAACTATTAATATCATTTCCTTGTAGAAATTTAATTGTGAAATGTATATGGCTTATTAATTATTAGAGACAAATGGAAGATCTATTTATAATATTTAATAACTTATTAATCATTATATAATATATAATGTGTGACAAAAATTGAAAATATTATATTCCATATTATTTTGAAGCCTTTAGTAGAAATCAAAGAAATATAACTTAAAAGAAAAGATAAACAAATAAATTATTCTTTTAATAAATAATAACAATTATTATTATTATTATTATTGTAATTGGACCCCGTTTAAATATAATATATATTAACAATAGTGTATAACATGTATATAACACAGTGAAAGCCCTGTGAACACTGTACCTGTTGAAAACGTTTAATGTGCAGTGTCAGTATTGCAGGTAATGAGAATATCAGTAGCCGCTTGGACGCAGTGTTATATATGGTCTCCACTTTCTTATCTGCAGCGGTACAGTCAACATTGTAATATCATCATAATAATAGAGGTAGTAGTATATTGAGTTAAATAGTAATGTAGATATTTGGTAGTGTTATGCAGGCAACCTTTAGGATTGGAGGATTTCTTCTTGGCGCGAGTGCAAGCCGAACATCCAAACTTATTGCTGCCTTCGAGTCGCTCCTGACCGCAGAACTGAGTGAGACAGCTCTCCACCGACTTGCAGTTCTTGTCAGTTACCTCTACATTGGGGCCAGTGCTGGGGGTGGGTCTAAACGGTAATATGGACCTCAATCTCCAGTTGATTAAACTATCGGTATCCATTAGATCTTCGTTGATAACGTTGTGATTTCTAACACCTCCTCTGTTCAGAGGTGATGATTGTGCCTCGGTATTGTTGATGTTGTTCATAGTACCGGTCAATTTCGCGTTATTGTTCATATTTGTCACACTATCTCCATTGATATTAATATCATCATTGATATTAATATCTCCATTGATATTACTCTCTACATTGATATTAATATCTCCGTTGATATTACTCTCTACATTGATATTACTCTCTCCATTGATATTAATATCTCCATTAATATTAATATCCCCATTGATATTACCATCATCATTGATATTACTCTCTACATTGATATTAATATCTCCGTTGATATTACTCTCTACATTGATATTACTCTCTACATTGATATTAGTATCTCCATTGATATTAATATCTCCATTGATATTAATATCCCCATTGATATTACTATCATCATTGATATTTCTATCTACATTAATATTACTATCATCATTGATATTAGTATCTCCATTGATAATAGTATCTCCATTGATATTAATATCTCCATTGATATTACTATCTCTATTGATATTACTATCATCATTAATATCTTCATTAATATTGACAGTTACGTTAGCTACGAAGACTGCAGGTTCCCTCTCAGGTTTAGACAGTTTAATATCGCTGTTCAGATCTGTATCGTGTGCATGATTAGCTGCTGTTACTGCTGCTACTTCTGCTGTTACTACCGCTACTGTTACTACTGTTGTTGCCGTCGTTACTGCTTCTGATGCTGCTTCATCAGTATCTTGATCGTGGTATGCTTGGTCATCATACGTGTATCCACTACCCACATATACAGCACTGTTACTACTATGAATCATACTACTATATTGATCATAGCGGGGGCATGGTTGACAGGACACCAGTGATATATTATTAGCGACATCTTCCCCCTCTTCTATCTCGCTTCGTTCATCGCTGTCAACCTCGGGATACAGTTCACAGACAGCTCCTCCTAACATCCACTGAGAGCTATCAGTTGCAGCGTGTTGGATTAGCGAGTCGGAACTAGTGCAAGTGGGGGTGGTGGTGGTGGGGGCTGTAGTGGTGGTGGTGGTAGGGGGGCCTAGATTAGGTATCGAGATAGCTCCGATATTCTTGTAGGCCTCTGCTATTAGTTCGCGTGACATTTCGAAACAAGACGCCTCCTCCTGTTCCATCAGCGTCACTGAATCAGAAGTTATACTCAATTCTATTACAGTTTGTTTACAGTCATCAGTAGTAGTAGTGCTGATGGGTGTAATGGTGTCAACTAGGGCCTGCGTCGTACTATTGGTGAGATCTACCTCTACCCCATCTTGTTGTTGTTGTTGTTGTTCAGTAGGTAATGAAGTCTCGAGTAAGGTAGACTGTACAGTAGTAGTATTAGTAGTAGTAGTAGTAGTAGTCTGTGTAGTCTGTGGTGTATTAGACATATCTAGCGCTGTATTGCCTGTTACACTAGTAGCGGAGGAGGAGGAGGAGGAGGAAGAGGTGGTATCACTATAGGTCAGTGGGGGAGGGGTTACACTATGGCCGGCTACGGTCAAGTCTCGAGTGGTTTGGCTGCTAGGAGTGACCGCTGTCCAGGGGTACACGGGAGGTAGGGCATTGTTGTTAGTGTTGCCGTCCGATGAGGTCACTGTAATGAGATGACAGTGATGAGGTCACTGTAATGAGATGACAGTGATGAGGTCACTGTAATGAGATGACAGTGATGAGGTCACTGTAATGAGATGAGAGTGATGAGGTCACTGTAATGAGATGACAGTGATGAGGTCACTGTAATGAGATGAGAGTGATGAGGTCACTGTAATGAGATGACAGTGATGAGGTCACTGTAATGAGATGACAGTGATGAGGTCACTGTAATGAGATGAGAGTGATGAGGTCACTGTAATGAGATGAGAGTGATGAGGTCACTGTAATGAGATGAGAGTGATGAGGTCACTGTAATGAGATGACAGTGATGAGGTCACTGTAATGAGATGACAGTGATGAGGTCACTGTAATGAGATGAGAGTGATGAGGTCACTGTAATGAGATGACAGTGATGAGGTCACTGTAATGAGATGACAGTGATGATGGTAGTGGTAGGCATGATGATGGTGCTTTGATTATTATTAATAGTATTACATAATTTACTATTTAAATAATAAATATAAATTTCAATAAATATCTGAATGTGATAATGTAAGAGTATGAAATTGTGTACGTATTTTTGTGTACAATATATCCAGTACTATTGTTCAATGAATGGTCACACTTGATTTATCATGCAGTGAAATAAGTCTAGAAATCAATATTAATGTAAGTTGAGTATATTATACAGATAATGCAGTACAGAAAAATCTAAAATTAGATATTATACATAAGCATCCCATATTAATAATATGATATTATACATTTATTATTTTTGTGGAGTCCTTTCATGCCATCCATGAACTTAGATGAAGTTTTCACTTATAACCATATGGATCTAATGTCCCTTCGAAGCTGCTCTCATGTTAAGGCATCCATGGTTTTAATGAGAGCCGATCATTTATGTATACACGATTATATAAGATCACTTCTAAACATTATTTAAGACTAATTTGTCCAGATGTGTTTGAATTCACGTTCTACTACAAAATTAATTAAATAACTAAATAGTAAATAAAATATAATTATTTAGAAACTGGAATACTTTATACAAGGTATTATAATTGAATATAATTGAAGTAGTAGTAGTAGTAGTAGTAGTATTAGTAGTAGTAGTAGTAGTAGTAGTAGTAGTAGTAGTAGTAGTAGTAGTAGTAGTAGTATTAGTAGTAGTAGTAGTAGTAGTAGTAGTAGTAGTAGTAGTAGTAGTAGTAGTAGTAGTAGTAGTAGTAGTAGTAGTAGTAGTAGTAGTAGTAGTAGTAGTAGTAGTAGTAGTAGTAGTAGTAGTAGTAGTAGTAGTAGTAGTAGTAGTAGTAGTAGTAGTAGTAGTAGTAGTAGTAGTAGTAGTAGTAGTAGTAGTAGTAGTAGTAGTAGTAGTAGTAGTAGTAGTAGTAGTAGTATTAGTAGTAGTAGTAGTAGTAGTAGTAGTAGTAGTAGTAGTAGTAGTAGTAGTAGTAGTAGTAGTAGTAGTAGTAGTAGTAGTAGTAGTAGTAGTAGTAGTAGTAGTAGTAGTAGTAGTAGTAGTAGTAGTAGTAGTAGTAGTAGTAGTACATTAAACTAAATACAAGAATAGCATTACAAGTAAATCAATATAATACTTAGATATAAATATATATTATCTGATACGCAAACTTACGATTACAATTAAGGCTGTGATAGCATGGTAGTTAGAACAGACTACCGTTGTATCTACTCAATGTATAAACTGACTGTCTTGCTACAAATCACACACACACACACACACACACACACACACACACACACACACACACACACACACACATACTCACACACTATACCGTACAGTACACATACAACACTTACCCGAGGTGGCATTACTAGACGTCTCCTTCTTACTCTTAACTGACTGCTGTATGTATAATGTATTCACATTATAGGTATATAGAATACATATGGGTGTAATATAGATAAGTATCTATGGTATAGTAATCAACGATTACTTATTATAGTAACAAATATGCATGCGTCTCGCTGCTAGCAGTGGTATCGAAATCACTGAAATAAATGTAGGTTCGCGGCAATTTTCATATAACAATGTTTTAATTATTCTATTAAATTACATGCTAAATAAATTAGCTTTTTCTCGACACATAGATATGTATAGAATTTAAAACCAACATATCATATTGCTTTGTTATATATTAGTAATTAAAACTTAGTTTTCATTATATAAATAATTATTTTATAACATATTATTTGACATTTAAAAAATTATAGTGTAAATTCATATAATATAGGTAAACATATATAGATATACATAGTCATTATTTGTGTTGTATACAATATTATATTTAAATATATTAATTTTAAGGGGATGTCAGAGTCCAAAATGATACAAAAAAATTTATTTTGTAATAATTTTGTATTCCATAATATTAATAAATATAGTAATATATTGTAATACAATATATATTATAAATATTATTATCTATAAGATTTATTATCATTATTATAAATTTAATGAATAGAATAAAAAATGTTTAGCTCAATTCAATGAATAAAAATATGCACACCTTATTTTGCATTTACTTGTATAACTTGTATAATCTCTATACATGAAATAGCGGGTGTCATGTGACATCCCTTAAGGGGATGTCACACACATTGTTTTGGTGAAAATATTTTTGTATGAAACATTTTTTTTATTTCATAATACTATTCTATGATTTGTTTTTTAATATCTGTAAAAAAAATATTTATGAAAACAGTCTAGAAATAACATAAAAAGTGGTATATAAAGTGGTATATGATATATAATGTATTCATATATATTCAAATGCTGTTTTCTCAGAATAATTATTTCGCGCTAGGTATGTGTATATAAATGTAGGTATCACAAAAACTATTATATGTATTCTACTAATTTTTATTGCATTATATAAATAACATATATATGAATAATATTACAGGAGTCATTTTCTAAATTTGTATGTGTATAATTGCAAAAAATAACAATTTCTATAGAAATTCCGTAAATTAAAAAATGTGTTCATATATATATATATATATTCATATATAGTTCATATATATATATATATATTATATAATATATATTATAAAAAATACGTCCTGTATTATCATGTGTATATGTATAGAATATAATATAATACAGAAATTAGCTCAATTCAATGAATAGAATTCTGTGTGCCTAGTTTTGTATAGACCCATTATTTGCTATCTCTATACATAGAGAGGCGGGCGTTATGTGACATCCCCTTAACTCTTTAGGTCCCAACAATTTTAAATAACTATGCATTCAATACCCAGAGATTATGTATATTTCAAAAAAATATACGCATGTTTTTAATAAACGAAAATGTGTACTCATACATTACTATTTGTCTATTACAAGTGATATTTATTTTGATTAGTATATAATATATTATATTAATCTAAAGAAAAAAATCAAAAATAATCATTATTCATAATATTATATTCAATTAATTATAATAATTATAAAAAAAAATTATTAAAAATAAATATGAAATTAAAATTAAAAATAATATATAAAATATTCGTATTTATATATAAATATATATTGATAAAATATTTACTATATATTATTCAACATGATAATTAAAAAAAATTATAACTTAATTAATTATTGAATAAAATAAGGATAATTACCTAAAGACAATATTTGTACTTTTTTCTAATTTTTAATTTTATTTAAGAATGTATTCAAGGTTAACTATCATAATTAAATAATCATTTTCTTTCATTACATGTTAAGTTATTTTGTTTTGTTATATATTTTTATAAATTATGTAATTAAAAATTCATAAAAATAATAATTATTGAATATTTTATAACTGTTTATATATAGAAAATGATTATAAATTATTTAAATTGTGTATTATTATGTAATAAAGATGTATTCAAGATCAAATATCATTGTTAAATAATCATTTTCTTTCATAATAAGTTATTATATTTTAGAAAGGTATGTATTTATATAAATTATGTAATTAAAAATTCATAAAAAAAATAATTATTGAATATTATAGAACCTTATATGTAGAAATTTATAAAATTGTGTATTATATTTACATGAATATTTTTTCAACTTATAGTTCATGTAATATATATTTTATTTTAATAAAAGTTAACTTATTATTTACACATATAAATATTTATAATTATTATTCTATACTGTAATACTAATTTTCACTAAATAAAATTTAATTTGTATTTATATTTAAGTATAATATATTATTTTATTAAAATTATATAAAAAAATAACAGTTCAGATAAATATTTATAATATATTGAATTTAAATAAAATTAAGAATACATAATTATTTACAATACATTATAATTGATAAATATACAATTATTTATAATGGTATTCTACAAAACAATCTTCTCTAGACCTTCCCCTAAGTCCACTTCATCAGCTACGTTCACCTTCTCCCAGGCTATCAAATACTTCATCTACTTATTCACTTTCACCGAATCCATCAACATAGTCGATACTGACTTGAACATAATCCTGTGATATTAGAAATATATAATTAGTATATAGTAATATATTGGTCAAATATAATATTCTATTCGATATATAATACTATATTATTTATAGTTACTTATCACCTTTAAGACTCACATGTAAGTCCTATCAACATAAGCGTAGAGTTCAAATATGTCATACCTCATTATCTACAATACCATAATATATATAATATATATATATATATAAATTTATCAAATGCATGTAGATTTGTATATTTTCTAATGATATTATCTGAAACATGTATAACAATATAAATAATCAATTGTCATCTATGTAGAGGATTCAAAAATAGTAATTCGCCTGATTCTTCAGAAAAAATAAAATGGAATTATAATATATAATTAATTGTAATATTAAATTAATTGTATATTGTATAGTGTATTAAGTTAAATTAAATTAGTTAATATATTCTATAATTACTATATAAAAATTAATGATTATAATGAATGAAATTAACATGGAATCAAACAAATTACATATAATATCATATTAAAATGATTTTGTTGCTAGTGAAATTAACAATATTGTAATTAATACAATTTAAAATATAAAATAGAATTATAATATTTATAATGTATATAGTTATATTAAATTAGATAATATATTATATAATGACAATATAAAATTAAAGATTATAATGAATGAAATACATGAGGAATCAAACATATTACATAATATATGATTTTGATGCTAGTGAAATTTACAATATTTTGATTATTACAATTTTTAAATATAAAATAGAATTATAATATTTAGTGTATATAATTATATTAAATTAGTTAATATATTCTATAATTACTTTATACAAATTAATGATTATATTTAATGAAACACATGAGAAATAAAAACACATTATATAGATATTTATACTAAGAAAATTTACAATATTTGTATTATTATAATTATAAAATTAAGTATATTATTGACTCAACTACTGTATTGAGTGTATATATCATATCATATATATAATATATATATTAAAAGTAGTTCAAATATTCTATAATTAATATATAATAATTATAAAAATTTGATATTCGAAGCGTAGAATTATTATAAGTATAATGAATGAAGTTCACTAAAATTAAATAAAATACATTTTTATGATTTATGTTGCTAAGGAAATGTATAATATTAGAATATAATAATATATAATGTATATAATGATAATTATAAAATGTTCATTATTTATATTTTTAATTGTTATGATGATATTATAAACAAATTAAATATACAATAATTAAATATTAACGATTATATATATATATAAATATAGATGATAAATACAACTAGTATTGAAAATTATAAATCAAAATTAAATATATTTTTATAAAATTAATATGAAAAATATTGTATAATACATTTGTTTATAAATATATATATATAATGTATGAGTATAATATATCATGTTATATATATAAATATGCATAAATATAAACCTCATTATATTAACTTGCATCGGAAGCATTATCAGACTCGCTTGTACTTGAATGTATAACTAAGTCCAAAGCATCATCAACATTTACATATTATTCAGCCATTTTGTTAAATTTAAATAAATAATGCTATAAACCACATGACACTTCACAATATAGCATTGTGACCTATAGTTCGGTTAATTTAATAATTACTACGCGAGTTTTATTCAAATAATACAGAAAAAATTATTAATCAACGTTATTTCATTAAATTGTTATAACATAATGTATTTTTGTTATATTTAATTTATAAATATACATAATTTTAATTTTGTTGTTGATTTAAATGCGTTTTATGTTAGGAACTCTTTATTTTATCAATGTTTACGTTATATTTAAAATAAACATTGGAATGTTGTTATTAATATAACGATTATAACCAGTTTAATACACGATATTGATGATATAAAATTTGCATTTATAATTTATTAATTTATTTATTTAATAATAATAATATATTTTTAAAATAAACACTATATACACTTGTATTATATGAACATTCTCAAAAACTAAAATATAAAGATACTTTTTTTTAAATTCTATGATAAAGAAAACATATTACTATATATTTTTGGATTTTCATTTATATAAATCGAGTGCTGAATTATTATATTATATGTGTTAATATGTGTTAATAAATTATGAGACGGTCCAAGACGCCTGGGTTTTTTTAAATCAAGACGGTCCCGGACGCCTGGGACTCAAATACCATGTGATATTAATCACGTATATCACGTACAATGTAACTCTGGTATTAACTCTGGCTGCATTACAATACATACCTGCAATCAGATTTCTCATTTATGATTTTAATGAAGCAAGTTATTAATATTATATAATCTCAAATAAATGTATATGTTTAAACTAAAATTATAAATTATTATAAATATAGAGAATATATACATCATTTATAAATAATAAATACATTAGATGAAATAAATATATCATGATATATATTTAAAGTCAATCATTACCCAAGTTATTAATATATTAAATATAGCAGGGATGGTGTTAAATAGGTGGTAACTGAAAAATATTAGAAATTAGAAAAAACACATTGAAATATATACATATATATATATATATATATATATATATATATATATATATATATTATTAATACTGGGTATAAATAAATATTAATGGTAATTTAATTATTAAATATTTAATTTGTTATATATTTGCAATACTGAATTTGAATGATTTAGTAAATCGTGTATTTAGTAAACCCCCCATGAAGATATAACCCTTTATAACCCCCCTCCCATAAAGATATAACCCTTTATAACCCCCCATAAATATATAACCCTTTATAAACCCCCATAAAGATATAACCCTTTATAACCCCCCATAAAGATATAACCCTTTATAACCCCCCATAAAGATATAACCCTTTATAACCCCCCATAAAGATATAACCCTTTATAACCCCCCATAAAGATATAACCCTTTATAACCCCCCATAAAGATATAACCCTTTATAACCCCCCATAAAGATATAACCCTTTATAACCCCCCCCCATAAAGATATAACCCTTTATAACCCCCCCCCCCATAAAGATATAACCCTTTATAACCCCCCCCATAAAGATATAACCCTTTATAACCCCCCCCCCACCATAAAGATATAACCCTTTATAACCCCCCATAAAGATATATGGGGGTTGGGGAGGGGGGAATTTGAATGTCACCCGCAACACGCATTTATTAATTTGTAAACCTTTTTTAACTTGTTCTGTTTTCTTAGATCTGATTTAGACGTACCTTTACTTGTGCCCGCTGTAATCAGCATAGTGTGTATAAGTGTGTGTATAAGTGTGTAGGAGAACATTAATAACCATAGTAATAACAACACTAGAAACAATGAGTAAGATAATTAACTATTATAGATCTGTAAGTAAATTATTAATTATAGATATTAACTGAGATAATTATGCTATTCTATTGAATGAATTCAATAACTAATGCTGTATTGCAAATTTTGTGAGATATGACTCTTTTGCAATCATATCAATATATATTGAAACATAGAATAACTCCTTCATTAAGAGCCGATGAAACATATGAATATTTACATGGTGAAGATAGGAATTTTGTTACTAAAAGTATGATAACTTCTTTAATAAATAATATAATGACTACATTTTTGTTTGTCTTATTAATTATATTTAGAATTATGTATATATTATGTTATATAATTATATGATAATTGTAATTATATAATTATAAATATGTGATGAGATAATTATTATGAGTAAATTCTGAAAGTTTCATATAAATGTATGAAGATCAAAAATTATGGATTTTCAAAGATTAAAAATTATGTTTAAAAAAAAGGTTATTAAATCAATTTAAAAAAAAAGTATAAATATTTGATTATCATTTTAATGTTTATTTTATATGGTCGTATTATTTTATAAATTCTTATTTATGACAATTATTGTTAATTATGCATCAGGCTATTTATCATTTTAAAGATAATATGTAAAATAGACTAATTTTTATATAATATTAATTTTAAATAAAACATATATTTATTTCAAAAATCATGTTTCGCCAGCTCTTAATCTATTTCTATGCCTACTAATGCACATCATATGCATATCATAAACAAGTAGGCAAGCAAGCTTATTACTTCTACTAACAGTGTATACCTACTTAGGTGTACTCAATAAGTGATGTACGCATATAGATCTCATACATTAATAAAGAATTAGAGAAAAGTAATGATGATACACATTTCTTGTTCTCATTCTTACTTAGTTATGTATGTAAATATATAATATTTTCTAATGATAACATACTAAATTATTGAAATAAATGAAATAGGAAATGTGATGAATTTATAGATATTAAGCAGTAATACAGTTAAGTTAATCAAATTAGTTTGTTATTAATTGTACTATGCACCTTCGAGGGGTGTCATACGCCTACCCTAATTATCAGGCTATTATTGTGAACGAACACACCTCGACAGTGATGTACCTAACCTACTGGTACATCGTGTAACACTACAGTAGGTATCTGACATGCAATCATTACAAACATCAACTATTAGTTACTATTCATATTCAATTAAACGCTACAAAGTTCATAGGTCAGCTATATACAACAACACTACAGTGCTAGTAATGTTAGGCTTATAGAGGTTAAAGATCATCTATATATAACAACCCCGACAACAACTAACGCATCATGTTGAAGCAGGTGAATCTGGTAGGAGGTTTCACTTCGCAGATAGACAGAGATATGTCGAGGAATGGCTCTATTATCTGAGAGGGCTGCCAACACATAGAGATTAGAGAGGGTTTAATACATGTAGAGGGGTAGAACGTAGTGATAATAGCAATGTTTTAATGTTGGGTTGTATGTTATCTATATTATATTATATTATATCGTAAAATAATCGGTATTAATTATTATTAATTCAATTTGGATAAATTCCATATTTTATATTAATAAAGAGTATTATATAATAGAATACAAGTTAATGAAATAACTGACTTCTAATATACCAGTAATATATTCTGATAATAAATTAATAGATAGTTTAAGTACTATGACAATTTAATATTGTATATGTAGCTATAATAATGTTGTTGCATGTAACATATTACCAATAGGTATACACCAATGTCTTACATACTTAGAGAGATAATATCTATATTAGGTATAAATAACTAGGTATATTACTAGGTAAATAACTAGGTATATTACTAGTTAAATAAATAGGTATATTACTAGGTAAATAACTAGGTATATTACTAGTTAAATAAATAGGTATATTACTAGGTATTAGTACTGTAAATGAACTCACTTTTTGAAGTATCGATACATGTTCGAATAAAATTGTTGAAGTATCGATACTTGTATATAAATTATGCCAAGTATTTTGATAGAGCCATGCCTTTGGGTAAATGATGCCTGCCAGAGACTTTTAATTTACAAGCAAAAATGAACCAAGACTATTACGTAATGAGCTCAAACCAAATTGAGACTCTTACTAGATATAACCGAGCACAAAAGATGCTTTTTATTTTACATTTTAATCATACTTTTAAATTATTTATTATAGATATTAATATTAATCTATATATATATATATATCTCTTACATAATATGTGTATAAATACATGTTATTATTTCCATAAGTGGCTAATCATACTTTTAAATTATTTATTATAGATATTAATATTAATCTATATATATATATATATCTCTTACATAATATGTGTATAAATACATGTTATTATTTCCATAAGTGGCTAATTTATATTTTTATTATTTTTAGTTTTTTAATATCTAATATCTACATCGAATCTTTGGGTAACCGATACTGAGACTGTATCGATGCTTTGGTTAACTGAGATTAAGATGAATGAATGCTTTAGATAACCGAGACTGAGACTACCCTGATACTTTGGATAACTTAAATTCATTATATTATCAAACATATGATTGCAAGTTCGATAATTGCATAAAAAGTTCAAATTATGAAAGTTCGATACTTGAATTCAAAGTTCGAAGTTCGAAAGTCATAATTTCGAAGTATCAAAAGTTCGAAACCAATTTTTTTTTCAAAGTTCGATAATGTTCGATACTTGTTCGAGCTGTCCGAGTTCATTTACAGCACTACTAGGTATATATTGGTAGCTAAATATAATTACATTATAATAATAAAGTGTATATATAATATATTTTATACTCAATATTAGCATTGAAGTAATTAAATGTTTATCATTAATAGTGTTTTCTACTTGACAAAGTGCAAGAGAGTGCAAGATAATGTAATAGAGTGCAATAGAGTGCAAGAGAGTGCAATAGAGTGCAAGAGAGTGCAATAGAGTGCAATAGAGTGTACTAGAGTGCAATAGAGTGCAATAGAGTGCAAGAGAGTGCAATAGAGTGCAAGAGAGTGCAAGAGATTGTAATAGAGTGCAAGAGAGTGCAAGAGAGTGCTATTATTACTATGGTAACCATATTGCAGATATCACACTGCACAGTAGAGATGAACGATCCACTGAATATTTCATCAACAAATGTGTGTTTTATATGTGAACCATACACTGTAGATATGGTATGTAGTAGTAGTAGTAGTAGTAGTAGTGGTAGTGGTAGTAGTAGCAGTAGTAGTAGCAGTAGCAGTAGCAGTAGCAGTAGCAGTAGTAGTAGTAGTAGTAGTAGTAGTAGTAGCAGTAGCAGTAGCAGTAGCAGTAGCAGTGGCAGTGGCAGTGGCAGTGGCAGTGGCATTGGCAGTGGCAGTGGCAGTGGCAGTGGCAGTGGCAGTGGCAGTGGCAGTGGCAGTGGCAGTGGCAGTGGTAGTGGTAGTGGTAGTGGTAGTGGTAGTGGTAGTGGTAGTGGTAGTGGTAGTGGTAGTGGTAGTGGTAGTGGTAGTGGTAGTGGTAGTAGTAGTAGTAGTAGTAGTAGTAGTAGTAGTAGTAGTAGTAGTAGTAGTAGTAGTAGTAGTAGTAGTAGTAGTAGTAGTAGTAGTAGTAGTAGTAGTAGTAGTAGTAGTAGTAGTAGTAGTAGTAGTAGTAGTAGTAGTAGTAGTAGTAGTAGTAGTAGTAGTAGTAGTAGTAGTAGTAATTTTAATAGTAGTACCTTTAATCTTGTATATAGATTCCAAATCAAGATTTTTCAGTGATTGAGTTTTTCTAACTTCAGTTATTAAACTTTCTTGCCTTCTCTATATAATATTCATGCATTATTATTAGGTATTTAATATATATATATATATATATATATATATATATATATATATTATTTATATTAAGTATTTATTACTTTTTAAATATCTAAAAATATATATATATTTATTAATTGATTTTATAAACATTTTAACCCTAAAGGATTTTAACCTTTATTGTAATAAAATATAATTAAATAACATATTGATATATAAATATATATAAATAATAAACCATTAATTGATTTTAATTTAATTTACAATAAATAATCACATTATTAAATATCAATACCAGTGAGAAATGCATTGTAATACATTTATAATTTAAATATTCAAGTTAGTAAATCCAATATCAATTAAATATTATAAATTGTGAATAGTAAACATGAGGAAAATAGGGTATACAAGAATATACATAGGGAACGTTTTAGGAGGTCACATTTTACAATATAATTATTCCTAAACTTTAACAAGGTTGGAATTCAATTATTGTAATAACAAAATAAATTAGTGTACCATAAATAATAATGATCATATGATATTTACACAATGTACTTATAATGAATTGAGGGTGTTTAAGATCTATAAGATCATATAGTATAACAATACTAATGTGTACTATTATACTGATGCTAATGATACTGATGCTACACACATGATAGATATGATTAAGCTTTATCTCCACATGGTTATTAGTAAGAGAATGTAATGTGTGAATACAGATAGATAGACAGCTTATATAGACATGTATATAATGCTATTGCCACTGTGTTCTAATGAACAGTTAGTGATATCCCCATGCTACTACATTCTGCCCCATGATACTATACTGTACCCCGTGCCCTTCAATTAGGTAATGCTTATTATGAAAAGTCTGGGGCTCGGCTTGGTATCATTTACATCACTACCCATAACCTCTATGGTACCCCTTCATAGATACCTGTATTCCCACTGTACCCCCACTATGCCCATACCTTTATTTCATCGTTCTTCATGAGATCCATGAGTGTTCTGAGAAGTTCATGACTGTCCTGTTGTTTGAAGCCCCTCAGATGTGGAGCCCTGTAGTAGTAGTAGTAGTAGTAGTAGTAGTAGTAGTAGTAGTAGTAGTAGTAGTAGTAGTAGTAGTAGTAGTAGTAGTAGTAGTAGTAGTAGTAGTAGTAGTAGTAGTAGTAGTAGTAGTAGTAGTAGTAGTAGTAGTAGTAGTAGTAGTAGTAGTAGTAGTAGTAGTAGTAGTAGTAGTAGTAGTAGTAGTAGTAGTAGTAGTAGTAGTAGTAGTAGTAGTAGTAGTAGTAGTAGTAGTAGTAGTAGTAGTAGTAGTAGTAGTAGTAGTAGTAGTAGTAGTAGTAGTAGTAGTAGTAGTAGTAGTAGTAGTAGTAGTAGTAGTAGTAGTAGTAGTAGTAGTAGTAGTAGTAGTAGTAGTAGTAGTAGTAGTAGTAGTAGTAGTAGTAGTAGTAGTAGTAGTAGTAGTAGTAGTAGTAGTAGTAGTAGTAGTAGTAGTAGTAGTAGTAGTAGTAGTAGTAGTAGTAGTAGTAGTAGTAGTAGTAGTAGTAGTAGTAGTAGTAGTAGTAGTAGTAGTAGTAGTAGTAGTAGTAGTAGTAGTAGTAGTAGTAGTAGTAGTAGTAGTAGTAGTAGTAGTAGTAGTAGTAGTAGTAGTAGTAGTAGTAGTAGTAGTAGTAGTAGTAGTAGTAGTAGTAGTAATAGATAGTTGTTGTACACAATGTAGAATATAGTACATCAACACAGCATCCATTGTTAGTAGTCAATGTTATTGTTTATTATGCATACACAATTATATTGGTGAGGTACAGCTAAATATATACATATGCAGCCAGGCAGGTTGTGGGTTAGGAGGGGTCCAAATGAAAAAATACATGTATTTATATAGTAATAAATTTAAAGTTGCTACATCAGATATTCTAGGTACATAACAAATATACTGGAGGTAGGGAAAACAGCCCAAATATCCACTGCGTCTGGTTACAATTAGGTATATATTTACAAGTGTTAGGTAAGCACTATAAATCACCGTTTCATTGGGCCAACGTACAAATAATGTTAAACATGTAATAGTGATCTTAATACACTAATAACACATGATTACAGACGATATTAACAGAGGTTTGCAATGATACTATAAAACGTATAATATTTATATATATATATATATATAATGAACGTAAAAAGTAGAAATAAGTAGAAAAGATAACAAGTGGAAAGCCGTATCTAATACCACTATACACTGACCTCCTCCTGATATCAGCGTTCACAGCTGAAGGACTGAAGGAGGTTGAGGTACCGGCTCCATCAGACATTCGCATCAGTAACTCTCGCATGTTACGGCAGAGTTCACTTGGCTCCGACAGAACTGAGGGTGGAGGTGGGTTTTTAGGGGTAGGGTGGGGGGGGGGGTTATTAAGGGTAGGGTGGGGGGGGGGTTATTAGGGGTAGGGTGGGGGGGGGGTTATTAGGGGTATGTACGTGCTAGAATACATCACTGGTAGCATTGTTGTACATTGGGAAGAGATCATTCAGTTGGGATACCTATAACTTATGGAATTCTCTACCTTTATGAGAACTCTACACATATTTAAGAATAAATGACTGGATTTGATAACAATTTAATTTTGTATTCATATTTCTCAACACATGAGATTGTAGAATATACGAATATGTTAATATATTATTTATCTATCATCTAAATAATCTGCTGGTAATGTACACAGAATATTGTATACTTTAAAATCAATACAATTTAATACTGTAACAGTAAAACGTTTTGATGTTTATTTTGAAATTTCGTATTATATTTGTGAATTACTTTAGCAAATATATCAATCAGAGAACTCTTTAGCAGAACACTCGTAAATCTAAAGATATCTCATAAATATCACAAGTTTCATTTTGTATCTACGTAATTACATATAAGAATAATTTGATATCTCAGAAACCCAATATCTCAGACAAATTTTGTCGGTACCAAAACTTCTGATATATAGGATGAGGATGAGTTATAACCTATTTGTTTAGCGGGGATGTAACATTCTCTTGCCATACGTTTTGTAATCATAGTCTTCTCAGTTTCTGTCTCACTATCGGAGCTATCGTACTGCTGCCTTTACGAAGGTGGGTGGGTGGGTAGGGAAGGTTAGAGTTTTTGTTTATACTATTTCATTAGTGTAGGGTAGGTTATAGAATAGTGATTATTATAAAAAGTCATTTAAAGATTATTGTAAAATGCATTGGCTAAATATTCATATACATCGTAAAATTGTGAATACTTATAATTTCATTCATTTATAACTAGAGTGATTGCTGCATGAGTAATCCAAGAGTAAACATTTTAATTTGATTCAAAAATCAATACAAAAACTTATTATTAAATTAATGATTTCAATATTATTATATTTAATTCATAATACAATTTAATAAACATTATATTATTTGGAATATCGACATAAATAATAGAACAACAGTGTTCACTTCAAACATATAATTTGTATGTTTTAATAACATATTTATATAGATAAAATAAAAAATGAATGCATTTTATTTCACAATATTTCTTCAATATCTCTGATATATTTGATTCAAAGATTGAAATCATTGAAATATAATTAAATATATCACTGAAACGTATCTAGTTGGAAGTACACAAAGCAACCATTACAGAGATAGCGAGTGGACGTCATTAGTATCACCTTAGCATTAGAGGTCACCAGAATGTAATACAAGTTCACAGAGGTCAGTGACAGAGGTCACTAAAGTATGACTAATAGGTAAGACTACAGGACTATACTACCTGTCTCTGGTGGGTGTGCCTGGTAGATTGTATACTTCTTTAGCGGAGCACATGTCGTATAGCCGTGATTGTAGATATCTGGTGGCATTCAAACACTGCACGGGTAGGTAGATAGGTGTGTAGGTAGGTGTATGTAGGTAGGTGTGTGTAGGTTACTATAGGTATATTGTAGCATGTACTATAAACTATTGAAGAATATCATAGACCATTATAGAACGCTATATAATATAGAATATAACAGCATAATATATAGAATACTATAACATATTATAGAATTCAATAAGATATGTGTATATATTTAGTTCTTTATTTATTACTGACTTACATGCAGGATTCATAACGGGACGGAAAACTTTGAAATGAATACAAAATAAAATACTTATATAATTAATTTGATAAATCAATAAAGAGTTGATATGATTAAGTGAATAAATAAAATATTATGAACTATCTTAATTCTGCTGTTTATTTGTTATTATTATTGCGGTGGAGCCCTGTCTTGCCATCCAGAAACTTAGATGAGCGTATTACTTATAACTAGATGGCTATAATGTGCTTAGGAAGCCGCTCCGACCATGTTAACCGTGGTGTTATAATACCTTAATACCTACTACTAACCTGTAGTACTGAGTTCATGAAACACGTGTTGCCGAGGTTATTCAAGCCCTGCGATAAAGAGGTAGGAGGTAGAGAGGTAGGGGGTAGAGGGTAGGGGGTAGAGGGTAGGGGGTAGAGGGTAGAGGGTAGGGGGTATAGAGGTAGGGGGTAGAGGGTAGGGGGTAGAGAGGTAGGGGGTAGAGGGGTAGAGAGGGGTAGGGGGTAGAGGGGTAGGGGGTAGGGGGTAGAGGGGTAGGGGGTAGAGGGTATAGAGGTAGAGGGTAGAGGGGTAGGGGGTAGGGGTAGAGGGTAGGGGGTAGAGGGGTAGGGGGGTAGGGGGTAGAGGGTAGTAGCGTTATCAGTGTATCATAGCGCAGCTGCAGTATTAATCTACAGTTTTCACTGCACATATATATATTGAGCATATATATATTAAGCATATATATATATATATATATATATATATATAAACTAACTATTAAACGTTTCAATAAAATATTTTAAACAGGGTGAATTTAAATAAAACATGCCACCTTGAATCAATGAAGATAGGGAGATTAAGGGAGAGAGGGTCATGTGCTATATTTAGCTGTTACCTAATTAGTTAAGAACTGCTGTTGACTTCTTTATGAAAGTTAGTGGGCGTGCTTCAAATAATATAAGTATCTCTTAAATAGGAAGGGGCTGCTAAGTTCACTTAGAAGGGGTAGCAGGAGAGGTAACCTAACCTTTAGGTTAGCCATGTTGGTGATCACATTAGACGATGAGATCTTGTATGCAAGTAAGGAATAGAGAGAGAGAGGGAGGGAGGGAGGGAGGGAGGTAGGACAATAGTAGTAATAACCTTGAGTTTAGCTGCATTAGAGATAACATTAGGTGATGAGATCTTGTATGCAAGTAAGGAATATAGAGAGAGAGGGAGGGAGGGAGGGAGGGAGGTAGGGAGGGAGGGAGGGAGGGAGGGAGGGAGGGAGGGAGGACAATAGTAGTAATAACCTTGAGTTTAGCTGCATTAGAGATAACATTAGGTGATGAGATCTTGTATGCAAGTAAGGAATAGAGAGAGAGAGGGAGGGAGGGAGGGAGGGAGGTAGGACAATAGTAGTAATAACCTTGAGTTTAGCTGCATTAGAGATAACATTAGGTGATGAGATCTTGTATGCAAGTAAGGAATATAGAGAGAGAGGGAGGGAGGGAGGGAGGTAGGACAATAGTAGTAATAACCTTGAGTTTAGCTGCATTAGAGATAACATTAGACGATGAGATCTTGTATGCAAGTAAGGAATAGAGAGAGAGGGAGGGAGGGAGGGAGGACAATAGTAGTAATAACCTTGAGTTTAGCTGCATTAGAGATAACATTAGGTGATGAGATCTTGTATGCAAGTAAGGAATAGAGAGAGAGAGGGAGGGAGGGAGGGAGGTAGGACAATAGTAGTAATAACCTTGAGTTTAGCTGCATTAGAGATAACATTAGGTGATGAGATCTTGTATGCAAGTAAGGAATAGAGAGAGAGAGGGAGGGAGGGAGGGAGGTAGGACAATAGTAGTAATAACCTTGAGTTTAGCTGCATTAGAGATAACATTAGACGATGAGATCTTGTATGCAAGTAAGGAATAGAGAGAGAGAGGGAGGGAGGGAGGGAGGACAATAGTAGTAATAACCTTGAGTTTAGCTGCATTAGAGATAACATTAGACGATGAGATCTTGTATGCAAGTAAGGAATAGAGAGAGAGAGGGAGGGAGGGAGGTAGGACAATAGTAGTAATAACCTTGAGTTTAGCTGCATTAGAGATCACATTAGGTGATGAGATCTTGTATGCAAGTAAGGAATAGAGAGAGAGAGGGAGAGAGGGAGGGAGGTAGGACAATAGTAGTAATAACCTTGAGTTTAGCTGCATTAGAGATCACATTAGGTGATGAGATCTTGTATGCAAGTAAGGAATAGAGAGAGAGAGGGAGAGAGGGAGGGAGGTAGGACAATAGTAGTAATAACCTTGAGTTTAGCTGCATTAGAGATCACATTAGGTGATGAGATCTTGTATGCAAGTAAGGAATAGAGAGAGAGAGAGGGAGGGAGGTAGGGAGGTAGGACAATAGTAGTAATAACCTTGAGTTTAGCTGCATTAGAGATAACATTAGGTGATGAGATCTTGTATGCAAGTAAGGAAGAGGGAGAGAGAGGGAGGGAGGGAGGACAATAGTAGTAATAACCTTGAGTTTAGCTGCATTAGAGATAACATTAGGTGATGAGATCTTGTATGCAAGTAAGGAATAGAGAGAGAGGGAGGGAGGGAGGGAGGTAGGACAATAGTAGTAATAACCTTGAGTTTAGCTGCATTAGAGATAACATTAGACGATGAGATCTTGTATGCAAGTAAGGAATAGAGAGAGAGAGGGAGGGAGGGAGGGAGGGAGGGAGGACAATAGTAGTAATAACCTTGAGTTTAGCTGCATTAGAGATAACATTAGGTGATGAGATCTTGTATGCAAGTAAGGAATAGAGAGAGAGAGGGAGGGAGGGAGGGAGGGAGGTAGGACAATAGTAGTAATAACCTTGAGTTTAGCTGCATTAGAGATCACATTAGGTGATGAGATCTTGTATGCAAGTAAGGAAGAGAGAGGGAGGGAGGGAGGGAGGGAGGTAGGGAGGGAGGGAGGGAGGGAGGGAGGGAGGGAGGGAGGACAATAGTAGTAATAACCTTGAGTTTAGCTGCATTAGAGATAACATTAGGTGATGAGATCTTGTATGCAAGTAAGGAATAGAGAGAGAGAGGGAGGGAGGGAGGGAGGGAGGTAGGACAATAGTAGTAATAACCTTGAGTTTAGCTGCATTAGAGATAACATTAGGTGATGAGATCTTGTATGCAAGTAAGGAATATAGAGAGAGAGGGAGGGAGGGAGGGAGGTAGGACAATAGTAGTAATAACCTTGAGTTTAGCTGCATTAGAGATAACATTAGACGATGAGATCTTGTATGCAAGTAAGGAATAGAGAGAGAGGGAGGGAGGGAGGGAGGACAATAGTAGTAATAACCTTGAGTTTAGCTGCATTAGAGATAACATTAGGTGATGAGATCTTGTATGCAAGTAAGGAATAGAGAGAGAGAGGGAGGGAGGGAGGGAGGTAGGACAATAGTAGTAATAACCTTGAGTTTAGCTGCATTAGAGATAACATTAGGTGATGAGATCTTGTATGCAAGTAAGGAATAGAGAGAGAGAGGGAGGGAGGGAGGGAGGTAGGACAATAGTAGTAATAACCTTGAGTTTAGCTGCATTAGAGATAACATTAGACGATGAGATCTTGTATGCAAGTAAGGAATAGAGAGAGAGAGGGAGGGAGGGAGGGAGGACAATAGTAGTAATAACCTTGAGTTTAGCTGCATTAGAGATAACATTAGACGATGAGATCTTGTATGCAAGTAAGGAATAGAGAGAGAGAGGGAGGGAGGGAGGTAGGACAATAGTAGTAATAACCTTGAGTTTAGCTGCATTAGAGATCACATTAGGTGATGAGATCTTGTATGCAAGTAAGGAATAGAGAGAGAGAGGGAGAGAGGGAGGGAGGTAGGACAATAGTAGTAATAACCTTGAGTTTAGCTGCATTAGAGATCACATTAGGTGATGAGATCTTGTATGCAAGTAAGGAATAGAGAGAGAGAGGGAGAGAGGGAGGGAGGTAGGACAATAGTAGTAATAACCTTGAGTTTAGCTGCATTAGAGATCACATTAGGTGATGAGATCTTGTATGCAAGTAAGGAATAGAGAGAGAGAGAGGGAGGGAGGTAGGGAGGTAGGACAATAGTAGTAATAACCTTGAGTTTAGCTGCATTAGAGATAACATTAGGTGATGAGATCTTGTATGCAAGTAAGGAAGAGGGAGAGAGAGGGAGGGAGGGAGGACAATAGTAGTAATAACCTTGAGTTTAGCTGCATTAGAGATAACATTAGGTGATGAGATCTTGTATGCAAGTAAGGAATAGAGAGAGAGGGAGGGAGGGAGGGAGGTAGGACAATAGTAGTAATAACCTTGAGTTTAGCTGCATTAGAGATAACATTAGACGATGAGATCTTGTATGCAAGTAAGGAATAGAGAGAGAGAGGGAGGGAGGGAGGGAGGGAGGTAGGACAATAGTAGTAATAACCTTGAGTTTAGCTGCATTAGAGATAACATTAGACGATGAGATCTTGTATGCAAGTAATGAATAGGGAGAGAGAGGGAGGGAGGGAGGGAGGACAATAGTAGTAATAACCTTGAGTTTAGCTGCATTAGAGATAACATTAGGTGATGAGATCTTGTATGCAAGTAATGAATAGGGAGGGAGGGAGGGAGGGAGGGAGGTAGGACAATAGTAGTAATAACCTTGAGTTTAGCTGCATTAGAGATAACATTAGGCGATGAGATCTTGTATGCAAGTAAGGAATAGAGAGAGAGGGGGAGGGAGGGAGGTAGGACAATAGTAGTAATAACCTTGAGTTTAGCTGCATTAGAGATCACATTAGGTGATGAGATCTTGTATGCAAGTAAGGAATAGAGAGAGAGAGGGAGGGAGGGAGGGAGGTAGGACAATAGTAGTAATAACCTTGAGTTTAGCTGCATTAGAGATAACATTAGACGATGAGATCTTGTATGCAAGTAAGGAATAGAGAGAGAGAGGGAGGGAGGGAGGGAGGACAATAGTAGTAATAACCTTGAGTTTAGCTGCATTAGAGATAACATTAGACGATGAGATCTTGTATGCAAGTAAGGAATAGAGAGAGAGAGGTAGGGAGGGAGGTAGGACAATAGTAGTAATAACCTTGAGTTTAGCTGCATTAGAGATCACATTAGGTGATGAGATCTTGTATGCAAGTAAGGAATAGAGAGAGAGGGAGAGAGGGAGGGAGGTAGGACAATAGTAGTAATAACCTTGAGTTTAGCTGCATTAGAGATCACATTAGGTGATGAGATCTTGTATGCAAGTAAGGAATAGAGAGAGAGAGGGAGAGAGGGAGGGAGGTAGGACAATAGTAGTAATAACCTTGAGTTTAGCTGCATTAGAGATCACATTAGGTGATGAGATCTTGTATGCAAGTAAGGAATAGAGAGAGAGAGAGGGAGGGAGGTAGGGAGGTAGGACAATAGTAGTAATAACCTTGAGTTTAGCTGCATTAGAGATAACATTAGGTGATGAGATCTTGTATGCAAGTAAGGAAGAGGGAGAGAGAGGGAGGGAGGGAGGACAATAGTAGTAATAACCTTGAGTTTAGCTGCATTAGAGATAACATTAGGTGATGAGATCTTGTATGCAAGTAATGAATAGGGAGAGAGAGGGAGGGAGGGAGGGAGGACAATAGAGGTAATAACCTTGAGTTTAGCTGCATTAGAGATCACATTAGGTGATGAGATCTTGTATGCAAGTAAGGAATAGAGAGAGAGAGGGAGGGAGGGAGGTAGGACAATAGTAGTAATAACCTTGAGTTTAGCTGCATTAGAGATAACATTAGGTGATGAGATCTTGTATGCAAGTAATGAATAGGGAGGGAGGGAGGGAGGGAGGGAGGTAGGACAATAGTAGTAATAACCTTGAGTTTAGCTGCATTAGAGATAACATTAGACGATGAGATCTTGTATGCAAGTAAGGAATAGGGAGGGAGGGAGGGAGGTAGGACAATAGTAGTAATAACCTTGAGTTTAGCTGCATTAGAGATAACATTAGACGATGAGATCTTGTATGCAAGTAAGGAATAGAGAGAGAGAGGGAGGGAGGGAGGTAGGACAATAGTAGTAATAACCTTGAGTTTAGCTGCATTAGAGATAACATTAGGTGATGAGATCTTGTATGCAAGTAAGGAATAGAGAGAGAGAGAGGGAGAGAGGGAGGGAGGGAGGGAGGGAGGGAGGGAGGGAGGGAGGGAGGGAGGGAGGGAGGGAGGGAGGACAATAGTAGTAATAACCTTGAGTTTAGCTGCATTAGAGATAACATTAGACGATGAGATCTTGTATGCAAGTAAGGAATAGAGAGAGAGAGGGAGGGAGGGAGTGAGGGAGGTAGGACAATAGTAGTAATAACCTTGAGTTTAGCTGCATTAGAGATCACATTAGGTGATGAGATCTTGTATGCAAGTAAGGAATAGAGAGAGAGAGGGAGGGAGGGAGGTAGGACAATAGTAGTAATAACCTTGAGTTTAGCTGCATTAGAGATCACATTAGGTGATGAGATCTTGTATGCAAGTAAGGAATAGAGAGAGAGAGGGAGGGAGGGAGGTAGGACAATAGTAGTAATAACCTTGAGTTTAGCTGCATTAGAGATCACATTAGGTGATGAGATCTTGTATGCAAGTAAGGAATAGAGAGGGAGGGAGGGAGGGAGGGAGGGATGGAGGACAATAGTAGTAATAACCTTGAGTTTAGCTGCATTAGAGATAACATTAGGTGATGAGATCTTGTATGCAAGTTTAGCCTGAAGTTGATGGATTCCATTCACTACTGGGTTTATCTCTTTTAGGACATTAGTGCATTTGTCCAGTGTAGGGGTTGTAGGTGTACATCTTCGGATTGACTTTACTGTGTGTATGTGTGGGTGTGTATGGGGGTGTGTGGGTGTGGGTGTGTATGGGGTGTAGGTGTGTGTGTGTGTGTGTGTGTGGGTGTGTGTGGGTAGGTGTATCTGTGAGGTGGTTTGTGGATAGGGATGGGTGTATGTTTATGTATTGTGATATGTATATGTGTGGGTATTTTATAAGTGTATAAATATATAAGTGATAGAGTATGTGGGACCCATACTGTGGGTGGGTGTGTGTGAGTGTGAGTGTGTGTCTAGGTGTTGATTATAATTGTAAAGGCATATTTAACAATTGAAATACAATAAGAAAAATTGCTAATAACAATAATTACACTGCAGATAGAATTAACTATATATTAACTATTAAATACAAACTGATTACAAATACTTTAGTCTAGTTTTAACAGTACAGTGATTATGAATTTACATTAAATATCCCGCCTGCTTCATAACATAGGGTCCCCCATTAAAGTTATGCAATATAGCATCACTAGTATTACTAGAGAGAATGGCTAATTAATTTAGAGTAAAATACTTTAATAATAAGGTTTGTGATTGAATATTTAAACTTTATAATTATTAATATTACTTATATATTATTTATTGAATTTTCAAATATCAAATTCTGGATTTATCTACTATTAATGTCGGGTCAGGTATTTACTGTCACAGGTATGATCTGTTTGTTTATCTCGAATATATATTCTCTATTACTTTAATATTTCATATATTTTCAACAACAAATTATAAATATATATATATATTTCAAATAGATATATGTATATATATATATATCTATAATTTAATGACATATTCAGCTTAAATTAGAGCCAATAACAATGTATTCTAATGAAGATAATCTAATATTAAATACACAAGAGAGAGACAGACAATAACAAAGAAGGACATACCTTTATGGAAGGTGTCCAGTCGTTTGCATACAAACTCCACGCAGTCTATTAGATTCGACATGTCAGAGCTGACTCGCTTGACCTCTAACTGGCCGGGGTCGGACTGATGACCTTGAGATCTGGAGGCTGCCACAGCTTCAGCGATATCTTGGTATGGAATCTCATCATCGCAGGCATAACACCACACCATACGTTTACTGTGGTGGCAGTGGTTGCAGTAGTGGTGGTGGTAGTGGTGGCAGTGGGGGTAGTGACGGTAGTGGTGGTAGTGGTGATGGTAGTAGTTGCAGTGGGTGTAGTGATAGTAGTAGTGATGGTTGCATTATTTAACATAGGCTTTATATAGAGGCTTAGCTTGTAGGTTTACCAATTGAAAATTCTCGTAACACTACATTATATAATGCATGTGTTAATACAATATGAATTAATGAATGAAATCAGTTTATAGACAAAGTATAAGTAGGATCAGTGAAAGCCATACGATTAATTGATTCTTTCAGATTAATATAGTATATGTAGTGAGATTAGTAGGAGTTATTAGTAGGGTATAGGCTAATGGTGGAGTATTGATGATGGGTATTGATGGTGTAGGAGTTTGAGGTCGGGTTATTGATGGGTAGGTATTAAAGGTATGCTGGAGTAGATGTTATTTATAGTATAGGATAGATGTGTGTGTGTGTGTGTGGGAGGGTAATGAAGTTGAAGGTAATGGGTGAGAGTGGCCATTCTATAATTGATCACGCTCATTATGAGATAAAGATATTGTGCACACCTATTATGTATGAGTGTTATTAAGATTTAAACAAATACATATATTGTTATTATATTATTATATATGGTGTAGACTAGGGGTATAGACTAGGGGTGTAGACTAGGGGTATAGACTAGGGGTATAGACTAGGGGTGTAGACTAGGGGTGTAGACTAGGGGTGTAGACTAGGGGTGTAGACTAGGGGTATAGACTAGGGGTATAGACTAGGGGTGTAGACTAGGGGTGTAGACTAGGGGTGTAGACTAGGGGTGTAGACTAGGGGTGTAGACTAGGGGTGTAGAGCAGGGGTATAGACTAGGGGTATAGACTAGGGGTATAGACTAGGGGTATAGACTAGGGGTATAGAGTAGGGGTGTAGACTAGGGGTGTAGACTAGGGGTGTAGACTAGGGGTGTAGAATAGAGGTGTAGAGTTGGGGTATAGAGTAAGGGTGTAGACTAGGGGTGTAGACTAGGGGTGTAGACTAGGGGTGTAGAATAGAGGTGTAGAGTTGGGGTATAGAGTAAGGGTGTAGAGTAGGGGTATAGACTAGGGGTATAGACTAGGGGTGTAGACTAGGGGTGTAGACTAGGGGTGTAGACTAGGGGTGTAGAGTAGGGGGTATAGACTAGGGGTATAGACTAGGGGTGTAGACTAGGGGTGTAGACTAGGGGTGTATACTAGGGGTGTAGAGTAGGGGGTATAGAGTAGGGGCATAGAGTGTAGACTAGGGGTGTACAAACGTTGATGATATCACTAGATTATGCTTGTCAAGTGTAGGGGCTTCATTGTGTTTAACTGCGTGCGAATGTTCTGAGAATCTATCACAACCCTGTGAAGAGGTAGATGTAGATGTATATATATAGAAGTAGATGTATATATATAGAAGTAGAGGTATAGGTAGAAGTAGAGGTAGATGTAGAGGTAGAATTGGAGGTTGAGGTAGTGATGGAGGTAGATGTAGAGATGGATGTAGAAGTAGAGGTAGAGGTAGATATGGATGTAGATGTAGAGGTGTATGTAGAAGTAGAGGTAGTGAAGGAGATAGAGGTAGAGTTAGATATGGAGGTAGATGTAGAGATGGATGTAGAAGTAGTGGGTATGTGTATGTGAAAGAGATATATGTATTAATACATCACAACTAAACCTCCATATAATAGATACACTATGTATTTATCGATGCACTAAGAAATATTTAATTGGTGAAATTAAAAATATCTAAATCAATATATGGTGTTATAATTGATGCGTTTAGTTTATATTTAGATATCCATAAGTAACGCGATATATACTTGATATTTACGTGTAATTTACATGATATTTACATGATATTACAGCGATTATTAAGTTAAGCACCTTATTACCGCACTGTAGACAGATCCACAGTTGTATATCATCATCTTCATCATCTTGATTAGCTGGTGTTGCCTTGGAGGTAGGGGTAGTGGTAGTGGTACCGGCTTGTTTAGGCTTCTTTAGTAATGTACATGCCTGTAGATATGTGGGACCCACATTGTGGGTGGGTGGGTGGTTTCTACGTTAGTGATGTTGCATTCAATGATAATACATAATTAGGAGTTATCACATTGTAGAGGTAAGCTACTAATATAACATATGTACATAATAGTGTATAAGTAAACTTTAAACTTCTTTAGCAATATGCAGTCAGGCCTGGGTGTATGCAACCTAAGTAATCTGATACACTACAATCATCATCATCATCATACAATGTAACCTAGCAAGTACAGTAATACTTGCCTTCCCAGTCAATGCTCTCACCTATATATCACTATGAAAGAGCATGCAACCAGTCTTTCGTTATAGCTTATACATTAATGTTTGTTGTTTTCTTATTGAATACATTCTATTTTATAAATACAACTGCATACGCTATCTTTAACTTATCTTACAATGCGTATATCAACTATATATATATTATAGATACTAACATACTATAGATATTATAGATATTATATATATATATATATATATATATATATATACTATGGATATTATTGGCAAATCTCATTAATTTCTACTTCATGTTTTAGCTGGTTTTTTTAAGTTTTTACTTATATTATTATAAATTATTTCTACACGGTTGAGTACTTTATACTATTGCATTATGGGAACCTGTTAGTGCATGTTATTAATAGGCTAGGAGTTTAGTGAACAGGAAGTGCATAGTATAATCAACGTGTATAAACCGTGGCTAGTTCCTTTATAAAGTACTACTATTGTATTGGATGTAGGACGTATGTCCTGTCATCGGTGTTAATGTATTGGTGGATAGATTTAGCTACAACTGTGCTATACACAACTACTTATCACCAGTATAATAGAGATACATATTAAGTACATTATTAAGTCATGTCTATAGTAGAGGTGTTATATTGGTATATGATAGAGGAGTTATAGAGCTGTAGAGGGTAGTGTATGACTAGTATTCATTATAATGTATAACAGTAGTGTATAACAGCACATCATATAGGTATTATACTGTACAACATTGATGTATAACTTCAAGGTTAAATATACTGTACAAAGAGTGTACAGTAATATCAGTGTATAACCGTGCATTCAAGGTTAGAATCGGTGACCTTCAGCCTGTTCTTCACCTTGGAGAGATTCAGTGATTTCCTGATGTGCTGACAACCTTAGGAATGATAGAGAGAGAGCGATGTAAATAGGTCATCGTAGTTGTATATACATACAATACACGTGTGTGAATATGAGGTGATCTTAGATAGGTATTAGGTACATTACACGCGATAAGACCGGCAAACAAACCAGGGGTCAATTAGAGCCAATCAAAATTAACCAAATATATTTAAAACAAATGTCCTCTGACTTAAACTGTATAATAAACGCGTATGCATATGTGTATAATCCCAATTAGTATTGCACTCGTTCTTATTTATAAATTATTTTCGTATTTTAATATACAGTATTTTTTTTAAAATATATTTGATTAATTTTGATTGGCTCTAATTGACCCCTGGTTTTGTTGCAGGTCTTATTGCGTATACACCATTATTACGTACATTACACGCATGATTACATTATCACGCATGATAATGTCATTACGCAATATAATATACCAGTCACTTGTATTGAAAATAACTAAACATTTCATTTATATATTTATACATTTAGTATATATGTAATAATGTTGTTCGTAGTTAGTTATTCACCACTTCTGATAGTAATATATAATGTGTAATACTAATGATATAGAGGATTTATATGCTCTTTTGTGATTTACTCAAAGTCTCAGATTTATTTCAATACAATTCACATAACAATAATATACATGAATATTAATTTACAAAATAAATCATAATATCATAGAAAAATACCATACACTATTTATGTTAAGTAGTGTTTATATTAATATAATGATACATTATGATACATAATAATATAGCCAATTAGGTAGATACAAACAACCATGTGCGTAAAGTCTATCAAGTAGAATGCATTTTATAAAATATATAATATAAATAATATCATATTATTTCTACATGATCGATCATTGGTTGATAATAAATTACATCTAGAAAAATATATTACATAATCAATGCATTTATTTTTATAAATGTTAACTAACAAATGCTTTTCGAAATGTTACATAACTAAAAATACACAATATTTGAATACAGAAAATAAATGTATTCAAATTTCACAAACTTTTGTTATGCAATTTTTATAAATTTTAATATATTTAACAAAATATAATATAATATAAAATAAAATAATCTAATTAAAAATAATCCTATTTTTATATAAAAACTCAATAATAAATATGTAGTATTTTAATAGTATCATCAAGGATGTTTGCTAACTGTCTGCATATTTTTTTTAACTTTTAATAAAATATTTATATTGAAATACATTTTATGAATTTGAAAATACAAATATGAATGCATTTTTATATGGCAGATAAATAAATATCCTTGATATATTTGATTCAATGATTTAAATCATGAAATATAATTAAATATACCACTGAAAATTAACTATCTCAGAGTACAAAAAGTAACCATTGTAAAGATAATGAGCAGACGTCCTGTCTTTGGTAACAGCTAGTCTGCTACCTATATAAAACTATTGTATAATATATATATATATATTGATTTAAAACAAAGTTATAAAGCTAAACCAGTGAATTCAGACGACTCTAGAACAGATTCTTCTGAATTAGACTTCAGTTTTCGTTTAGACTTTTTTTTTGCCATTTTTTATCCTTACGCCTTTTTTTCTAATTCTGTGTTATAAGTAGATAGTGGTAGTGGAGAATAGGTGTATTTCAATGTGTGTAAATAGATATTATTGACACAAATTAAAGATATTTTTATCCTTAGCCAAATTTAAATATAGCCCCTATCAACATTATATTGATTACGAGATTATCTAGACAGTAATTAACTTAACATTAATTCGAGTTATTGTTATTTTAGTTATCATTATTTTTATTTTAGTGGAGTCCTTTCAATCAATCCAGGAACCAAATGAAGTTTTTACTTATAATCGAGTCCATTCAAAACCGTTCTCATTCTATGGCATCCAGGTAATAATAAGATGTTGATGTTAAGACCTATTTGATGGGTGCAGGCAGTATGCAAGCCTGTGTGTGGCGCTATAGCTGCGTGTCTAAAGCCCTAGTCCTATATAAATCTATGGCATATGTAAATCGTTAATACATTTACTTATTTTTTATTATTAGTTTTGTCTCCTGTTTTATGTCATTTTGAATACCTATTTTCTATATTCAATAAATTATATTATTATTATTATAACTGAATATTAAAAATAATTAGCAGTGATTATCTATTATAAATAAATCACCAAATTTACTATAATTAAAAATAATATAATATATATTATAATGTCAAAATACTTAAATTATACATACAGTTATATATGGAGGAATTAATACATAGCTATTAGTTACATTATTATTATACCTGATATTATAATTTACCTTATTGTTTTTTTGTACCAAAATATCAACCTATCCCAACAGTTAATGATGAGAAATTAGTCACTGTACTTCTAAATAGCGTATTATTTCAGTACAATATACTTTAATTATTCACAATGGTAAATTAGGTGTTGGGAATTCACACATGTAATTGATAACTTTACTGTAAACTATATAAATATAATAATAATCATTATTTAATATAAAACATTGTGGTTTTCTCTTTTAACTTATAATATACAGTAGATACTTAACTTAAAAATGAACACCTCAAATTGTTATTACATATACAGTGTATATGATATACACTGTATATCATATGCATATAAATAGTATATATTGTAAAACAGTGTATATCCTATATACTCTATATGTAATTAGCCATTACTGGAATGCCATTTACAGTATAATCATTATAATAATGGCATTACATTGTAATTATATATTATATATATATATAAATATATACATAAATATATATATAGGGGAAAGTCTACAATTACTGACCCCTAAATGATAATTTGTAATAACTTATTCAATATATTTATTTGAAATTTTGTAATTAGAGTAATATTATGGCAATAAATAATGTGGCTATATTAAATTTGTGATATAAGTATATTGACAAGAATAAACAGGGGAGTAGTAATTAGATACATGTGTCTAATATCGACCCATTCTCCTATTACATTCCCCCTAAAATATTCATGGTTGAAATAATTGTAGTATTATAATAATATCAAATCAAAATAGAAGACATAAATAGATTTAATAAATTACAAAGTGCACGCAATTTATTTATTATTGAATTTATATATTAAAATTTAATTTATATTTTTATATTAAACATTAAATTAACTGAATATGAATATAACTACATATATTAAAGAAGCATTGTAAAGTTCTATTGACGCTGTTAATAGGGGTGTGCAACAGGGGGGCGGGGGGGGGGACATATCCCCCAACTTTAAAATCTAGGGGGACCTCCTATGTATTGGCCCCCCTACATTTACCACAGAATTTATTTTGATTGGTTGGTCCCCACTACATACAAAATCTTACCAACGCCCCTAGCTGTTAATATGATATACACACAAATTATGAACAATTTAAAAGTAAAAAAAATATCTATTTTGATTGGATATTATAAATCACACGGGGCCTGTATAAAGGTAATTTAAGAGGCCGTTAATAGAAAAATTACATGGGTAGTTATAATTAATATATCTTGGTTAATACTTATTTTAATTAAATTAAATTAAATTATTGTTATAAGGTTTATGAACATTTAGCTAATCTACAATATTATGAATAGAATTACGTTTTATTTTAATTAATAAATTATTTAGAATAATTTAAAAAAAGTTATTATTCAAATATTTAAAAATTTAAACATAATATTACATGTTTTCAAATAACAATTGTAGAATGATATTTTGAAGAAAAAAAATAGTTATTCATATTTACAATTAAAGTACTAACATTTCGAGTATATATAATTTTTTGATATCTCTCATACTATCATAGTAACTATGAGTGACTCATACTGAGTCATAGTTACTGAGATACGATAGGGTGTCGGTAATTGGAGACTTTCCCCTATATAATTATCATTATTATAATATATATATTCATTATAATAATGTATAAAATATATATTTAATATATATTATAATCATATATCTGATAATGAAATCATCATGATGATAATGATGATGACAACACTTTTATCAGATTACAGCATTACGAAATATTAATAAATAATGTTACTCGGTAACATTGTTATGTAATAATAAAAGTACATAACATACATATTATATAATTAATGTATAGTAATTAAATAATACATATGTATATTAATATTTAAAGAAAATATTAATATAAACTTTATAATAAAGTTAATTCAGTAAACTTATCCATTTATCATAGATTTAATAAGAAAAACTAAATTCACTATATTATTATACTAATAATATACAATTTAAACATAAATATAATAAATATTATCTAAATGCTTTAAACATATCATTACCAGTATTTGTTATATATTATTAAAATTAATTTTAATATAGCAGTAGGTTAATATTACACTTGATATGACAATAACATTTTTAAATATATATAAATAAATTTAACAGATGTAAATATGACCAAAGATTACTTAATCGCAATAATAATAAGCATATTAAATATATTTTATAATTTAAATATAATTTAAATTTCAATGTCATCATCACTTGATATGAATAATATAAATGATAATTTAAAATGTAGTGATTATAGTTATTTTCAGGTTTATATTATACCAATTGGTTTATGTAAAAAAAAATCATAAAAAATCTTCTATGATAGTTAATCAGGATATATATGTATGGGGAACGTGAATCTGAAAGCAGGCCGCCGATTATTATTATTTGAATGTCAGAGTTCAGTTTTTATTTTGTGGTTGTATGATTTCCAGCTGCATTATAATAATGTGTAGAAGTGCATACATAAGTACAAGCCACCTTAAACTCTGACATTCTTATAATAACAGCATATTTATTATATAACCATAGTATTTTTTCAATTTAATAGAATTAAAATCACTACTTGATTACTTAACTATATTTATATATGTAACAATATTTAATTATTACTATTATTATAATAATTATAATAATAGTTACTGATGGTACCGACTGTAGGCAAACATTAAACAAATGTAAATATCAAAGTTCATGCGGCGCGCCTACTTCAGGATATAATGCAGCTAAACATACAGATGAATAAAACTAAATCAAACAACCCAAAAATATCATCAAATAAGATGGTACTCGTATTCGTATGTGTATATATTATATATATCATATATATATATATATATATATATATATATATATTAATATGAATGGTTTATACGTATATATTTCTATAGGAATTATTCCATATATTGGATTCCATATATGATTCTCATTCAGATTTATTTTCGTGTGCACTAGAGCGTATACTGAATTTGCTCGACGCACGCCATGCACGCCACGCGTGAACTTTGCTATTTATAGTTATTTAATTTGTGCCTACCGTCCGTATTCCCCACAGCTACTATTATAGAATATAGTTACTTTATATTACCTATACATATCTAAAATGTACATTTTATATGTATACTATGAATATACTGGTAATTAATATGTTTTATTGAGTTGGTTACTCTGGTTTGTTTTAGTTTAGTTTCATTTGGTTCAGTTTTTATGTTCTCAGGTTTTTTAACTGCACTACATTCCGAGTATGCCTATAACAATTTTATATATATATATTATTAATAATTATATATATATAATTAATATTATATAATTTATGTTATATAATTTATGTTATATAATTTATGTCATATAATTCAGGTCATATAATTTATGTTATATAATGTATATAGCCATAATCCCTATGTAATAAATAGTCTGAAATATATAATTAAATTGATTTTATATTATAAAAATTACTTTATAATTATTAAAACATATTGAAGTGATTTATTAGTTTGATTATTTAGTTCTTATTTACAAAATTTCTAATAAAAAAAATGGTTATTATAACCGTTATATAACCAATTGGTAAATATATCACAACTCTTGTATATATAACCACGCCTATATATGCCTATACATACGCCCATTTATAAATTACAACGTAACGTCACCTTATTGAAATTAGAATACTGCTGCCGTCCTCCAAGTATATGTATTAGTAAGCAGGTCCCTACTATAATTTGTAATGGTACACATGTATATGAATACTACATTATATGATATAGTTGTATTTATGGAATTAGTATTATTATGTGTCCCATCTTGTAATAGTGTACGGTACACTGTCTACCTAATAAGATTTATCGGAAATAACAAATTCTCGACCGGAATTTTATTATGTAATAAATGTAATTAATAATTATAATAATTTGAAATTAAATTGTAAATAATATATCATATATTATATAGTATATATACTATTGTATATATATACTACTTGTATATAATATATACAATATAATATATTCAATTATATTCTTTATTCATAGAGATAGAGAGAAATCTTTATCTCTAGCTCTATGACTATATTATATAGTATATATGATATTTTACTTATAACATATAATGAGTCATTATTAATGACTATACGTAACTAACAGATAAATAATAAAAGGGTTTTTAAATTCCAATTTTTACAATATTTCCATATCTATTGGCAGATATTTGTATATCTATTATATTAATAAAGTTTGTTTATATATATAGTATTATATACGTGTTATTTAAATGATAGGAAGTTGAGTATTAGGTTATTAAGGTCATGTAGAGTCCTAACAATTGGTTTTTTTTAAGTGCGATATATAATATATAATATATATATATATTTATATTAATAATTATATACATATATATATATATATATATATATATTAATATAAATAAGTTAACAATATCTAAAGTTTGATAGTATTAATAAAGCAGTATGTCGTGTCACACAGATATAATGACATCACCAATAGGACTACCCTTCCTTAACATCAGTATGTACATCGCCACTACAATTGAATCATACCCATCATGATGATGACCCATCATACCCATCATCTTTATCTATAATCACTATCATCACTCCCCCATCACAATTATACTCCTAATCCTCCTCATATCCTCGTTATTCCCATCCTTCTATCCTCATAACTCTATTCTCTTCCTCCTTAGCCAGCACCCTTCTATCTCATTACTCCTCCTAACATCCCATTTCTTCTATCAAAGATAGGAAATACTCATATCCTATTTCTCCTCCTCCTCCTCATCCCCATATCACATTTCACCGCATATCTTCACTATATTCCTCCCTTATCCTCCTATCCCAATCCTCTATACTACTTACCCTCCCTCAACCCTACCTATCACTATCACCCCCTCCTCTCTGCAGAGTATACTGAAGCAGATGCGCAAGACAGATGACGGAATCACCACCTCCCTGAACAAGAATCTACTAACTCAGAGTTTCTCCGCTAAGATGAACGCGGCTGATGAATGTCAAAGATTCCATAATGAGGTCAGCCTCACCTTTGACACTTCATCCATGTCCTTCACTTATAATCATATATGTCCTTTACATATAATCAGTCGTGTCCTTCACCTATAATCAGTCGTGTCCTTCACCTATAATTAGCTGCGTCCTTCATCTATAATCAGTTGTGTCCTTCACCTATAAACAGTCATGTCCTTCACCTATAATCAGTTGTGTCCTTCACTTATAATCAGTTATGTCCTTCACCTATAATCAGTTATGTCCTTCACATATAATCAGTTATGTCCTTCACCTATAATCATATATGTCCTTCACTTATAACCAGCTGTGTCCTTCACTTATAATCAGTCGTGTCCTTCACCTATAATAAGTTATGTCCTTCACCTATAATCAGTTGTGTCCTTCACCTATAATCAGTTGTGTCCTTCACCTATAATCAGTTGTGTCCTTCACCTATAATCAGTCGTGTCCTTCACCTATAATCAGTCGTGTCCTTCACCTATAATCAGTTGTGTCCTTCTAACTAAATAATGATCAATATTGAGATCCAATGCATAACCTGACACATATACCTTCATATGCACTCATATGCTGATATTTAGATCATGAACTCATTCTAGGACACATATATTGAGATAATATACACATATAATGAGATCATTCATACATTCATACATACACTGATAACTATATCCAGATCAAACACTCAAAACACACTAATATTCTACATTTTAAATCGTTGTAATTCGTTCTATTTTGTTATTCATACTTTTGTTTTATATTTATTTTAGATTATCTAACACCAATAAACAACTGCATGTATTTTGTAGTTAATTAACTATATTTTAATAATGATAATAGTAATACTCGCACTCGAATATATACTTAGATCATACATATCACATACATACACACTTCATAATTGTCATTTACACATACACACATATATATACACATATATATATTAAATTTAATTGAAATAGTTTATTGAGTTCAGAAAGAAAATACACTTCAGAATATACAATTAATGCTCAAAGGCAGAGAATAGATATATAACAATAACAATATATAATACATATTAAAACAGAGACGTTCCTATAGATACTGAGATCTCAGGCAACGAGGCAAGAGTTTATAGGAGGCTGTCTCTCGGAATCCAACGCTAAAGTCAGTAAACTCAGCAAACAAAGACAAGAAGATCAGTCTGACGACGTCATCTTATTGACCGCCGAGATCTTTAAACATAAGAAAATGGTTTTCACTTAAATACGTATTTCTAAGCCGTAATGATATACCGCCAGTGATTATCTCAGCAGGCGCTAATGCGTCAGACACGCAAGCAGTAGGTCGCGAGTTCGAGCCTCGTCCGAACAATTAAATTGGTCTTAAAATATTATTTAGAAGTGATCTTATATAATTGTGTAAATAAAACAAATAATCGGCTCTCGTTCAAATCACGGATGCCTTAACATGAGAGCGGCTTCGAAGGGACATTAGAGCCATATATGGTTATAAGTGAAAATTTCATCTAAGTTCCTGGATGGGATGAAAGGACTCCACCAAATAAAAATAAAATATATCACACTATAAAGGCCCTCTTCATATAATGTATACTAATATACTGAATGTTACTTTTCTTTCATAGACTACCTAAATAGTTGTGGTACTTTAAATCCCATCACCATAACAACTATCTACCCTTCATTAAAACCCCTATTAATACTACCAGGCTATTGTGTCCAGTTTATATACATCAATAAGTCATGTTAACAATACTATAATGTAATCACTCAAAATGACACTAATTCTATCATTGAAAATAGTATGTAAATAATGAATATAGTTATTGATTAAACATTACACTCCCTAAAAGTTTGCAGTATTACTTCTATACGGTAACCTATATTAGAGATTATCTGTTAGCTTATTGCTATTGTATATACAATATCTATTAAAGTGTACTTTGTCCTGAATATGTATACACGATTATGTATCCTGATAGACCTAGATATTGTTATTCAATTTGATATATAGTGTTATGTAATACATATCAGTTGAAATGCTACACATTAAAAACTTACATAACAATATAAGTTCTTATTTGAAAAATAATATTTATATAATAAAGATGACAATGTTAGAATTATAACTACCGTACATTTAATGGTCATGATATCAGTGATTAAATTATGGCAAACTTCTTATTTAAATATCGGTAATAAAATATTGATACTATAAATATATATATATTGTTATTTTTATTTTTATTTGATGGAGTCCTTTCATCCCATCCAGAAACTTAGATGAAGTTTTCACTTATAACCATATATGGCTTTAATGTCCCTTCGAAGCCGCTCTCATGTTAAGGCATCCATGGTTTTAACGAGAGCCGATCATTTATTTATACACAATTATATAAGATCACTTCTAAATAATATTTTAAGACCCATTTTATAAAACTAATTAATGGTGCGGACGAGGCTCGAACCCGTGTCCTACCGTTTATATATATATATATTATAATATATACATTTAATATATGAATCACGTTAACTCGTAGTTATCAGCAACTGTTATCCCTAGTTAATAGTAGTATTGCAACATCTCATACATACATTAGCTGTCACGTTTACCCATACGCTGACATACATTAATGTTATCATACACTTACACCATACATCTGTCCATTTCACACAGTCTAGATCATTTGAGTCGGAGTTCATCATAGAAGAGATCATCAACAAGCGTACCAATACGGTAAGTGCCACTAGTGCCTGTCACCCGTCACTTACCTGTCACTTACTAGGGTGTCAGTTTATAGCAGGATGGATGCACAGGATATTGTTGTATCTACCAACTGTTAATCTGACCAACCTTCCCGCTAAAGAAATCACTTAATCAGGGTGTGATTGTGTAGCAGATAAATGAATCAGGTGGATAGTCGTTGATACATTGCATAGCTATAAATGTAGAGTGTTCGCCAGTGAAGCTGTCTTGCCACAGCAACAATCACTCAGGGTGGGCTGCGTGTGGACAGTTGCCAGACATTACTTAGATACAGGGGAAGTCTGTCATTCGTACATCACACAAACCTAGTCTGTTAAGTCTATAGAGATTCACGTTACCCGATATATTAGATGTACACCTGTATAACTTATATACACTAATGTTAACATATTTTCTCTCATATATTGTTCATATTGCCCCCTTATAAACAGGTATTCTCGGAGAGATGTCGGTCTTACTTCATACCCAACCAATCATAGATATCAACACTACCGACGCCCCCTTACTGTTATGCAATCAGGCAATCATGTAATGGGGCCATTGAGATAACAAACTTAGGAAACACTATGAATTGACTACATGTGTACATTTATAAATATTCTATTCAGTGATGAATGTATATATATAATACATTATAGAGATGATAAATATTGTTATAAAGATAATTATTGTTTTTTTATATAAAATCGTTTATTTGTGATTTATATTCAATGTACATTTTTGCATTTTATACTTTAATAATAATTTACACTTATGAATTATAATTATTCTATCGATGTACAATTTATATCAATTTCACGATAATATTTATATTTCATACTTTAATAATAATTATATAAATAAATTATTATTTATATATGCATCATTTATATATTCTAGTAATTTTTAATTTATTTTATAAATTTAATACACATGAATAATTTGTATATCTTTTTACTTTTAACATGTATTCAATAGAATATAATATTATATTATAAGTATTATAACTAATTATGTTTGATAATTCCCTACAAATAAGCATAATAATGCATATTATAATTAATATTTTATTACAAAATTATTGGATATTGATATATTCATAATATATATCATAATTATATATATATATAATTCTAAGTTTCTAAAATTGATTAGCTGGTAAATTAAAATGTATCCCTCTTAAGGTACCTCCTTGATTATCATTAAATATTCATTTAATTATAATTAAACTAGGTATGTTCTATTTTAAAGTATATATATATTACTATAATAATCAGTTCTCGTGAAGATAAGATTATAATATTTATCAAAATATTAGCCATACACAACCATATATATATAAATGTATATTATGTATAATCATACCTTCAGAGAAATATTCAACTATATTATCTATTTATATAAACTGCAAATTTTAAATAATTATATTCCATAATGAATTGATAATTACGTTTTGTTATAGATGTAAAATGAAAAATAATTATTTTGAGTAAATTAAGCGGATGTCACACGACGCCCGCCTCTCTATGTATAGAAATAGCAAATAATGGGTCTACACAAAACTAGGTGCGTAGAATTCTATTAATTGAATTGAGCTACTTATTGTTATATGCTATTCAATAAATGTATACACATGATATTACAGGACGTATTTTTTATAATATATATATATACACACTTTTTAATTTACAGAATTTCTATAGAAATTGTTATTTTTTTGCAATTATGCACATACAAATTTAGAAAATGTCTGCTGTAATAGTATTCATATATATGTTATTTATATAATGCAATAAAAATTAGTAGAATACATATAATAGTTTTTGTTATACCTAAGTTTATATACACATACCTAATGTGAAATAGTTATTCTGAGAAAACAGCATTTGAATATATATATGAATACATTATATATCATATATAATGAATATATATAAACCACTTTTTATGTTATTTCTAATTTGTTTTCTAGAATATTTGTTGTATATGAATACATTATATATCATATATAATAAATATATATAAACCATTTTTTATGTTATTTCTAGACTGTTTTCTAAAATATTTTATATTATGAAATAAAAAAAATTTTAAATAACAAATTATTTTCACCAAAACAAGGTGTGTTGGTGAAAGGATATCCCCTTAAGTTTAAATATTTGTATATAATAATTGTATATGCTATATATAAATATATAATTATAAAAATATAAATTTATAGATATATAATTTAAATATTTGCACTCCCTGCAGAATGTTCATTGCCTTTAGAATTAATTCTTTTAGGAGTTTCACTCGACCCAACGCTGTCTTTCAAACTCCAACTTGCAAAAGTATACAAATCTGTATCCTACCACATTCACTGCTTACGTTTCATCCGCAGATCTATCCCTCACGAAGTAGCCATCACTATCGCATCTTCATTCATTCTCCCCCATCTCGACTACTGCAACCACCTTTTATACGGCTGTCCGGCATATATGATTACTCGCCTACAGCGCCTTCAAAACGCTGTTGTCCGCTGCATTTTCCTACTTCCACGCCGATCCAATGACTCAATCACTCCCTACCTCAAGTCCCTCCATTGGCTCCCCATTTTCTCCCGAATCTCCTACAAACTAATTCTCCTAACCCACAAAGCCCTACACCACAACTCTCCTGAATACCTGGCCTCTCTTATTAGCCCCCAGAGTACCACTAAGAACTCAGCCATTACCCGATCCAATGACACGTTCCTCCTTAACACCACCCAAAAATATCAGCTGCATAAGTCCAACATTCGATCCTTCATTATTTCTGCCCCATACCTCTGGAACAATCTGCCGACTGCACTTCGTACCACCAATACTACCTCTACCTTCAAGCAACTGTTGAAGACCTACTTTTTCAAGAAGGCCTTCGACTGAACTATCCACTGGACCGGTGATTGCTTACGCACATCTGGTCCCTAAGCCGAAAAAAAAGTAAAAAGTAAAAGTAAAGTTTAATATATACATTTATAATATAAGTTTCACTTACAATATATAAATATCAATATTGATATTTATATTTCTCAGTATATCATCAATAAGCGCTTATTCCTTAAACATTATTAATCATCCCTACAAATTAAGTTATATACTTTATTAACTATTATACCTGTTATATTTAATTTATATATCATATTATCTACTAATTGTTAATAACTGATATAATATGTCCAAAACGTAGATTCAATGATTTACTATTGAGTAAAAACTGTTAAAAATGAATTATCATTATTATATGCTAGTTTGATTAATCATTGTGACATTTACTATTATCTCTTAGTTTAAATCAGAAGAAATAATTAGATTACTTAATAATATTATTCTCTAGGTATATACATAACTAATTTTATATTTAGGTTTTACAATTTCATTTATATATTTTAATTAAATAATTTTGATATCATTAAATATAATAAAATGTATATTTAGAGATTTAAAAAATATATTATTTATTTAAATAAAATATATATTAATATATATAAATTAGTTTATATTTGAAAATATTGTATATATATTTAAAATAAATAAAAATCCAGATACATTATACAAATTTTAACTACATATATTGTATACTTCTTTTATGTATATATATAATTAAATATAAAAGAATGTTAATATATGAATACTTTATTTAACAAAAATGTAATTAATAATATATATATATAATATAATACTAGCCATAAATCAATTGGAATAATATGTATAAAAATATTACAGTATACGGAAATGTAATGATAAGTTTTGTGAGGAATTAACAAATGTAACAACAAATATAACAAAAAATTAAATACATTTAGAAATATCATTAATAGAATACTTAATATGCTTCGATCAATTTCATTATATACCACAATAAAGATAATGCAATATTCACCTATTATGAATACAAGAGATTTCAATACTCTTAGAATTTGTTATTAATCAATAAATCATATTGAATAACTTTAATTGATCTATCAATTAATCTATTTCCATAGAAAAGAACCTTATACTATAGCTTTTGAAAGCTTTAAATTGGAATCATAATGAATTTAAGTGAAGATTGTAGAATTAAAGATTTCACGAATATAGTTATTGAAATTAAATAGAATATATTAAATATACTGTTAATATATGATAATATTTAATAAGAAAATCCCATTTGGAAACTATATAATTATATTATGAATTATTCAATAGAAACTGTATATATATTGAGAGATTATCATTACGCTAAGGTTAACTGTAACATTTATGATTCCTTATGTAATATCTATTGATGATGTAATAAATTTTATAAAAACAATGCTATAATTGTAGAAATGTTTACAGAATAAGAACTGTATTATAAATGTCATCTAATAAACTAAATAACATATTATTATACATATAGTTATGTATATATTTTAAATATATTATTAATAATGACATTGTAATACTTAGAAAGATTGAATATACGCAGAAAATCATGAAATACTGTTATATATTCACTAAAGGTCTTTTGTTCAAATTAACTGCGGCCCTGCTGTTCATATTCACTGCAGACCTACTGTCATAATGGAAGGGAGTCCATCCTTTCTGAATATAATTCAAGCAGAGATGTGTCTATGTAGAGTTGCAGATTTTTCTGTAACAACTTTTCGTAAACCTGTTGTAAATATATCATTAATATATTTAATATAGCAATAATCATTCAATTTAAAATCATAGGGAAATAATAAAGTGGGAAGTATTATTTTATTTTTATTTGTTCGGTATTATATGTTTGTTTTATATATATTTTGTAAATATGTTTCAAATGTATTATATTACTAAACTACAATATTAATAATTTTCTATTATTTCAGATTATAGTGTATTATATTGTTTGTTTCTTAATATTATTGGTATGTTTTGTTATTAACTGTTTTTGTATAGGTATATATGTTTATTTTATTTGTAACTTGTTCTGTTTGTATATATATATATATATATATGTTTCAAATGTATTATACAATTTAAATATAAAATTAATAAAGTACTACCTACTATTATTACAGATTTTGGTAAGTATTACATTATTTGTTTATTTCATTCTAGTATTTGTTTCATTCTAGTATTGGTTTATTTTTATTTTTAACATGTTCTGTTTAAAATATATTTAAAATTTAACATTTAAATATTAAACTATATAACTAATAATTTATTACTAAAACAGGGTACAAAGATAAGAAGAATTCTATAAAGTTAAAGTAGAAATTGAATATTTCGATGCCACTTACAAAATAATGTATTTTATTTCTATTTTCGATTATTTTTACGCTATCTTTTATTTTATTTTGATCATTTTTCGTTTATTTTTACTATATGATTTATTTCTACTTTCGAATGTTTTTCGTTTATTTTTACGTTAACTGTAAAACGTTTTAATTTCTTTAATTTTTTAATTACGTATTATTCTTTGTTTATTTCTATAACGTATGTTATCGTTAGCAAATATTTATACTCTATACTTTCGATTATATTTTCGGCTATGTATTTGCTTAAATAAATTATCAATCAATCAATAATATATATATATATAAATTTATATTATGATGATATCATTATTAAAATACATCTTATAATAATGCATAGATAAAATATTTTGTAAGTATATATATATTATATAAAACAATACTAATATCAATACTTATATTTAAAAAAAATAATATAGAATTACATTTCAATAAGAAATAAAATTTATCTAGCGAGCGAAATAGAATTGAATCCAAGACATATAAATGCTGGTTAAATAATTGCCAAATATATAGTCGATTCTTCTTATTCTCTTACTTGATATTCTTGTTACTAGAATCAATTATATATAAATGACTATAATGCTGATACATAAACTATGTAATAATGATGGTAACCTCACTGATGTCATCGTTGAACACCGAAGCCCTCAACTCTAGCAGGTTAGCTTCAGTCTCCGCACAGATGTCATTCTCTTTGTCAGCTTCACTCAGTAAGATTGACAGCGCCATCTCTTGTTCATCGTAACCTGCCAGCGCGTGGGGAGTTGTATTAGTCGCGGTTCAGTGATTTCAGGATTGAAGTAAATATATTATCGTAAGCGTACCGTTGAAATATCTACTAGGATAACATACGTTATTAAAATAAACAACGAATAATATAATGAAGATTATAAAATTATTTAAAAATCATATATTTATATAATATTAATATTTATATATATTAATGATTGGTATTCAATAGATTATATATGTGTATATATATATATATATATATATATATATATATATATATATATATATATATATATATATATATATATATATGTGAGTTTATATATCTTCATTGCTTTAATAAATTAATACTTTTCATATATATAATATTAATGTTTGATTGTCTTATTATATATATATATATATATTCATCTGAAATGTATTCTAATGAAAAATATAATAAAATATAATCTCAATTATATTATATTATACCATGCAATAAGTAACAATCTAGTATAATATAATATACACATTTGATAAGTAGGTATAATATTAAATTCATTATTTATATAATTTATTATGCACATTTAAGTCAAAAAAATCAATATTGTATATCACATATATTATATGTATATATATATATATACACATGTTTTTAGTCTAATTAGTAATCACATTTCATCAATAGATGCATAATACAGATAATGATTCACACATTATATAATTTATACAGTGTATACACTTATATTCTATTTATAACTGTCTACACTCTCAATTGTTGGAAAATCCTTTCCAAATTCATTCATAATGTAATATATGTAGTGAAACGATGTAATACTGTATGCTTTTAGGGCTAACACATCAACTCTGTTTTTAATTCCATGTGCGTAAATTCGGATTCATGCGTGGAATTTGTTAAATGAATGCGTATTTCTACGCAATGCGTGTAAAATGCCAATAAGGGGACCTATATTATATGAAAATCGTAATATTCGCAATGAAGTATGGGTTTGGAATTTATATATTAAATCTAAAATATTAAAATGGCTTGAGGGTGTTTTGGTCGACGCCATGCTAATTACAATGCTAATGCTAATGCTAATCAATGCTAATTACAACGGTAATAGATATGCAAATATTTTACATTAAAAAACTGTGTATAATATTAATATTACAAAATATGTTAAGAAAAATTAAATATATTGAATAATATTATCGATTATGTAAAAAGTGCATTTTCTGCTATATTATTTTATTAAATAGCGTAGAATTAATATTTAGAATAGTGTAGAATTAAATATTCGAATTAGTTAATTTAACTCAAATTTTATTATTTGAGTATATAGGGTGACAACTATTAACACATTCAGGTTCTATCGACCAAATCATCTTACGTACCATATTACACTGATATTTACCAGTAGTATTAGACCTGATAATATATAATTTTGATATCATAATATAAAAATCCGAGATAGCTATTTATTAGATTAATATATTTGTAATGAGCATTCTAAAATATAAATACAAAGATACAATATTCACAGCGTAATGGCTAGTATAGAAATTACTTAGCACTCGCTGTTATAGATGCTCATAAATGTACAAAAAGAATCCAATTATATGGAATTGTAAACTTAATCTTGGTTGACACCTTTTTAATAGTAGGTGTAGTATAGTAATTGAGATTATATTACTCATAATAATATAATCTGTACTTTTAAAAAATAATGATCGACATCTGTATTTATTTATGTGTATATTGTTATATATTAATATAGGAGGCAATACTAATAGGATTGAAAATACGCATGAAAATATACGGAATCTGTGTGAAGGTCTATTAGAAATTTAGGCATCAAATGAGAATATGCATGCATGAAAAAAAAGACATGCAACCGAATTTACGCACATAGAATTAAAAACTGAATTAATGTGTTTACCCTATTAGAAGTGTACAATGTTGTCTACTTACGCTATAAGGTGGTATCCATTCTATAGTTTATACCAAGTATAACCGGGTATAACTATGTAATTATAGTGGATCATCAATTATTATTTGTTTATATACATTTTTAAATATTATTTATATATTTACACAAATAACAGAAATTAATTTACTAAAAACAGGTACCGTTATTGGATCATTTTAAAAACCCAATCTCATTACAAATATTACAGAATCCGGAATTGGAACTTGAACTCTAGTTTAGGTTAAATCACTAACTACTACTAGTTCTACTTCTACCACTAGGGGGTGATACTAACGTTGTAGTAAAAGTTGCCGACGCACTTCGGTAATGTCCATGTAGCTAGCTATCGAAACATCAGATAACGACCTCCTCTGCAAAGGAGCACCAGGCACAACCAACGTAGTAGGACTGATGGGGCTGATGGGGCAGGCACGGGTGGTAATGGAAATAGTAGTAGTCGAGGCGCTGTCAGCTTTGAGGAGGTGGTCAGGAACCGGAGAAGTTGCATTCTATAGGAGTAGTCATATTATTGGTGATGATGTGTTAGTTATAGTGATAATGAAGATGGTGGTGAGAATGATGGTTAATATAGTGCTAGTGATGGTTCTGGTGATTATAGTGATGGTGAAAATAACAATAACAATAACAAGTCTAAAATTGAATTTGTATATATATAGAAATGCTTTATATAAAATAATAGAATGAATTATTAGTAGAGTGTAGTTATTAATAAATTACATCATAATATATTTAGAAATACCATTCACACCTTTATATTTGCTAACTAATTTCTTAATAAATCATAAAGCAAATACAAGCATATTGTATTCGTTTCGTATTCGTTATTCAGCATATAATCTATCCATAATATACTTATTTATTATTGATTTAAAAAAATTAATAATAACTTTAATATAAACTATAATAAAGCAAGTCTTGTAAATAAGTGTAATTGATCTGTACGATATTCTGTATACTTTATTGTTATACTAGGTATATGTAGTGATGATAAGTTGACTAGTGGTGTTTTATGTTGTGTATTATTTACAAATATTTTACTTTATTTATATAATAAAATAATAATATGATATAATAATATTAGATTTACGTATACTAAATTTGAATTGAAATTGATAGTAATACAGGAAAATCAATACAATTTCTGCTAAAAGGATAGTAATATATTATCTCGTAATCAGTTCATAAGAAAGTAGTCTACATTAAATAAAATATATTACAAGGGTAATAATAATAATTTACGAACGAAAAATTAAAATTTTAGAACCATGCAATATATAATATATAGTATATAATAGTACATAAATTAGTAGGTATGAATATTAAAATTAGAATAGAGTGATAATAATGAAACTTAACTAATTAAATTAAGGAAAACCGAGTGAATAGAATGAAATTAATATCAAATTATGTGTTACGTCGATTGGTAGTTTTTATTAATTACATTATACTTAAAATTAAGAGATTTAAGTAATTAATAACATATTTTAATTTAAAAAAAAAAATCAGTATTATAGAATTTATAAAGATTATGTGTTTATTGGTTATGCGATTATCTGTTTTATTGATAATCTAATTATTTTGTTGTTTTATAAATATTTTATTAAGATTACTCTTAATTACTCGCAATTAATTAAGCCCCATATTATCAAAAATACAATGTTATATTGGATATAGTAATATTAGAGAATTATATAATAGTGTATTAGTATCAATTAAGGAGTTTGTTGTTGAATAAATACATTATTTTCGCTATTTTTAAATTTACCTAGGTGATATGTTTTTTATACTTTACATTTATTATTGATTTACCCTAGATATTTATATTACCTTACACAGTCAATAGTTGCTTGTTTAAAGTTATTCGTGTTGATAACACATGTATCGTTATAGAAAAACATTATTTTTTTTTGTTTCTAATATTCAATTGTAATTTATGATTAATTAATCAATATTATTTTTAAATTATCACTTATTTTATTATAATTGGCATTTTTTATAATAATTGTAATCGAAGTAGCATCATCATATAGCATTATATATTTACACCTGTATGCATATAGTAATAATAATAAATAAGCATTAATAAGCATATATCAAATATAATAAATATATTTGATATATCATTAATGTATAGAACGAAGAGTAGTGGATCTTAGGTAGATCATGAGGTAACCTCACATCATCTACATTCATTAATGGTGACCATTTATTATTAAATCGGACATATTATTTTCTGTTAAATAAATAGTATTTAATTAAATTTATGGTATTCTGCCATATTTGTATAGTTTAATGAATAGTATATTCTTATAAATTCTTAATGGTTTCAAAAGCATTTTTATGTCTATAAATATTGTAGACGTTTTGTCATGTTTATCCATAGAATTAGTTATATTATTTTGTTAAGTATATGGTGTGTGATGTGTTTTTTAAACTATATTGATAGAAGTAATAATATCATGTTTTACTATAAAATTTAGTCATTATTATCAGATTTAGTTAAATTCCAGGGTAAATACAGAATCAATACTAGTTATCTATACTATGTATTATATAAGGTATATCTTCTATACACTATCTTAAGAAAGTATTATAATACGGAATAAAATATAAATAATTATTATTATACATAATTGTATTAATAATTATTATTATTGTTATTTTTAGATTAGGAGAGCCTTATTAACATTATTATAAATACTTACTTATAGTTTAATTTAATATTTGATTATTTAAAATAAATAATACACTAGAGCAATATATTATGAATAGATTATATAAAAGCATAATTGAAAATATTAAATATTCAATTACTAGTTGATTTTTTAGAAGACTTTTAGAAGATCACTTATATCCACTTATTTATTTACAAGTAAATGTTTACAAATGTAACGTATGTCGCTGGCTATATCCCCGCACCCAGTCACACCCAGTCACACCCACATTATCTGCATTGGCTATATAGCACGGCATCCATATATAGCATTAATGCTTATTTAGCATCGTTATTGTTGTTATATAAATAACTTAAATATATTATATTATGCATATAAATAATATTATTTTTGTAGTGCCTATTAATTATAGCCTATCATTAATAATTCTGATCATTATAATTTAGATTGACTTATACTATAACATTAAATTATATATATATTTATATTTTATATATATTTATATATATATTATATATATAATATATATATATATAATTATGCAACGCACTTGTATATATATACTATATTGATTACAAAATCAATATTGTAAATCAATGTATGTTAACTATGAGAGTGATTATTGACTACACATGTTAACATACTAATAGGTGTTATTCAACAACATTATTTGAAATGTTTACTATATCACGTTTTACTAAATGTGGAGCTTAAAACATTGAGATTTCAGTGTATATATATATATATATATATATATAAGTAGTCGTGTGGACCAGTAAGTAATTAACCAAGTTAAACTGTGTGGGTTACGCGGATGTTGAAATGTAGGTGTAAGTGGGTATAAGTGGGTGTTATGATGCCATACATGGGGATCTATCGCCTAGCCTAGTAAGTATTTGCTACGAATGCCGATTAGCGTATACTCATTAACAAGTGCGTGTCGCTAATTGGTTGATACAGACAGCACGCGAGTTGCTGATTGGTTCTACAATGGGAACGCCTGGATCTGGGAATGCGCGAACATTGCGTGCTATATATGTATAAGTATATGTATCAAGCGTGTGTGAGAGTCTACTACATTTACAATAGCCACTCTATAAATATATATATATAATATATATATACATAAATTATACTGCAAATGAAAGTTTAACGTATACAATATAGCACAATTAATTACATGATGTTTAAAAGCTGACCAGCGATATTCTTATAATATAGAATAATAGATATGAATAAGGTAGTGATAAATATTCAAGTAGATCATTTAAAAATAAAAAAGTATTACGAAATACATATTATACCCACCCACAAGCTAACCTCGAGTTATATTTAATACTTATTAAATAAACTTATATAAAGAATGTTTATTATCTTGTAAATGGTGAAATGGTTTTATTCATATAAACAATAAACTATTATTTTATATAATCTCTATCAATCTTTGTGATTTACTATTTTACATATTAAATTGAAGTAATATATTACAATAAATCTACTAAATAAAACTTGTATATATCTTATATAATAAAAAAAAATATAGTTAATATTTACTACAATTGTAGTCTATATGCATTAGCATATTAAAAAAAAAGTTTAATTATTCATATAATTGTGGTATTACAAATTATGATATATAACATATATAAATATATATATATAATGTATATTAATTAAAATCAGTATATTAATAAATATTTAGGTGTGTGTGTATAAATATATATATATATATATATATATATATATATAATATATATGATAGCTCACAGCTCAATACACCTCAAAGCTTACATATCATCGATGTAATATATTCACTTATTTAATCATACAATATTACTATTTTTATAAATTATATTATTTTATCGTTTTGTTTATTTATATATCTAATTTATTCATCTATTTATTGTTTTCGTTCTATATTGTTATATGCACCTACGAGGGGTGGCCACACCTATGATAAGTGCTAATAAACCTTATCATCATCATCATCATCATCATGAGAATGTTTGTTTATGTAAATTTATTATTTAGTTGAGTATACAGTATTAATAAAATATATAAATATATAATAATTTGCAAATAAATGTTAGATATATAATATAATTAATAATTGCATTTGGCACTATCAAAGTTTAATACAATTTTCTATAATGAATTTACTTACTATGTGAAAATTATATAAATTAATGATACTAATATAATATATATATATATATATATATATATAAATAATTGTAATACTAATATAAACAAATCTATTTCTATTAAATAAATAGCTTATCAATCGATCAGAAAAAATAAATTAATGTATTCTATAATCAATCAGAGAGATATTGAATAGGAAATTCTACAGAGCTATTTGAGGTAGAATAACACAATCAGAATGTAGGTGATTGCGTAATGATCAAACCGTTCTCTTTAGTACATCATTGTATTGTGCATAGGCAACCATTATAGTGGGCGGGACAATACAAAAGTCATCGTTATCATCATCATCATCATCATTAACATATGCAGAGGATTGAGCTGCAGGAACAGGTGGTGGAGAATCCCTAAGTATCGTATAAATATTATATACGAATAGTAGGGAAAATTATTTTTAATTATAAATATAATATAATAATGATTATTAAATATTAATTAAATAGTTTGATCGGCTACATTATTTAATGAACGCGAAATTAATATCAAGTTTTAACCGTCGAGTTGCAAATTACGATAAAATACTCATTCAATATATACAAACAAAGTGATTTCGTTGAGGATGAACTCTGGTCCGGTATCAACTGGGTTCAATTCGCTCAATAGGTGGGGTATATCGCGATCATGTGACGACGATCTCTCGCCCGAGTGAACGGTGATATATGGTAATCTACTGGCAGTAGATGTGACGTTTATAGAGTCATACTGAGGCGGTAATGTATGTAGTAGATCCACAGGTGGCAGTGCTATCGTGCAGTCGAGCGTGGACACAGCGGAGCGTGGAGACACTGGTGAACACAGGTCTGAATCGTAGCTTTCAACCGAGCGGTATCTATTGATCGCGATGTTTTTGTTGTCATTGTTGACGACTGTGAGGTATCTACTTCGCATGTCCGTCAGAGATGTGATGCAGGTAGGCTTCACGGCGCGACACTGTTCGAGTGGGGCGATGATATCGTAATGCTTAATAACGATTTGATATGTTATATTTGTTATTAGTTGTAATAGATAGTATATATAATATTTGGTATATAAATTATGTGTGCGTGTCATCGACAAATACTGATTTATCATCCACAATGCCTCGGGTCAAAAGGAAGAAAGTCTCAAAGTGGCTTTCGGAAGAAGCTCTAAAAATTGCCAAAGAACGAAAGGATATGCGTAGTAAAGGAAAGTATGAAGAATATCGAAATCTTAACGCAGCATTTCAGAAGAAAGCAAGACAAGATAAAGATCAAAGTATCAGAGAAAATGCAGACAAATTGAAGAGTTAAATAAAATAGGTAAGACTAGAGACTTATTCAAAGAAATAAAAGAGATGACTGGCTCACGAAGCTCAAGAGGTTGTGCTATGAAATTAAGTAATGGAAAAGTAGTTTCTGAGAAAAGGAAATAAAAAAGAGATGGCATCAATATACTGAAAATCTATATAGAAGAGATATTAATATGAATGATAATTTTAATGTACATTTATATGAAGATGAACCTGATGTATTAGAGATAGAAGTAAATGAAGCAATACAGCACATATCTAAAAGAAAAGCTCCAGGTTGTGATGGAATACCGATAGAGTTTCTAAAAGCAGGAGGAGATGAGGCAATTAGAGTCATGACAAATCTATGTAATAGCATATGGAAAATGAAGACATGGCCAAATGATTGGAAGAAGTACATATATGTCCCTATTTACAAGAAATGAGATAAAAAAGAATGTGGGAATTATCGAACTATTGCCTTAATCTCACATGCTAGCATAATACTTCTGAGAGTTCTACAAAAAAGACTGGAGGCCTTCCTTATCCCTGAACTACCGATCGAACAAGCCGGGTTCCGAAGAGGTAGAGGAACTAGAGACCACATATCAAACCTGAGATGGCTGATGGAAAGAGCTAGGGATAATCAAAGAGAACTATTCATGTGTTTTATTGACTACAAGAAGGCATTTGACTGTGTAGACCATCAACGATTATGGAACACTCTCAAAGGTATGGGAGTACCTGAACATTTGATTGTCATGCTTAGTAACTTATATACAAATCAGGAAGCGACTATAAGGACAGAGTATGGAGAGACAGGCTACATACCGATTGGTAAAGGAGTACGCCAGGGTTGCATTCTATCTCCATTGCTATTCAACATCTATGCAGAAAAGATAATGCGAGAGGCTCTAGATAAGTGGGACAAAGGCATTGGCATAGGTGGAAGGAAAGTATCAAACCTGAGATATGCGGATGACACCACATTGATAGCCGGTAATAGAGAGGACCTTATAGAACTTATAGAAAAAGTCAAATCGTCGAGTGAGAAAGCTGGGATATATCTAAATGTCAAAAAAACTAAGGTGATGGCAACAGGAGAACTAGATTCTATAATAGTTGATGGCGGAAATATAGAAGTAGTTGAAAGATTTGTCTTCCTGGGAGCCTTGATAACAAGTGACGGACAAATATATATGGAATTACGCAGAAGAATTGCAATGGGAAAAAATGCAATGGGGAGTCTGAGGAAAATTTTTAAAGATAGAGATTTAAGACTCGCCACTAAAGTAAAAATTGTACAGACACTTATTTTCCCGATTATTCTATACGGTGCAGAAACCTGGACTCTAAAGAATAAGGAAAGAGCAAAAATCGATGCTTTCGAAATGTGGTGTTGGAGTGACCTATATAGATAGGAAGACAAATATAGAAATCATTGCCAGCATAAAACCCAAAAGAACGCTAGAGGCAGAAATTGTCAAACTTGCCTTATCATACTTCGGACACGTGGTGAGAGCGGACTCGATGGAGCTACAGCTGATGCTAGGAAAGATGGATGGTCAACGGCGAAGGGGTAGGCTACACATAACGTGGCTGAACAATGTGCAGAATTATATAGCCAACGACAACATCATGAAGATACTAGCAGAAGCCAGAAATAGAGTGATATGGAGAGGAACTGTCATGGACGTCGCCAGTGGTCGGTTACGACTCGACGGCACAAGGTAACAAGGTAATGATTACCTCTAATAATTAGAGTTAATAAGTGTGTTCGAGTTGGTGTGAATCCCCTTTAAGTATTTAATATAATTATTATATTCATCATGAATTTCATGGCTGGCAAAAATCCAAAAAACTTTGAATTCATTATTTTTAATATTTTGTTTCTTTGTGTTTCCTACTAACGAAGATGGCAACCGATGTTTTTTAAACATAGATTTGTATTCTACATAGATCGATATTGCTATATCGATCTATGTAGAATATAAATCTATGTTTAAAAAACATCTATGATACATGGTGCCTCGATAATCGAGGCACCATGTATGTCGAAGAATGTTACATTAGCGAGATATAGCGGTACCTGGAATAAAGCGACGCGCTGTTTTTAAAATAAGCGACGCAAATGTAAATATCGACGCCCGCAATATCAGTTATTTGTTTTCAATGTGTAAGTTCAATAGGCGTGGCTTAAATATCCTCTATCGGGATATATACGTGATTTATAACAAGTGAAAATATACTCAATCGGGATATATACGTGATATATATATATATAACAGATACATATATAACAGATGTATACATATTAATGAAGTGCATAATAATACATAATATGCATTGCATTATGCATATTAATGAAGTACGAGTTATAGTTTTAATATAGGTGTTGATAGAAAGTTAACTTTATTGTGTATACATACAAAGGTGTACTAGGAATACTAACCTATATATATAAGAAGCATACAAGCGTTTCTATAGATTATTCTTCAATACACTAAAACCTGCATTTACATCAACCCATAGTGTGGGATCCACACTGTGGGTATCAGTGGGACCGTCCCACACATACACAAATAAATACACATAAACTACCCACAAACACACACATAGGGGTGTCACAGGGTGATTAAAGTGAGAGGTACCTAAATACATTACTAATTAATTATTACCATATAATTTCTAATAAGATAAATCTATAATATAACCTGTTCTTTATTTATATATATACATGTATGTATATATAAATATATTATAGTAAATTATTATAATTTAAGTAGTAAAAGTAAGTGAGAAAGAGGTCTTAATATGATTGACTTTGGGTTGCACAATACAAATCAATGTTGGATAAAATGATACTAACAATACTATAAATAGCAGACATATAATACCAGTAATACATAAATATGTAATTTTTCCAAATAATGTACAAATATTAAAATAATATATTATATATATATATATATATTATCTATTAATATTATTACAACTTGATCATAAAGTATCTATATATAGTACACTATATTGTCATTCACGTATTACTATTTATCAGTATACATAATTAAATATTATATTGTGATATAAATAAATTAAAATTTTGTATCAAGAATGTATCAAGTTAGCTCTGTGGTCAACGACTTTACTACTCAAATAATTCATAGTCACCAATCACAGTATATACTGGATATATTATACACTATAGTACCTGTCAATATACTAGTAAACTTTTGATTGACAGTTTACCACAATGCTTTGTCCTTGCTACCTGTCTAGTTTGTATGAAGCTTGGTTAATTTTGTTTGGCTCTAGCAGTATCCCTTTGTTTGTGTTTGCTTAATATATTAAGCAAACAAACAAACATTGTACACACATATAATGATATTATAGATTTATGTAATATGTATACAAATAATGATATATATAATCTATATAATAGATTGTATTACTTTTGTACAACTTTGTTCATATAAAATCAATCCAAATAATGATTTTATTTTACATGATACTTTATATTGTTGTTATTAATTATATTATAATAAATTTGTATTACACACACCCATGTTTTATTATTTTATATTATCAAGTATATTTTTTCAAATATGATATGATACTGTTGTTTCATCATTAGTTAAATGGTGAAATATATTGTATAATTAATTACACAATAAATATATTGATTGAGATAATATTATACATTAGGCCTATTGATGATGTGGTATGAAGTATATATATAATATAAATTTATATGTATAAACTTTTAAATTAATAGTCATATTCAGCAAGGAATATATTTTTATATATAATTACTGTATTCTCGTTATACTAAATTACCTATATACATGGTATATCTATAATAAATAGGGTGTATCTATGCTTGGGTATTAAGTAATATATAGGCTATTTCTGTACACATATTTACTATAAATTATGTATGCACTAGTAAATTAATCTATAGGTTAAATTAATATATGTATTAACCCACACTTAACATAACGTAATGGTGAATGAATGATTGTAATTAATTATGTTCATATATATATATATATATATATATATATATATATATATAATGTATTATCATCTATATGTATATAGCGCCTACTAATATAAATATGCATATATTTCATTGATTTAATTGATACATTAAATTAAATGTAAATAAATATAAATATTAGGTATAATACCACAATTGTAAATATAAGTATTAAAAATATATATAGTTATACATAGGTATATATATATATATATATATATATATATATATATATATATATAGTTATACATGTAGGTATACCTTCCCGGTTATACCTATATGTATATCACCCTTATTATACATATATTAGTGTAACCTAATTATTTTATATGGATATGTACTAGTAATTATACCATTAATATATATATATATATATCTGAAATGTCATAAAGGAATCATTAAGTATCACCTGGTATCATATATTATTGTACCCATATATGTATAAATTGTAGTTTCTATATATAGAATCTATTTATAAATCACTGAATTGAATATCGTAAAAGAGGTGCGATCGACGCCCGCCACGAGCGCGTATCGCGTCGCTTTTTTTAAAAACAGCGCGTCGCTTTCGACCATAATCCGATATAGCAATATCGATCTATGTAGAATTATAATAATATATAATATTAAATATAATTAGTTTTAAATGATTTACTAACTCTATAGATTGTATGTGAAATTGTATTTATATCAAATTCGGGAAACAATTTACACAACTCGTCAATCATAAATGCATTATCAATTGGATTTATCATGAGTAAAGTGCATTATATAATTAATACGAAGTAAGTATAACATACATAGATATTGAGTGAGGCTCACTCTAATGTCTATGATAAAATAGGAACTTCAAATATAATTTATCGTTTGGACTGCGAATATAAATTTTGTAAATATTTAATATTTATATCATAGACACAAGAAATATATTAACTTTTTATATCTTTGTATACAATATTTACCACAGACTTTGAGGGGGTCTGTGATATTTACCCTATTCCATGATTAAAAAATAATAAATTTAAACTGATATTAAAATTTAATTTTTAATATTATTAATAATTAAATTAAATTTATAATACATTATTAATATATATGTTTTATAAGAGTATTTTTATAGCGGATTATAAGTATATTAATATAATTAATATTTAATAACAATGATGATAGAATTAAACCAATATGTAAATAAATAAGAATTAAGGAAAATCTTTTTAATATTAAATTAATTTTTTAATTTTAATCTCTAATTTCTAATTATAATAATTTATTTTTTATTAATATTCATAATTAATTATTTAAATTATAAATTCTAAAATCTATTAATAAATAAAAATATGTTAGTTTTCCAAACGAATTGCGTTATATTTTATAATCATTAAATCATTGATTTGAAAATTTTTGTTTTTAAATAATTTTAGAAATAAAAAAATATAATGTTCTAAATAATATAATTTGCAGACACTTCATTAACATATAAATAATACAAAACTATGTTAAACAATTAATAATTATTAATATATCATTAAACTTTCGTCAATTTAAGTAGTGTTAATAAATAATTAATAATTATATATGTGAAGATCAAAAAGGTCTGTATCGAATATGGCCCCGTTTGTTTTGATGAAGATTTATGGGATCAAATTTAAAATACTCGTTTCGATATTTGATACAATAATGTACATAAAAAACCAATATTAACAATGAAAATATAATATATAAATCATATACTATATTATACAGTATTATACTACTAGTTAATATACTAAGTATATAAATGGATTGTTATTATACTATAGCGATACATATAAAATATTTTAAATTTGACCTCGTTAATATGAATCAAAACAAACATGGGAATTATTGGATTTTCTCTATCAAAAATAACGATTTATCATAACATTTAGGATAAATATTACATATTCAAATGTTACTTGTAGTGCTTGTATTTATATCGATATATATATATATATATACGTTCATCTATTAGATTTACAGATATCAATTTAATATGAAATTATATTTATATTTTTAAAATATATAAAACTTCACATATTAATTAATATTTATTGTAACATTATTTATATATATATATATATATATATATATATATATATATATAAATTTAAAGAGTTTGGTATTATTATAATTATATATATATAAATGTCAGAGGTGTCTTCAGGAATTGTCTATCTGGCCCAATTATGAATATTAATGTATTTACATAATAATAATAGTAGAATTAGATGTGATCACAATAAATACCTCAATAAAGTAAATAAAACAATGACGTAATCCTTGACATAATAAAAATCAACCAGAAATATTTACGAATTAGACCATAAACAAGAACTAATGTCCTTAATGTGAGTCACCGGAAATCTAAAGAAAAGTATATCTCGAAACATGAAATAATATATTTAGACTGTTATAATATTAATTGGATTATACACATAAGAGTTGTATATACAGTTACATAGAGATAAAGTAATGTCTTATAATATAATTATGTATATGTATATGTATGTATACATTATATAGAGACATACATGGTGTGCGGAACCAATGTAATTGTACTTAACTACACTTATAGTAATACACTTTATTAAATTCGGTGATTCAATGTTTTACGTTATGTGTATATATTATATATTTATTAATTAATGCATCAATGTTATACAGTGCTTATAAGGCATCGTTATCAGGACATTGTTATCCTTGTTTACAGACTAGTCTGTCAATATTGCTGGTCGATTCTTATAGGCTCTAGTATAACTCTATTGTTTTGTTTACTTTCTTACGATCTTATCGCTTATGTGCGCATATTTTATATAATTGCAGCTGAATTCTTAAAAAAATTACGAAAAATCAAAATTCACTCTGATGACAATCTAAAATTACAATATATTTCATTTGATTTTTCAACATTTTTCTACATTATATTTCAGAGGTTGATGAATATATATTTATATATATATATATATATATATATATATATATATATATATGATACTAATATATTTGTGTTTGTAAATGTTAATATGTTGATATATATTATGTATATAATTACTTAATTTATTCCATAATAAGTTTGTCATAAGTGGAAAAATGAGATATTAATTAGCAAAATGTTGTCTAATCATAACTATATATATATATAAATATATATATATATATATATATATATATATATATATATAATTATATATATTACATATCATCATAGCCTAGCCTAAGCAATATATTTAATACTGCCCCATAATTTGTTGTTTGGGTAGCACCCTAAAATCTATAATGAACACTGTTACATATATACATTACATATATGTTCATAATATATACTATATATGTATATTGCTTTGTTTACATCTGTTGTTTAAATTTTCACACGATAGGAGAAATTCGTAAATATTTTTATAATAAAATACATTTTTGTCTTTCGCGCTCTATCTAATTGACCTAATTGTGTATATACCATATATCCCATTGTTTTATCGGTATACTTGAACGATGACAACCCTTAATACACAGCTCCTATACGACTGCGGACTAACATTTGATGAATAGAGAGCGCCCTAACCATGTCTGACAAAACTCCTCTTCATCGCACTCTCTCCACTGCTTCATCCGAACAAGGTATTCAGCGTTTAGTATGTGTATTGTAATAACATTGAATACATGGTATTGTGTGTGTATATATATGTATATGTATATGTATTTCTCTTGTGTTTATCAAGAACTTAAAATGATAAATCAAAACACTAAAAAATGTTACTATTTGTATTGTATTGTCCGGGGAAACTCACAGTCTTTATAACATGTATAAGTATATGACTTCTTGAGGGGTCCATTTGTTACCGCTATTTATAATGTATTCAACATATATATATGAGATGTCAATGAATAAATATTATTATTATCATGTATATAAATATATTTAGTTTATCACAATTAAAAAAGTTTATTTACACTTATATTTAATAATTATATATATTTATATATACTAGTGTTGTCATTCGTACCCGGTTTCAGAGTTGATGTCATTGAGAACTTAACCAGTATCGGACTCGTGTCGCACTTTAAATATTAGACTCGGGAGATTTCGCATTTTTATTATTGGATATTTTTCAAGTAATTTTACTGTAGTTTCCAATATATTTCGTTGATTAATGTTGAAATTTAGGATTATTATTGTAGTTTATAATTATTCACGCCACTGTCAATCAACACAGCATAATTTATTTGTATTATATAATTATATATTTATTTAAATTTAATTTGAAATATTGTATACAAATTTGTATAATATAAAAAGATAATTCAAATCATTTTCCATTTTCAATTAACTTCCGTCGCTAGTGAGTATATATTTTAGTTTATAGATAATATTTAGAATTAAAAAAAAAGCGATTATCTAATGAAAATATTGTCATTCTTTATAGCTAAAAATAAACGTTTTACTTCGTTTTACATTAATATTTGTAGATTAGTATACATAAGTAAATATAGATATACGATACAGTATTCTTAATTTTAGATTATAGATAATTTAATAATAATGTTATCGTTTATAAATGATAATAATAAGATAGATAGATAGATAGATAGATAGATGATTTATTTATACACAAATATAACAAAGATAGTTCTCATTTGTGTTTTAGCAAAATAATAACACATAAATAAATAAACGATAAAATAATATATAAGTAAAACAAAATAGGATTGTTAGAAATACTGATATTAATATTATTGTATAGTAATGTTAAATAATACAGATACCTCGATCGTATGAGAAGACGAGATATATTTTGTTACTGTAATCGTAACAAAATATAGATCCACGAATAATGTAGTCATAATATGTTGATGTATTTTAAAATTAATTAGAATATTAATAATGTATATAATATATGAAATAAAATTTATTTAAAAATTTTGTAAATATACTATATCCCATCTAATGAGTGGATACTAATAAATGCGTCTTCATATTGTTACCTCAGAATATGATACGATACTGATCCGCTATCAAGCGATACTGATACTGATACGATAATGATACCGCTGTCAAACGATACTGATACGATACTGATACCGCTGTCAAATGATACTGATACGATAATGATACCGCTGTCAAATGATACTGATACGATATTGAGATCGATGTCAAACATTAATGATACCGCCAAATGATACTGATACATATGTCTTAGAAAATGGGACAACATTACTATATATATAACTAAGTATTTATAATATATAGTATACTGATATTATTAATGTATACATTAAATATCGTAAACCTATTCAATATATATACATAGTAGAATGTTTGTGATGCACTAATGTAACAAGTAACGCCCCCATCACTAGAAGTGGTCAGGAATGCGAGGAAGACGTCGACCTCCTCGTGGCGCCACCTCGAAATAGACGAACCCGAGCTCGAGTTCGACGACAGTCTCGGTACGCAGCTCGAATACGATCACCGTTAGTTATCTTGGCTAAAGTACGGAGGTGTGGGCGTTCAGTTATCTAGGCTAAAGTACAGAGGTAGTGTTCAGTTATCTAGGCTAAAGTACGCAGGTGTAGGCGTTCATTGATCTAGGCTAAAGTACATATGTAGGCGTTCTGTGATCTAGGCTAAAGTATAGAGGTAGGTGTTCAGTCATCTAGGCTAAAGTACAGAGGTAGTGTTCAGTTATCTAGGCTAAAGTACAGAATTATCGCCAGTATGCTAATACAATTGGGCCAAAGTATCATAGTTAGTGTTGATACTCTAGGCTACCTAAGTATAAAAGTATCATTGTTTTGTGATAGTACAATAGGTATCAGCATTAGTGTTAATAGATCAGGGCTACTGCAACATCATCTGTAATATTTATATCTTTAGGCTAAAGTACCAAAGCATCAGTGTTGATATATCTGCATCATCATTAAGGCTAATAGACCAGAGTACATCAGCGTCAGTAATCATCGTAAACCAGAATAACAATATCTCTATATGGATAATATACACATATATCTAACTACACCTAACGCAAGTTAGAACTAGTCCAAAGTACAGAATACATATAGTTAGTTACAATAGATATATCCCAGAGGACATAATCAGTAATGATGATATAAATCTAAGTACGAATAAAGTATCGATACCACTATATTATCATAACCATCACCACCATCATCACCACCACCATTATCATCATCACCACCATCATCATCATCATCATCATCATCATCATCATCATCATCATCACCACCACTATTATCATAATCATAACCACCACCATCATAATCATCACCAATACCACCATCACCACCACCACCACCACCACCACCACCACCACCACCACCGTCATCACCAATACCACCATCACCACCACCACCACCACCACCACCACCATCATCACCACCACCACCCCCACCACCACCACCACCATCATCACCACCACCACCACCACCACCACCACCACCACCATCACCATCATCACCATCACCACCGTCATAACCAATACCACCACCACCACCATCATCACCATCACCACCACCACCATCATCATCACCACCACCATCATCACCATCACCACCACCACCATCATCATCACCATCACCACCGTCATCACCAATACCACCACCACCACCACCACCACCATCATCACCACCACCATCACCATCATCATCATCATCACCACCACTATTATCATAATCATAACTACCACCACCACCGTCACCACCAATACCACCATCACCACCACCATCACCATCACCACCGTCATCACCACCATCAGCATCACTAATAGAAACACTAATAAGCATGTAAACGATTAATAAGACGTACACAGTTTCATAGAATTGATTCTCTGATGACACACCCATAATCTATATATCTATATTAGCTCGAGAATCACGTTCTAATTACCCACCTCATGCTTATTTGTATATTAGTATTAATAGTTTGCTATATAGTGTGTACGAATGGTATAGATTATAGACACATTGTTAGTATTTCATTTTAGTTATGCACCTACTTGCAGTTAACATGTACATATGTATTTCTTTTACTAACTTTAAATCTTAACATTTTATTATATTATATTTATTTTAATATTACTTTTACTATACTTATCCATTCATAATTGTCCTTTAGGAAAGTGTAACAGGTAAACAACTAGATAAGTATAGTGCTTCTTTGTTTACCATGGTCATACATGCCAAATTATTTATAGTATTATTATTATTATTATATATATATATTCATTTTTCCCTATCCATATGTATTATTACTAGATCTATATATAGATATATATGTTCTTGGCCCCCTCCTCTTCTCAATATATCCTCCCTACATGTTATTATTGGTTAATTTCCAGTCCACTATCACATATATGCTGATTATATTCAACTTTATTCCTTCCTATTCAACTTCTCCAATGTACTACCAGATAACTCACAATTATGTAAATGTGTATCAACTTTCAGAGCATGGCTTCTCTCTAACAACCTTCTACTTAACTCTTCAAAATCTCCTAAATATTCCATCTAACTATCATTATTTTTCTTCTGTTGTCATTGACGCATTCACATGTCATTGCTCTCCTTATTATCCCATCCTCATCTGTTTTAAATCTTGGTGTTTTATTTGTATGCTACATATCCCATAATTCCCATATAGCTAATATATCTAAATCAGATAACTATCACCTCTTCAAAGTCGTCGCATAAGAAAAGACCTAACTCACCCTCTTACCACTGTCCTCATAAACACACTCATCCTCTCTCTCACTGCTCCTCCCTACTCTATCATCTCCCTAATACTTCATTATCTCCTTTCGTAATCGTATAAATCGTGCATCTATATGAACCATTAATCGGTTTGATCATTCCATTACCGACTGCCACCGACTGACACCAACTGCCACCGACTGACACCTACTGCCACCTACTGCCACCAACTGCCACCGACTGCCACCTACTGCCACCTACTGCCACCAACTGCCACCGACTGCCACCAACTGCCACCTACTGCCACCGACTGCCACCTACTGCCACCAACTGCCACCAACTGCCACCAACTGCCACCGACTGCCACCAACTGCCACCGACTGCCACCTACTGCCACCAACTGCCACCGACTGCCACCTACTGCCACCAACTGCCACCGACTGCCACCAACTGCCACCGACTGCCACCAACTGCCACCGACTGCCACCTACTGCCACCGACTGCCACCGACTGCCACCAACTGCCACCTACTGCCACCGACTCCTATCAAACTGGTTCCTTCAACAACAACAAACGGTCTCTCTACACCTTCTAACACTTGCACATAAAGCAATACACTCACCTCATTATTTTACTTCCCTACTAACACTAAGACGCCCACCCTTACGTTCTGATGCGGACATTTCATTAATTTTCCCTCGAGGCTTACATATCATCAATGTATTCACTTATTATAATCATACAACATTACTATTTTTATAAATTTTTCTATTTTATCGTTTTTTTTATTTATTTATCTCATTTATTTATTTTATTTATTTATAGTTCTAGTTCTATATTATTATATGCACCTATGAGGGGTGGTCACACCTATGATAAGTGCAAATACACGTTATTATCATCATCATCATCATATATATAAAATATACTCCCTGCCTCTCTCTGAACATATATAAATTATGGTAAATTTGATTAAGAGGTCATTTGTTTCAGTAATTAGTATTGATCACATCCTACGTGTGCTGTCCTATAGGACATATATATATGTGTGTGTATGATGAACGATCTTATAATATAGTGAATCAGTAAACTCTAGTCTTTCCTATCTAGAACTTATTGCTAAAATGCCTAAGATATTGTATCATATATGATGTTATCTATTAAACTCTTGTATCTCCTTTCTATAACTATTTACTAATACATTAATATAATAATATACTGGCAATATATACTCTGTTATCTGTTAAAGAAATGCAGCGATACACATATATTTGTTTACATGTAAAAGATATATTAAAGGACTGGTTTTCAAAGAATAATTAGTCTATCATATTTTATTATAATTTTTTTTTTGTTTTTTTTATAAATAATATATACAATGATAAAATATATGTGTTTATTTATTATTTGTAATGGATTTTCTACAAGTTACGTGCATATATTTAGAAACAAACATGTAAAAAATGAAAAAATTTTATTTTCAAATAGTTATAAATTAATTAAAAATATACAAAATAACGATACACATATATTATGGTGATATACTACAACATTTAAATACAATTAACTGTATTATTACTATATGATTTGTATGTTCAAGTGAACATAACTCCACTGTACTACACTTATCTAACGCTGGTACTAGTACATCGTATATAATATTATCCATTAAACTCTAGTCTCTCCTAATACACAATATTCAATTATACGTATTGATCATTATTAACGTGATCATACTAATCATAGATTCCCTTCTCCTCTTCCCTTCCTCCCCGCTTCCTATGCATATCCCCTGCTCCCCTTCCTCCCCATATCCCCTGCTCCCATGCATAACCCCTCCCCCTCCTCCCATCCTTCCTCCCATCCCACTCCTCCTATCCCCCTTCCCTTTCCTCCTTTCCCTCCTATGCATATCCCCTGCTCCCCTACTCTACACATAAACTAATCAGTTCCAATGAAATCACACATCATAATACGTGTCCGCAGCCTGTACCACTATCTCTACTGTGGGCTTAGTAACATATCCACTACTACTAATGCACCAGTACAATAGCAAAGATAGGCAAGATAGTTATGTAGCAATCACATGTGTCGCACTGTATGTGTGTGTGTGTGTGTGTGTGTGTGTGTGTGTGTGTGTGTGTGTGTGTGTGTGTGTAGATCATCGATATAAAGAAAGTGGATTGGTAATTGAATGTAGTGTATGGCAATTTACAATAGAAGCGCTGCAGTTGCAGCCTACTGCAGCCTACCTGGCCCACTACTTTTTATTTAAAACAATATTTATTTATATATATATATATTGATAATTACTACCAATTTTAATGTACTATCTATACTAAAAATAAAATTATATATTTAAAATACATCCTATCAACATTCCTCATAATTTTCTGTATTTAAATCGAACATATCATACTATTTTATTGATATTTATAATCTATATCCATTGATATAGATAGGAGTCACTTTAATCTATTTCGATGAAAAGCCTAATTTTGTAATATTTGACATATATAATATGGCTAATATCCAATCAAAATCACTGATGCCATTTTGTTAATTTATCGATAAAAGTGCCAAACCCATATCTATCTTTTACATGCATTGCGTTCGTCAATTGCACAGGTCCACTTTCTTTATATTGATGGTATAGATATGCAACTATATACATCAATGTAATCTACATGATCATATCTATTGTGATTAGTGTTGCCAGAGTGATGACTTTATGCACATTACCTTACACATTATCTCCCTCTCAACACCCCCCACACACACCCAAACTGTTGTGTCATTAATATTGACTCAATATCAACAAATACATCATTTGAAAAGGTTCTCCATTGTTTCTTATGCTGATCACTGGTATCTGTAACATAATATCTAACCATTCTTTACCTGACCCCTATACCTTCCCTTCCCTTACTTACCTAACCCCCTCATGCTCCCTTACCATCCCCCTTCCCTTACTTACCTAACCCCCACTCCTTCCATTACCTAACTTACCCCCCCTACTCATTCAGATGCACTAGATGTAGAGTCTATTGATGAATTCCTCAATGAAGATGAGCCTTTACCATACTGGCAGCACGGAGGTTTGTGTGAGTGTGTATATGTGTATGTGTGTGCGTGTGTGTGTTTATGTGTGTGTGTGTATGTGTGTGAGTGTGAGTGTGTGTGTGTGTATGTATATGTGTGTGTGTGAGTGTGTTTATGTGTGTGTGAGTGTGTTTATGTGTGTGTGTGAGTGTGTGTATGTGTGTGTGTGTGAGTGTGTTTATGTGTGTGTGTACTATGTCAGCAGTGTACATATAGTTATTATAATAACGTCTATTCACATACATCTAATTATTGAGCAACATTCTATTATGTGTATTGATTAATATGAATGTCACAACAGTAATTATCTCTTCCCCATCCTCCCCCTAAACCTTCCCCTCCTACCCTCCATTACCTCCTCCTAAACCTTCCCCTCCTACCCTCCATTACCTCCTCCTAAACCTTCCCCTCCTACCCTCCATTACCTCCTCCTAAACCTTCCCCTCCTACCCTCCATTACCTCCTCCTAAACCTTCCCTTCCTACCCTCCATTACCTCCTCCTAAACCTTCCCCTCCTACCCTCCATTACCTCCTCCTAAACCTTCCCCTCCTACCCTCCATTACCTCCTCCTAAACCTTCCCTTCCTACCCTCCATTACCTCCTCCTAAACCTTCCCCTCCTACCCTCCATTACCTCCTCCTTCCCCTCCTACCCTCCATTACCTCCTCCTAAACCTTCCCTTCCTCCCCTCCATTACCTCCTCCTAAACCTTCCCCTCCTACCCTCCATTACCTCCTCCTAAACCTTCCCCTCCTACCCTCCATTACCTCCTCCTAAACCTTCCCTTCCTACCCTCCATTACCTCCTCCTAAACCTTCCCCTCCTACCCTCCATTACCTCCTCCTAAACCTTCCCTTCCTCCCCTCCATTACCTCCTCCTAAACCTTCCCCTCCTACCCTCCATTACCTCCTCCTTCCCCTCCTACCCTCCATTACCTCCTCCTAAACCTTCCCCTCCTACCCTCCATTACCTCCTCCTAAACCTTCCCTTCCTACCCTCCATTACCTCCTCCTAAACCTTCCCCTCCTACCCTCCATTACCTCCTCCTAAACCTTCCCCTCCTCCCCTCCATTACCTCCTCCTAAACCTTCCCCTCCTACCCTCCATTACCTCCTCCTAAACCTTCCCTTCCTACCCTCCATTACCTCCTCCTAAACCTTCCCCTCCTACCCTCCATTACCTCCTCCTAAACCTTCCCTTCCTACCCTCCATTACCTCCTCCTAAACCTTCCCCTCCTCCCCTCCATTACCTCCTCCTAAACCTTCCCTTCCTCCCCCCTCTCTTCAGATAAACTAATAAGTTCCGATGAGTTCACAAACTCAGAAGACATCATGGTAGACGAAGACTTTGAAGATGAACTAGGCTCTCCCGCGCAGGTTCTTGTCCTAGTATAGAGGTCATCACTATCTCTTGAGGTCACCACTCTCTCTAGAGTGTATTCACAAGACGTCACTTTATACTATAGGGAGAGTACTATAGAGTTTCTAGTAATATTTCTCAGGAATGAAAAAAATAATAGTCATTCTCTAGAGGTCACCATTCTCTCTAGGGGTCACCATTCTCTCTAGGGGTCACAATTCTCTCTAGGGGTCACCCTTCTCTAGAGATCACCATTCTCTCTAGAGGTCACCATTCTCTCTAGGGGTCACCATTCTCTAGAGGTCACCACTCTCTAGAAGTCAGAGATAATAGCTTATAGCCAATGTACCGGCCACCTCACAATACCCAACCACCCTGTAGTACCACACTACCACCACCACTACTGTAATCACCCTTTGTCAGTCAGTGAAGCGAGGTTGTCCCTGTTACTAGAGATGTTCACAGACACACACACACACACACACACATAGGGGTATAGTACACATGTTCCAATGTTCATAACGTGTAGGTACACACACACTGAAATATCATTAATAATATCATTATTTATAAAATATTCCAACTATGAGAATTTATAGGTATAACATAAACACTTTGAAATATGAAATAATACTATTATTAATAAAAAGGAAGTTATTCTGACACACCATAAACTAAACAATGCAGTGTATACTTATATAGTGGTATTGTACCTTGGTCCAGTGAGAGCTCTGACCATTTACATCAGTTATGTCATCACCAGCGATTGTTATGTAGACTGCTATTCTATAAATAGACCTGCCCACACTCTGTGTGTGTGATATGTGCACTAATCAGGCTGCCATTGTAGTATCAGTATGGATTAGCTTTAGTCACATGACAGTTTATATCTTGACACATTACATCATCACCCAGTATTGCATCATCACTCTCACCAGCCCATTATGCATTGTTAATAATATGATAATGGATATCATAGGTAATAGCCCTGCTTGTAAGGTGTATATTATGTTTAAGAGTTCATGTTTAGATACACATGCATATGCATACACTCACACACACAGGCACACATACTGTTACACACTCGAACATTCAACAACACATGCATACACACATACATACACACATACACACTCAAACATACATATGAATACACCCACCTCACACACACACACACCTGCCTACTTACTACAACAATATGAAGTGTGTGTGTGTCATTATAACCAGGTGACACCTGACACATGCCACCTGTCACCCTGCTACTACTGTAATAATACAAGCTGCTGATGTGTACATGTTCACTATGCTAATCATATTGTTACATAACACATCACTTGTATGCTGCACACATATCAATGTAGTCTGTAGTATATAACACTTCTCTATATCACTTATTATTTGTGTCCGTGTTATATTCAATGTATATTATTATTAAATTGTTATCATATTATTATTATCTTATTATTATTTTCTTCCTGCACCAGCGAAGATGTCTACATGACCATATTTTAGTGCTTAATAAATATAATCATCATATATATAGATACACACATTTGTATATCTAATCAAATAAGTGAGTAATTTTATATAATATGTATATTTCACTAATTTTGTTATAAATCCAAATGAGCCAAATTTAAATTTTATTTCAATGTATATTTTATTAAAAATATACATATTTTAACGAGCTTTATGACAATGCTGCCATTAACATATACATCAAGTCGTGTTAAACATGTATACCGTCATTGTCTATGTTTATGTGACATGATGATATGGTGAGATTTACTAATTAACTATTATTAATATTATTATTATTATTATTATATTATTATATTATTATTATAATGATATTTAGGTTGTTACACTGATATATTGCTATAGAAGCCTAAGTTTCTATATCTTCAACAGACCTTCCAGTACGCATACCCGCATTCTATGTCTGATTTAGTATCACTAGATCACTCTTACAGTATGATGTAGTGTGCATAGCTGTGCAATAATAATACTACTACTACTATTTATTCTACTACTATTTTTGTATTGTATCACGATATGCAGCTACAAATGGAGCCCTAGAGAAGTCATAGACCTTCTTTATACATGTAGTAAATAACTGTGAGGGGCCCAGCACAAACGTTACCAATAAGTGAAGCCATGTTGTCATTGTGTTATGATTTATTGTTACTTAAGTTGTTGATAAATCTAATAAGAGGAAATAGCTGCATTTGAAACCCGGCACATCTCGCGTTCCAGTTATTGACTTTGCCACTATAGTATAGTTCAGCTAATAGTAAGAGCGTCATAATAGCATCATAATAGCCTCAAATGTTGACATCATGCTATTATGCTTCTATTATGTTGTCATTAAAGTTAATTATGCTGCTATTAAAATGCTATTATGCTGCTATTAAGAGGCTATTATTGTTAGCTAGGATATCAATACATGTTTCATTGTTTATTTTATAATATATATATATAAAACTTAAGATAACTCAGCCAGATAATATCATACAAGCGAAGCATGTAAAATTGCATATCATTATTATAAAATAAATAATTGTGAATGTATTGATAGGATATATATTATATTAAACGAAATAATGGATGTTTGATTTCTGATTTCTATTTTTGTCCATCAATTTGTAAAGTTATTATCCAACTTTTCATTGTGGTATTATAACTTAAGAAAATCTCTATTATAAATATTATTATTATTTTATTTTAACACCATTTAAATATAACTTATATTAACACTAGTGTATACTCTCTACACAGAGAGAAATGACGATTGATTATGACGATTAATAATGAATAAAGTTCAGTCGTTACTGAATAAATAGGTGTTTAGCTAAGCTTTACCGTAGGAGGCGTATTATAACATTGCCTCACTAACCACACACACAGGCATCGTAATTACATCATCACATAGTCAGATACTACATTCTTAGCGTGTTTAAGTGATAATAATGCTAACACATATTACATAGTCTATTACCATCACTTGTAAGTTATACTACTACAGTATTATTAATAATAACTGTATTTATTGTAACTTTTTTAATACATATATATATATATATATATCAGATACGATATAAAATAGATAGACTAATGGTCTTAATCGTTATCCTTTCGTTGTGTTATGTAATATCAGAATAAATACAATCGAAACAATAAAAACTCCCCAAATTCAAACTTGTAATCAATGAAACACATTTTAATTCACTATATATTAAATATAATATATAAAAACCTGTACATAATCATGTATCAGCCTGCACATGCTATATGATACTGTACTATGCTATATTATACTATAATATACCTATACTCTATTATACATATCATTCTACACTAACAATTGATTACATAAGCATCAGTTCATTGTCTGATTAATTCATAGTTATGTAATGTATAAATGATGCATTATCACACACACTCATAGAGTTCATTGATTATGTGTGGGTAATGGGCTGTACTTAGTCCATTAATGATGATGTCTATATCAATGATCATGATGTAATCATCAATGAATGCAGGTTCATGTGTTCAATACAATAGAAAGCATAATTACTATTCAACAATAGAAATATATATATTCAGAAGTTAAATATTAACTGATTAAATGTTTCATTTTATATTCGGATGATATGATTTAGAGAAATTAGAAATAATAAAAAATGTATTATTTTATTTTTTTAATTACTGAATATATATATAATAATAATAGTTGGCTTAATACCTAGATGAATGAGAAAGTAAAAGTTTCTCTGTTCATCTATTAATGAGAGTCGCATTAAAATATCAAAGTAACTATAGGAATGCAATTAATAAATGTAAGTATAAATAATAAGTACATGTAGCTGAATTACATGACTTATTGTAAAGAGTATGTGAATATGTTCCTTATCTACTGGTTACACTGTAGTGAAGCCAGCTAATTGCACCTACTTCCACAACACAGTATGTGAACAGGTTTACATTAAATAGCATATTATGATTTATATGCAGATAATGTATGATGTAATGTATAGATAGTATACAAAGTAAAGAGTTGTTCTTATGTTATTCACTGTATCTTTCCTATATCTGTAATGTATCAAACTACAATACTATATAGATGCACAGATATCACTATTCAAAAGGCACTTATTTGTTTGTATTATACAATATATACTATAATATATAATTATTATATAATATATATGTGTATATATATATATATATATATATATATATATATATATTTATTCAATTTATTTAAATCACGATATTTATTAGATGATTTAAATCTATTTACTACTGTGGATCCTGTCACAACCTTATTATTTCAATGTCCTATATCATATAGAGATATAAATCGCTATAAATCGTTGTATAAATGCATAGATTTATAGTTAACAAAGCATAGATTTATAGTTAAGTAACATACAAATCTATGTATAAATGTGATGATTGATACCCGACCACTCTAAGTATATAGAGAGTTAAGATGCGAAACATCTAGAGCTTTTGACCTCCACACCCACAGCTAAACAGTTACCCCCGTAATATAACACCTCCTACACCCCTCCACACCTACAGCTAAACAGTTACCCCCGTAATATAACACCCCTCCACACCCATCCACACCCACAGCTAAACAGTTACCCCCGTAATATAACACCCCCCCACACCCCTCCACACCCACAGCTAAACAGTTACCCCCGTAATATAACACCCCCCCACACCCCTCCACACCCACAGCTAAACAGTTACCCCCGTAATATAACACCTCCTACACCCCTCCACACCTACAGCTAAACAGTTACCCCCGTAATATAACACCCCCCCACACCCCTCACACCCACAGCTAAACAGTTACCCCCGTAATATAACACCCCCCCACACCCCTCCACACCCACAGCTAAACAGTTACCCCCGTAATATAACACCCCCCCACACCCCTCCACACCCACAGCTAAACAGTTACCCCCGTAATATAACACCTACTACACCCCTCCACACCCACAGCTAAACAGTTACCCCCGTAATATAACACCCCCCCACACCCCTCCACACCCACAGCTAAACAGTTACCCCCGTAATATAACACCCCCCCCACCCATCCACACCCACAGCTAAACAGTTACCCCCGTAATATAACACCCCCCCACACCCCTCCACACCCACAGCTAAACAGTTACCCCCGTAATATAACACCCCCCCACACCCCTCCACACCCACAGCTAAACAGTTACCCCCGTAATATAACACCTCCTACACCCCTCCACACCCACAGCTAAACAGTTACCCCCGTAATATAACACCCCCCCACACCCCTCCACACCCACAGCTAAACAGTTACCCCCGTAATATAACACCCCCCCACACCCCTCCACACCCACAGCTAAACAGTTACCCCCGTAATATAACACCTCCTACACCCCTCCACACCCACAGCTAAACAGTTACCCCCGTAATATAACACCCCCCCACACCCCTCCACACCCACAGCTAAACAGTTACCCCCGTAATATAACACCTACTACACCCCTCCACACCCACAGCTAAACAGTCACCCCCGTAATATAACACCCCCCCACACCCCTCCACACCCACAGCTAAACAGTTACCCCCGTAATATAACACCCCCCCACACCCCTCCACACCCACAGCTAAACAGTTACCCCCGTAATATAACACCCCCCCACACCCCTCCACACCCACAGCTAAACAGTTACCCCCGTAATATAACACCCCCCCACACCCCTCCACACCCACAGCTAAACAGTTACCCCCGTAATATAACACCCCCCCACACCCCTCCACACCCACAGCTAAACAGTTACCCCCGTAATATAACACCCCCCCACACCCCTCCACACCCACAGCTAAACAGTTACCCCCGTAATATAACACCCCCCACACCCATCCACACCCACAGCTAAACAGTTACCCCCGTAATATAACACCCCCCACACCCATCCACACAGCACGCTGCTGATGAACATTACCCACAGCTGGAGTACAGAGAGATCTCTAAATACGACATCATTCAAGTAGTCGGTTAGTGTAGGGGAGGGGTTAGAGTTTAGAGTTAGGTGTTAGGTGTTTGAGGCTTTCGAGTTTAACTTTAGTGTTTGAGGTTTTGGGGTTATAACGATGTTTACTAAATTATATTTAGTGTTAATGTGTTAATGTGCTTGTGGTTAAATATTTAATATATGTTCTATATAATAGGTGTATATTGTTAACGCAGCATATCTCTGTGTATTACATGTACTACAACTATTATGTAATAGACTAATTATAATGATTAGCTGAGGCATCATACCTGTTATGTGTGGCCATAGGGGCATTGTATGCTCTCTCGTTCAATGCCATCAATGCTTCTTTTGTCTTATATTGTGTAACATTAACATCATTAATATTATATAGTTATTACATCATCTATGTGTATTGTGATATTGATTATATTTTAATTTCATTTCATTTCCAATATAAATATAACATTAAATGTCAAACATTTATATAGTTTGTATATTAAAATGTTCCTATTCTTTAATGAAATTTAAATAATAATCATTGATTATAACTATAAGCAATATAATTAACATATGAATTATAATATATGTAGTATGTGTAATTAGATGTGTATTTAATTAGTATTCAGTTACTGGTATATACTCATGATAAATCGTATACAATACAAATTACACTCATTGTTCTAAATCATTATTACTGAAGCCACAACGATGTCTTACTCTCCCCTTCTGTTATAGTGAATGTAGTATGAAAGTCTATGATTAAAGGTGTTACGGCATTCACTATTACCCAGATCACCCCCCACTTGATTAGAAGTAATATACCCCCTTACTAGAAGTAATATACCCCTTATCAGTAATTCCCGGCTAGAATACCCTCCTCCTCCTATAACACTGATTTACTCATCTATAACATATACCCATAACACTATAAAATGCCTACCCCAACCTTCTAAACATTTAATCTCCTCTAACACACAAGCCCCTCCCCTCTAAACACACCCCCTCTAACACACACGCCCCCTCCCCTCTAAACACACCCCCTCTAACACACAAGCCCCTCCCCTCTAACACACACGCCCCCTCCCATCTAACACACACGCCCCCTCCCCTCTAACACATAAGTCACTCCCCTCTAAACACACCCCCTCTAACACACACGCCCCTTCCCTCTAAACACACCCCCTCTAACGTACAAGCCCCTCCCCTCTAACACACAAGCCCCGCCCCCCCCCCAGGAGATGACTGCTACGGGCGTAAGGTGATAGTGTTCTCTGCATGCAGACTTCCCCCTCGAACTGTTATCAACCATGAACATCTGCTTAGGTATGTGGGGGTGTGTGTGTGTGGGGGTATGTGTATGGGTCGTGTATGAGTGGGTGTGTGGGGATACGTGTATGGGGGTGTGCGGGTTGTGGATATAAATAAATGCAATCAGTGCATGTAAAAGATAATACCAAAGATTTTCCGAAGGAAAGATATAACACTTACGCGAAATCGTGTAATTCGAATTTGTATACAAAATACCCTGGTGCCACCTATAGCGGGTTACTTTTAGGAACTATGTGTTGTTTATAATGTAAATTCGTATTTAACTATACACTTTTAAAATGTTAAATAATATGCTTTAAATTAATATTTATATGATGAAAACTAAGTGTTCATATAACTAATATATAACAAACAAATATGATATTTATGTTTTAAATGCTATAAGTATATATTTAGTAAGTAAAAGTTAATTTATATTGCATGTAATTTAATAGAGCAATGAAAACATTGTTGTATGCAAACAGAGCCGAACCTAAATCTATTTCAGTGATTTCGATACTTCTGCTAGCAGCGGCAGGGGATATTACTAAATTACGTTGCATGCATAGGGAGTGTTATATCTTTGCTTCGCAAAATCTTTGATAATACTATTATGTTACGATTACAATGTGATCAACTTTCCTAGGTTAATGACAAAATCGCATCTGTGATTTTTATTAGTTATATTACATAGATCAATTAAAAGAGTAGGATTTTCATCAATATTGCCAGAAGTTACTTCTCTCTATATCTATAGATTTAGATTATATATGGCAATAAAATATTGTGATATTTTAATTCAGATATATTTATATATAAAAAAACCTAAAAATTATGAGTAATAGTGATAAGTTGTATTGTATTCTATTATTTTTAGTACAGATAGTATATTGAACTTGATCATAATTATCGATATAAGTATAAATAATAATTTAAAATGTAGTAGCATGATTCAAGTGCATGCCTTTATCATAAATACCACTACCATCAATTTCTCATCTACTTTCATACATTTGTGTATGAAAGTAGATGAGCAATATGTACAATGTACATTTAGTATTATGTGAATATCACTGACATAAATATTAAAATAAAAACTGAGCTTTCTTACAAATTAAACTTCATCCAATATGTATTTTGTTATTTACCATTGAACACATTACCTGTTTTAGCTACTATTACAACTTATATGGCATTAACTCTATGTAGTATGTGTGTCAACTCTATGTATAGCCTGCCAAGCTACATATGATTCATAGTACATCATTGGCACATCAACACTATAGCTGTCAGATAAATATAGGCTATTGTCTATTGTATAAACCAGTCATTACACAATAGTATGTGTTGTAGGATGTGGTTGTAAATTAATCATTCACAGCTGATGATTCATTGTTTATCTATGTAAACATTCATACTTATGAGCTGAGATATTTAATAATGCTCATGTTTTTTTGGTAATAATAATGTTATATTATGTTTTGAAATAAATGTGATAAATGATGTATTACAAGTTATTTATTAATATAGTTGCACCTAATACTACTACTACTACTACTACTACTACTACTACTACTACTTTAGAATTTTTATTTAAATATTATTTTATTAATAAAATTACTTATATAAACATTTATCTATCATATCATATACAAATTAAATCTTATACAACTAAGTACAAATAATATTTTAAGTAAAACACCTAGTATTCAAAATAATTATAAATAAAATGTTTTATTTGTATAAATATATATCGCTGTGGTCCTGAACAATCAAATACACAATTATTTATGTATTATATATAATGACATGTTCAGTGTGATCCTTCAAGCATACATGTGATTAGATATCAACTCAATAGAAATGTACTCATTTAATTGTCGGCATAACATGCTATTTGTATAACCGTTATATATTTGTTTGAATATTTAACTTATTATATAATACTTGTTTGTATTCAGAATGTAATGTTATATATAGTATTTTATTTTATTATTTTAATTAATTTCAATTGAAAATAAATCACTATACTTTAAACCTGTTTTTCTCAATATTTTGATTTTGCCTAATATTACTGCACTAGAAACAGCTTAACTATGTTAGTAATGTAGATTTATTGTTGACATTTACACAATATATAGATAACATTGATATTTACATTTTAAAAGTTTTAATATTATATATTTATATTCTATTTAATATAGTCAATCATATCTCCTTAAACATAACTTTAATAATTTAACAAATAAAAATAATAAAAAAGTCATATTTATTTAAAATCTTGAAATATATATATATACATAAAACTATGACATTATAGATTTGGGTATTAAACTAATATATGTTGACAAACTTAAGTCAAAACATATAATAATTGAAAGGGCTCTATAATTATGTAGTGTTCCCTGATGTTATACATATAAACTACACTCCCCTTTAGCTAAATACTACCTGTTACTATCTTGAACATTAATAATATAGTTTTCAATAGTTCATTTTATTTTTTATTTATTTACTTTTCTTTCATTTATATAACGCATACAACATATCAACACGTCGAATTGAGTCTTTAATGTTAACTACCGCTACCTCTACCACCACTACCACCACTACCACTACCACCACCTCTACCATACCACCACCTCTAACACCACCTCTACCTCACACCACTACCACCACCTCTACCATACCACCACCACTACATCTAACACTAATACACAGATACATGAAACACACACTGGACGCGTACGTAGAGAATGATTACACTTTGGTCTACTTCCATCACGGCCTCTCGTCGCAGAATAAACCTTCATACCGATGGCTGCGTCAGGCCTACAGAGAATTTGACAGGAAGTAGTTTTGCATTGCGCTACTTGAATATGTCATTGTGTTTCTATGATATGCCGCATTCAAATACTTAATGAAATATATTATACTTATCTTTTTATTTTATTAAAATTAATTTAATTTTTACATTTTATTTAGAGACATATTTTAATATTCCATTTTTACATAAATTAAAAAAACTCTTATTCTGTAATTACAATTTACATAACAACAGAGTAATCAACATATAATTAGGCATATGATGTGTGAGGTACCCTATCTATATAAGAGGGTAAAGTGGGCGGACCCCCACTCTATTGTGATGATATTGGTTTAGAATGTTGCTTTAAACGTTGTAATTCAATTTAAATATTGATGCTTACGAAAGCTTTTTTAGATAATTAACGAATTTAGTGGTAACCATTTAAATACAAATATGGGTATACAAATACGTGATCCATCAATATATACGTGTATAGTGAATATCAATAATAAACTAATGATCGGGAAGATCCGAAGGCTGAATCATACATATAAATATATACTGGGGGCCTCTCGTAATTCATAATTACAAATATCATAAAGCAATCTGTTAGTTGATAAGTAGAGCTAACAGGCCTTACCTCTTCATAGTAGAGGTTTCAGTGTATTCGTTCATCTGTCACTCAATATCCATCTGTCACTCAACCTGTCACTCATTATCCACCCGTCATGATAGATACAAGAAGAATCTGAAGGCTCTCTACATCGTACATCCTAGTGGTCTGCTGAAGTTCTTCTGGAGGGTATTTAACTCTGTGATCAGGTTAGTGTTGGGGTTGGGGGTAGTTGTGGGGGTAGGGTTGCTGCTCTAGTACTAGTGGTCGTGGTAGTGGGGGTGGGGTTGCTGCTATTACTAGTGGTGGGGGTAGCGGGGGTTAGGTTGCTGCTATTACTAGTGGTGGGGGTAGCGGGGGTGGGGTTGCTGCTCTTACTAGTGGTGGGGGGGTAGTGGGGGTGGGGTTGCTGCTATTACTATTGGTGGTGGTAGCGGGGGTGGGGTTGCTGCTATTACTAGTGGTGGGGGTGGTGTATCTGTGATAATTAGTATGGAAAATAATAATATAAATATATGATAACAATAATAGGAAATTTGATAACCTTATACAAAACTAAAAAAGGATTAAAAAGATGTAACCACATTTGAAAAGTATAATTTAAATAAAAGAATGAGTGATTCAACAAAATAATAATAATTTCATACCAATATATTATTTTCATATATATGTATGCTTGATATACCTGCCCAGTAGGTCATTGTACAATATATTAGTGGCTGCTCTGTATGTGTGTGTTCATACAACGCACATTGATGTGACACCTCACACTCCACCTCACACACACCACCTCACACTCCACCTCACACACACAGTGGTAAGTTCAAGGAGAAGATCCTGTACATCGACTACCTGCATGAACTAGCCCAGCATCTTCATCTCAACCAGCTCGTTATACCCAAGATGGTTAAAGAGTTAGTACACCAGCCTCACTATGATATCATCAGCCTCACTATGATATCATCAGCCTCACTATGATATCAACAGCCTCCTCCCCCCGCACCTGCATTACTGCCTATCTGATACCGTTATGCAAAGGCTTGCGAATATATGTGAATTATTATATTGCTATTGAAATAGTTAAAAGCAGAACATAAATTTAAAAGTAATATAATAACACATGAATAAGATACAATATCAACATTAAATATATACGTAACTATTTAGTATTGAATTATACATGTGCCTTCATTATAACATATATCTATACTATATTAGCGAAAATGTCTGTCTGTGTGTCTGTGTGTGTGTGTGTGTAAGTATTAGGATCTCGCGAACGCGAGATCCGTTTTCCGTAAGGAAAACCTCAGGTGATAAAGTGGGGCAGCGGGGTTTTAATAGATGATTTACTTTTTTGAATATGTATTCGCGCGATACCAAATATCGTTAAATAGTGTCATTTTTTAGTCGATTTACGTAATCGAAAAATTTAAATTCGAAGCAAATTTTTAATAACAAACTTTATCGTGAATAATTTGATGGTAAATAATTTCGTAAAAATGAGTTTCTTTAATTTCGAATACATTACGTAGATTTACGAAATGGTACTTCCGGTGTGAATATTTAAATAACAACTGTTGCATCGCAATTTATTTACCCGTATTATTGAGGTGAAATTTACTAATATGTAATATCGAGTTAATATTAATTATTTCCTATCTACGCCATGTAAACATAAATTATTAAACATAGGTGATACAATCGTAATATATAATTAGGTGAGTTAAAAAATCAAAATCTACAATAATTATTCGATTTCAATAATTTTAACTTTATTAAATAGATAATTAAAATAGAATATAATTTTATATATTGGGACTTCTTATGTTTAATATTCTTCGAGCTACGGCAGAAATAGTGAAAAATACATGATTTTAGAGTAGTCTATTTGACCGACTTCCGGTAATATTTTCGTATAAAATATGGATTCATCAGATTACGAGTACGAAAATACATGTAATGAAATCAGAAAAATCATGAAAATATGAATAATAGGGTTTCCATCTCTGTTTTATTATTTCGCCAAATATCATCATATATATGGTCAAAGAAAAAATATAGATTTATAAAATTTGTTTTTTTCTAAAATCTATTCTATAATTATATATGAATTACATACCGAGTGAAGCTTTAAAAGTATAGTGATATGTGTGTGTTTGTGGTCATTTATATTATGAGTGTTAGTTATTTTCATTGTTGTTGTTAGATTTGATTAAGTTTTAATATTGGTGTTTTTTTAGCTGCATCACTTCCCGAGTGAGCCTATAAAAGTATTATTATATTTGTGTGTGATATTTTGAGTATTAGTTATTTTCACAGTTTTAGTTAGGTTAAGTTAAGTTTTAATTTGGATAGGTTTTTTTAGCAACATTACTTACTGAGTGAGTCTATACAAGCATATGTATTTATATTGTTATTTTCACAGTTGTGGTTAGGTTGGGTTAAGTTTTAATTTGTGTAGGTTTTTTTAGCTGCATTACTTCCCGAGTGAGCCTATATCATTATATTTGCACAGTTGTGGTTAGGTTGGGTTAAGTTTTAATTTGTGTAGGTTTTTTTTAGCTGCATTACTTCCCGAGTGAACCTATAAAAGCATATTCATTTATATTGTTATTTTCACAGTTGTGGTTAGATTGGATTAAGTTTTAATATTGGTGGTTTTTTTTAGCTGCATCACTTCCCGAGTGAGCCTATACAAGTATATTATCACTATTGTGGTTAGGTTGGGTTAAGTTTTAATTTGTGTAGGTTTTTTTAACTGCATTACTTCCCGAGTGAGCCTATATAAGTATATTTTCACAGTTGTGGTTAGATTGGATTAAGTTTTAATATTGGTGTTTTTTTTTAGCTGCATCACTTCCCGAGTGAGCCTATACAAGTATATTGATATATGTCTTTGTGTGGTCATTGCTTTTAGAGTATTAGTAATTTTTCACAGTTGTGGTTATGTTGGGTTAAGTTTTAATTTTTGTAGTTTTTTTTAGCAACATTACTTCCCGAGTGAGTCTATACAAGCATAGTATTTATATTGTTATTTTCACAGTTGTGGTTAGGTTGGGTTAAGTTTTAATTTTGGTAGGTTTTTTTTAGCTGCATTACTTCCCGAGTGAACCTATAAAAGCATATTTATTTATATTGTTATTTTCACAGTTGTGGTTAGGTTGGGTTAATTTTTAATTTTGGTAGGTTTTTTTTAGCTGCATTACTTCCCGAGTGAACCTATAAAAGCATATTTATTTATATTGTTATTTTCACAGTTGTGGTTAGGTTGGGTTAAGTTTTAATTTGTGTAGGTTTTTTTAGCTGCATTACTTCCCGAGTGAACCTATAAAAGCATATTTATTTATATTGTTATTTTCACAGTTGTGGTTAGGTTGGGTTAAGTTTTAATTTGTGTAGGTTTTTTTTAGCTGCATTACTTCCCGAGTGAACCTATAAAAGCATATTTATTTATATTGTTATTTTCACAGTTGTGGTTAGGTTGGGTTAATTTTTAATTTTGGTAGGTTTTTTTTAGCTGCATTACTTCCCGAGTGAACCTATAAAAGTATATTTATTTATATTTTTATTTTCACAGTTTTAGTTAGGTTGGGTTAAGTTTTAATTTGTGTAGGTTTTTTAGCTGCATTACTTCCCGAGTGAACCTATATATGTATATTTTAACTATTGTTGGCTTAAGTTTTAATTTACCTATATAAACATATTAATAAAAATTCCCAAGTACATTACATCATCAAGTGAACGTTACGCGCGATCACGGGCGAAGCCGGGCCCCGACCGCCTAGTATATATATATATAGAGATATATTTGCATCATATGATTAAACTATAAATTATTTTTAAGTTAAGTTCCCATGCGAATATATTTACATTATATTTTGTTATTTTAGTTTCCATTTTAGATTTGATTATTCTATTTTATGTTTATTTAATATATTCATTAATATCAATTTTAAAATTACTATTTCTAAATAAATTATTATTTAGAAATATAATTAGATCTTATAATTAGATTTAATAATTATTAATTATAATAAATATTCTGATGTATTCTGGTTATGATCGAATATATGTTGTTAATAATTCGAATATAATTATTTTTGTAATCTAATAACAACATTAATATTTGATTTATAGGTATTTTCCTATATATATATATATATATGCTATATGAAATATTTGAAAATAGTATTTAAATATTTATAAATATGCTATATTGCATGAATAATTACCCCAGTCCACATTCTATATTCGTAGTGTATTATTAATCTATACATATATATATATGATTAAATATTAGAAATTATATTTAAATAACAAATTCACTTTTAATAAATGTATTCAAAAAATATAATAATATATAACATTAAATATAGTTTATATAAGAGTTTAAATAAATATGAAATGATTAAAACATGAGAAACTTAGGAGATCAATATAAAATAATAATTATGTAAATAACAATTATTGATTTGAGATTAAGCTGATCAAGTTTATAAGATTACAATATTATTATTTTTTTTTAAATAATAATATTTATTTTCAATACTATTATATTTTTTAATACTCAAGAAATTAATTATATAATACTGATTAATATAAAATATATAATCTTTATATCTAAATTTCTTATATGTATTTATAATATATGTATTAGAAAATGAATTTTATTTGATTTAAAATATTATTAAACATTAATGAGTTATAAAGATTAGGAGCTTTGAAATATATTATATGATTAAATATAATAGTTTTCATAAGTGATGAATAAATGTTGTTTTATTTCTTTTTAATTGAAAACAATCTGTTATTATAACAATATTTGCTAAAATGTATAATATTATATATAATTCTAATATTTCTTAATGTTATAAGGTGTTAAAATGTAACTAATATAAAATAGAAATGTGAGTTAATCTTAATCCCATCCAGTCCACATTTGTTTATAGTTATAATTGTGTAGTAACAAAATGAATTTTTTTGTATCTAATTTTTTACTTTTAATATTTGTTGTTAATACATAATACGAAATATTGATTGATATTGATGCAATAAATTTAGATATACATATTAGTTTTACATATTAGTTTTTATTTATTATTTTATGTATAATGAATTTTATATAAAGAATAGGTTTGTAATTAATAATGGCGTTATAACTGATGTTTTCATATCCATTAAAATATTACCGTTTCAATAATTTTATAAATATTATATAAAATACAAATATCAAATTAATGACCTGTTATATTTAAGTACCTCAATGGATATTTTAGGTTTCATATTATTTGTGACATTTAGCACTATTAGTAATCTGTAGAAAATATAAACTAGATGCAGGATTGTATGTGTGTACATTATTTTAAATCATTTTCACCACTAATATATATTGTATATGTACTGCAATACTTAAAATATAGTAATTCAAAGATTTACATTGATATTTTTCATTATATAATTCAATACTATTGTAAATAAATGCTTTCGGAAATATATTATTTTTTATGAATTTTTTCCAGTTATAATTTCGATTATTCTAATTAAAATTAAGAATTAATTGTTTAAAATATAAAATTTCAAAAAAATAAATTTATATTGAATTAAACTGTGTTTTCAAAATATATGAAATAATTCACTCATTTATTTATATTTATTTTATATTTTTAAATAATTAATCTTTTTTTATATTTGCATAGCAAATTGACATTTATATTTTTTATAATGTTAAAATTATATTTGTCATCATATTTTTAATGTATTCTTAATTATTTTTTAACCACAAAATAAATCAATAATTATAATTAATAAATAAATTACTGTTGTTTTATAATATACACATCCATTTAGAAAAACTTATAGTATAAAAAATATAGTTATAGCATATATATATATGTATTATACACATGTTTATCTTAGTATTTAAAATTCATTTCTATTCCACATAAGTTTCTATCACCCGTACTCCATGAAAGATACAATATCACCCGATGATAGCATGACACACACATGCATAGCTATCAGACACATGTACTTGTCATGTAGTAGACTAATGTGTATCGCTAAGTTAATAGCGGCAAGGACGGCGGCACACGGTTTATAACTACCCTAAACTTTGTGCCACACTCTCTATGCTAACTGATAGTAACCTAGTGTGTTGTGCAGTGTGTGCATTCCACTCCGAAACACATTCTTACAGTAGTGCTCTTCACACTATGCTATTATATGTGGATCACTTTACGTATTATTACGCGATTATTACTATTTCGTATGTGAAGGTTTTCAATGGATACATTCAATGGATCACTATATTTAGATGCGTAGTTCTTCATAGCTAACATAGCTTGTGATTCACTACTATGCAATACGATATGAACCGCTCACTCCCGTTACTGCCTGATTAAAGTTTCAGGCCACCTATCTCTATATTAGCTAGTTTTGTACAAGCGTGCCCGTGTTAATATGGTAAATAGTATTGCTAGCTGTGAACTAGCTGTGACCTAGCTGTGACCTAGCTGTGACCTAGCTGTGACCTAGCTGTGACCTAGCTGTGACCTAGCTGTGACCTAGCTGTGACCTAGCTGTGACCTAGCTGTGACCTAGCTGTGACCTAGCTGTGACCTAGCTGTGACCTAGCTGTGACCTAGCTGTGACCTAGCTGTGACCTAGCTGTGACCTAGCTGTGACCTAGCTGTGACCTAGCTGTGACCTAGCTGTGACCTAGCTGTGACCTAGCTGTGACCTAGCTGTGACCTAGCTGTGACCTAGCTGTGACCTAGCTGTGACCTAGCTGTGACCTAGCTGTGACCTAGCTGTGACCTAGCTGTGACCTAGCTGTGACCTAGCTGTGACCTAGCTGTGACCTAGCTGTGACCTAGCTGTGACCTAGCTGTGACCTAGCTGTGACCTAGCTGTGACCTAGCTGTGACCTAGCTGTGACCTAGCTGTGACCTAGCTGTGACCTAGCTGTGACCTAGCTGTGACCTAGCTGTGACCTAGCTGTGACCTAGCTGTGACCTAGCTGTGACCTAGCTGTGACCTAGCTGTGACCTAGCTGTGACCATTGCACGTGTAACACTAAGCGCTAAAAGAGTGTTCGTTTTATCATCACAGATTGGCAATTACGGCAATTTGTGGGTATAATACCCAGAGCTAGATAGACGTATGTCCTGTCCTTGGTAGTGGTCAACAATCAGAATACACATAGTATTGCTCTTGCCCCATTGATTTCTAATTCACCCTTCACTCTTTCCAGCTACGACAAAGCGCAAACAGACTTCTACACGTATTATATGCATGTCGTAGCCTGTGTGTTTGTGTGTGCGAGTTTCTCTACCGTAATGTAATGTGAAGTTGTTTGTCTACCATCACTACCACTACTGTCACCACCATTACCGCCACTATTACTACTACCATCACCACCGCTGTCACCACCATTACTACCTATATTACCACTACTACCTCCACTGTCACAACCACTACTACTACCACTACCTCAACTATTAGTTAAGCCTTCATTACCACCACCACCACTACCACTACAACTACTACTACCACCAGCATATAACCTGCACCTATCACAAACCCCCCTATGATCATTGTACCATGATAGTAGTAATGTTAATAGTAATGGCTATAGCGTCCCTCCCCCCCCATGGTGTTCCACGCTTAAGCGAAGCCTACCTATTACCTAGTTGTTAAGTCGTCCGTCTGTCTGTCTCTAAGTGTGTCCGTGTGTATTGCACGATGTTATACATAGCCAGTATGTGTATTGCAGCATGTATCGCATGCACCCTCACTAGTAGACAGATAGTAGCCTAGTTCACTTAGTTAGTTAGCCACACACCACTTCGGTACTTCGTCTTTTACAGTTCCGTAGCTGTAGCAATATTTCACTTTTTAAAGTACTTACAATTTTACGAATAAATTAAATTATTTTTTAAACTCGTATTTTATAAATAAACTCCGCCCACTTTCTCCGAATGCCGTCGTCGTCGTTTTAATAAGCCCCACCCCCCCCCCCCCTGTCAATCATACTTACCATCATCAACGCCACAGTTACCTAATGGAAAGTCTTACGAGTCTGGCTTCATGGACGCTGTCATTCTTGTACGCATTGCGCCCGCCCGCCTTAGTATTGCTCCCCATGCGCCCCGTAGTAGACTATTACGTCATCATCATCATCATCATCATCCAGTTACATCATCATAATCATAGCGAGGGCAGATTACATCATCGGCCTGTTTCATCATAGTGTTTCATCATGACGTAGCAACATTGATACACTGCTCTATAATATGTGCTTGATTATTAGTATGTCCCTCGCTTCTCGCGATGACGTAACAACTGGGATGATGGCGATGATGATGTAATATTAACGATGATGTAATCCTAACTTTCATTACTCGATAACCTCGATGTGGTCGGGTACTGATGTAGGTGTAGTTATAGAGAGTGATTAACGTTAGTACTGGTACTAATACTTGCGAATATTTGCTCGAAAAACCACGTTTTGTGAAAATTGCAACAATATCCTTAAGTCTGGCTACAGCTTTACATTTGAAACCCCTGCGAGCGTAATTGCAGACCCTAAACATATGCCTCGGTCAATGTAATATCTATAAGCTATGTTCCCATGTAAGACATTTGTTAAATCTTAGCTCGACAACATAAAATGTTAAGAATTTAAACAAGGTCTATATATGGGAGTGACTTCTATATTTTCTGATTAAAATCATTGCATTGACCTACACTGTATATATCATTAATAGTTTAGTATATCAGTATAGCACCTATCTCCAACATACCTTACTAAAGGTCGTAACTTAAGTCCTTCCCGTCCATCATACTCCACCTATAACATAGGCCGCACCCCTTTTAGACTCCGCCCCCTCACGCACTCATCAGTGCATTAACCTAGGCCACGCCCCCCCACAGTTATGACTCCGCCCAGCTGCAGAAGTACCGCCCAGTTCCCATCCCCACCAGTGTTACCCATCCCCCCGAGATGCATCAACAGTTCGGAGTGTCTTTAGCATTGTTAGTACCACCTGTCTCCAGTTCAGTGGCCACTTAATTCATACCCGCACCCCTCTTACTCCAGTTCAGTGCTCACTTAATTCATACCCGCACCCCTCTTACTCCAGTTCAGTGGCCACTTAATTCATACTCCCGCATCCCTCTCACTCCGGTTCCTTGATTAATGTACTCATGCCCGCATATTCATCTTTTTATTCTCTTACTAATACACTTACTAGAATATATGAATTACTTATTGTATCATAGATAATATATGCATTCCTTATACCGTGTGGAAAATTCATTTAGAATTGAATGAGTATTCAGATAAATATTAAATTCCCATATATCCTTATTTCTATGTAATTGATCTCCTTATCTCTCTCTATCTATTGTTTCATCTTATCTCTATGTATACTTTTATACAAGAGCAGTATACTCCTCTCTCTCTCTCTTCCTCGCTATCTACACCCACTATCTGTTACTGGCATCATCACGCGTACAGCATCAAGGAAAGAAGTAATTGCATAGTGCCACCCGTATTGGAACAGTGCGCCTCCTACATCAGAGAATATGGTTAGCCCCGCCTCCCACCCCGCCCCCTTCTCCCCATGAACATTACAATTTGGTAGACTGCTATTTGTATAAATCTTCAATTTAATATATTTCACCATTTGAACATTCTGCATACATTGTAGTTACTTTGAGAATTCATTGTATTCAAATTTGTATTCATATATAATTCAGTAATATATTTTATAATTTATCAATTGTTATGAACAATATTATAATAGTAGTTTTAAATATCTGATTATAATATACACATCTAATTAGAATTAGTTTTATATATTATTTGTAAATGTGTTTTTTCCATTATATATATTTTATGCTAATTATATAGAAAAATAATTAATAATTATTCATTAATACAAATATAATAACTTACTGTTTACTAGGTTTTCTATCATTATTTATTAGGTGTTCTTAATTGTATAAACATTCTGGTTATTTTATCAGAAATATCATAATTATTAAGGGAAATTGTGAGTCACTATAGCAATGCAAGTTAAATTGAATTTGTATTGATGAATGATGTACCGATGTATGAACTTGTAAACATTTCCATTCTAATTCGGTAAACTAACTTTACATCTAAGTGTAGTATAGCTAATTCTAATGTCTATGTCTTCTCTCATAACATCTAAATATAGCAATAAGATAGCACTGATAATATGGTATATGTACCTGACGATCTCTAGTTTTATATTAGGGCATAGAGTAAGTAGAATAAAGGGGGTTTCACACCACAATAACACCCCTATTTGTATAGCGTGATATAGTGCCGTTATTCGTTTTAAAACATCGTTATCCGATATCGAGCAAGTCCAATATTCAATAGATAATTTATATATAAACGTTAAGATATTAATCGAGGCCTACCCTATATCCGTATTGCTGTTCACACTGAAACCATCCGATGTTTACATTCAACGATAGCGGGCTATACAATCATCCCGATATGGGGGGGGAGCTGTTTGTTTTGTATGAAACCTATATCTAGCCCCGCGTTAATATACACGCCTGCCTCTCACATTACCTATACTAGGACTCACACGATGTGTACGTATGATTAGTATACTGTACTTACCCCATCCCCACCTCACCCTCGTCTATCTATATCGTAGTAGTTATATTAGCATGTATGGTACTTATTTCGCTGCCCCAACTCTCTTTCATTGAATAGCTAGAGATCATGGAAACAATACCAATCTAATATTTTACATGTTTAGGTAACATACGATGTATTAATATCAAATATTGATTATTATTTGTATACCATACAGAGAAATTAATACAATTACTGTACATTGTAATTATTACAAACATCTATATACAAATTAATGATACATATAATTATAACTATGCGTTACATTAGGAATGAAGACTGAAGGTATATTCAGAAGATCTGCTAAAGCGACGACCTTGAAAACTGTTCAAGATCAATTCAATAAAGGTAAATTTATGAATTTACTGTTATTTTAACTATTGTTTATATTATTTTTATTATTTATTAATATTTGATATGAATTTATTATGTTTTTTTACCATTTTTTTATTAATTCTTTTCTTTTTTTAATTTATGGATTTACTGTTATTTTAACTATTGTTTATATTATTTTTATTATTTATTAATATTTGATATGAATTTATTATGTTTTTTTACCATTTTTTTATTAATTCTTTTCTTTTTATTATAATTAGTTAATATATTAAATATATTTCACTATTATTTTTACTCTTTTCTTTCCTATTGATTAACGACTTACTGATTTCCTTCAGGAGAGGTTGTGAATTTTGCAGAAATGGACATACATATCCCATGTGCCATCTTCAAAGGCTTCCTAAGACAGCTTCCGGAACCTTTGCTGACATTTGACCTCTACGATCATATCATTCACATACAGTGTAAGTTTATCTCAATATCATGTATATTTTATGTTTGCAAAATTTATATTATTTTAGTACTTTTTAAATAAGTAATAACAATTTGTAGCATAATAAAATATATAATAATATATACAAATATTATAAATAGATTTTTCTTAAAACTTTAATATATTCACTATATATTTAGAATGTAATAAATGAGGATACATTTATTTTATTTTATTGATAAGTTACTTATAAAATAATGTGCTTTTTTTAATTTATTAAATTTAAATATTTGATATATTTAAATTATTAAATGTGTGCTAAATGTGTTATTGCCGTTGAGATTTGTTTATAATTAGAGAGAATTATAAATCCTAATGTATACATATATATTATAATACCTTTAAGATAAGATATTGTAGAAACTCTACAATAATGATATGTCTGTTATCATATTCAATACATAATAGTTGGATAATCATCAAATAAATATTATATTTACTTTTTTTTATATTATAACATAATTTGTCAATTTTTAATTAAATTTAATTAATATCATACTAATAAATTAAAAAATATATCTAATATTTATTTAAAATAAAGATTTATGTACTATTTAAGAATTACTTGATTACAAATATACATGATTAAGATGTGCTAAATTATAATTAATATAATCGGTTCTACATAGTATAAGTATTACTTCATACATCTTATATAACGAGTGAATATACAATGCACATTTATAAGGGATATAGAATGATTGCACATCCATATCAGATAAACTAACACCCTATACTATCCCTACTACTCGAATCTATTCATTATAACTTTAAATATCATCCATTACATCGTTCACAGATCAGACATTCATCTAATACTATATATAGAATAGAATATTTGAATAATATATTTGTTTTTTATTATTAAATTAGTTTAAAATTGTATTTCTTATTTTACAAATGGCCTAAAAATAAGACATGTTTCTATCCGTGTTATTAGTGATGTTGCATACAGTGCAAGCAACAGCGACATAAGTACATGTAGTATATGTAAAGTAAGAACCTCTTCAATCATTACCACTCGCACTAATGTATACAGCGATGAATGAAGAAGTAAGGATGAGAGAGATGAAGAGGCTGATTGCTGATGAACTACCAGCGGATAACAGACTGATTCTTGAGTTCATCTTGAAGTTCCTGAACGAGGTAAACTTACAACTCTCTCTCACTCCCTCCCTCTCTCTCTCTCTCTCTCACTCCCACTCCCTCCCTCCCTCTCTCTCTCTCTCTCTCTCTCTCTCTCTCTCTCTCTCTCTCCTCTCTCTCTCTCTCTCTCTCTCTCTATATCTCTCTCTCTATCTCTCTCTCTCTCTCTCTCTCTCTCTCCTCTCTCTCTCCTCTCTCTCTCTCTCTCTCTATATCTCTCTCTCTCTCTCTCTCTCTCTCTCTCTCTCTATATCTCTCTCTCTCTCTCTATCTCTCTCTCTATCTCTCTCTCTCTATCTCTCTCTATCTCTCTCTCTCTCTCTCTCTCTCTCTATCTCTCTCTATCTCTCTATCTCTCTCTATCTCTCTCTCTCTCTCTCTCTTTCTCTCTCCCTGATCACACTGACTGTGTACTGCATAGATTATCATGCATTATTTACCACTGCCTATCTCTCTAGTAATAATATGTAGCCATTCAAACTGAATAAGAACAATTTATTTAGAACGATTCATTAAATATTTAATGAGGATATGTATTCAGCTGCATAACGGTATTTGTCCTATTCTTAAACATTAGAAATCTGAATTTGGGACATGGCCTTAAAGAATGTTTATAAGAGAGATAACTCTCTATAAATGCTTACCTCTAATATTAATAGTTGTCTCCCTCTAGCATTAATGCTTACCACCCCTCTATTAATAAGTAATGCTAGTTTACCCCTCTATTAATAAGTAAAGCTAATTTACCCCTCTATTAATAAGTAATGCTAGTTTACCCCTCTATTAATAAGCATTGCTTTGTAAACCGATTCTCTTGTTATATCTATGTCTACCTTCCTATGATGTATCCAACTATCAAATTAATGTGCTTCCCCTAGGTAACGATGTACGCCGAGAGAAACCTGATGACGGCTCACAACCTGTCAGTAGTGTTCGGACCTAACCTGCTGTGGAACAAGAGCGAGTCGACCCTCTCTTCCATCTCCTTCGTTAACAACGCCATCCTCACTCTGATAGGGGACTATGACCTTATATTCGACTGCTAGTAGCGCCACCTATGTCACGCAATCAACTGGATTCAGGGAGCTTCTACTACTACTACTACTACTACCACTATTACTATCGCTACAACACACTACGCTGATGGAATGTTTCAACTTTGAATGATATCTTCATCGTTTGTTACGCGGTTATAAGCCAATAACCATTCCGCTTCCAAGTGCAGTCCACTATAGACGTTAAATGCCCATCATAACACACCACACATTATACCCACTATTATCATTACGATGTCCTGTCAGCAATTATCCGCAAGTATTTGTTATGTTTTATGTTATCGTTACCTATTTATTTCATTACGTTTGTGCTCGTGTGTGTATACACTCATGCAGTGTCATGTTTACACACCTATGTATGTGTGTACACTAGCTCGATCTAACGTACAACCAATGCTTTCATTTGCGCACTCGCACTCGTATTAACCGCACACTCGCCCCTCTAGTTTATACGTGTGTACAAACGCTCTCGTTTATACACTGTACATACACTGTTTATACACTGTACAAACGCTCTAGTTTATACACACTGTTTATACACTGTACATACGCTCGCTCGCCACAGCCATCACGAAGCAAGTCATCGACTGGGGAAAGTGTGCGACTTTTAACTATCGCGATCTAAACAACGAGATTAAGAGAGATATGAGAGAGGATGGGGAGATTAGTATTTATTATGATCACCATCGTACATGGCCGTATTAAAGTGATCCGTTTGTACATAACAATCAACATCATCATCATCATTATCGCTTATTCATCGAATATATCAATAAATATTTTTTCAAATATATCATCGATATCATATAGTATAAATGCGAACTCCATTGGGTATTTCTTACAAATCACAGATATGTTCTTCAGTGTCCTGTAAACACATATAAACTCTATTATTCTCTATCGAATATTAACACGCTATAGACGAATACAAATAATATTTTATTATCATTTAACTATTACTAATTATCTAATATATTTACTTCGAGTAATACTTATACATTAATTAATAATACATTCAGTTAAATAATCACTTATATAATGTATGCAATAGTAAAATAATAACTTATCTAACCTATCGAAGGATTGTGTTTTAAGATTCTTGGGAAGGTGTCATAGTATTCGATTCGCTATTTTGCAACTTCTTCGCTTGTATCTCCTGCATATATTGCCTCTTTTGTTTCGCTATACTGTCCCCAGATTTCTCCTTGTGTTCTATATTCAGAAGCGATCAATATAAGCATATCGTATTCATTAATGTTAGTATTACAGTTGTATACCTTAAATACATGATACCTCACTACTATGCAGTATACTAAACACATACCTACACACCTACATGCATACCTACATGCACACCTACATGCATACCTACATGCATACCTACACACAAGCCTACACACACGCCTACCTATACACACACACACATACCTACCTACACACACATATCTTCACACACCTACACACCTATACACATACGCCTACCTACATGCCTACACACACACATACCTACATGCACACCTACACACACGCCTACCTATACTGTACTAACCTGAAGCGATGTAGACGGGCAACAGGTGGATGATCAGAATGGAGAGCAGCGAGCCGATGATAGCACGAAGTATGTTCTTAGATCTTCTGATCTGAGACGATCTGTAGCGTACATTGTAAAGTGTAATAATAATTATATTTATTAGATGAATAAAAAAAAAATGTCTGTTAAATTACAATGATATTTATATAATGTTTTCTTCTAAAGGGCTTCAAAATAATATGAATATTGTATGTTGGTGATGCCCATAAAATACGATAGGTACACTGTAATATACTATGTAATGCGTTAATCATTATTATTATTATCTATTAGAAGTTTGTTGATTATAAAGATATAATAGTTATAAATAAAAATACAAATTATTCAGTATATATTTAAATCTAAAGTGATGTAAAGCAGGATGTAACTATTGTATATTGTTGTCAGCTATATTATGTAATAAGTAATATGTTGTGTGTCAGTAGAATGATATTTGTATAATGGAAATGGTCTTATAATATATTTAAATATGATTATTGTTCACCCTAAGGAAGGAAAGAGGTAGTGAGAGAGAGGGGGTGGGGTAAAGTGAATCAGCTACTAACGGTACGTATTCAGGGATATCCGCCCCCCGTTTGTAGGCCCTTGTTAGGAGCAGAAGTTTCCTCTCAAACCCTGTCGCCACTGCCACATTACCACTTGGTCTCGAATCTATTCATAAATATGTCGGTGACTTATATATATCGAGAGTTTTACTTGTACTACTAACTAGAATAATACATTTCGGATGTGCTACGCATATAAGTAGACATTTTAATTAGTACACTGATTTTAGATAATGTATTACGGTTATATTCCGTTTTACGAATGCATAGGAAATACGTGATGTACGTGAGTCTCAAGTCGTGAGTCTCACGTACATTTACACATACACTACTGAAATATATATATGTCCTCATAATAATCACAGTATTATAACCTATTGAAGGGTTACCATTATTGTAGTAGTTTGAGAACGTACGATATTCTGTCATGTTAATATGTGTATGTTTAAATACGAAATACATCGAAATAACACGAGAACATCGGAATAACCGAAACTAAGGGTGTGTTTACACGGTAAAAAGTGTGCCCGAAGTGTGCCCGAAAAACGGCACACTTTTGGGCATACTTTAATTGGACACACTTTTGTGTTTACACGGCATATAAAAAGGGCATACTTTTTTTGGATACTCTATTTACCCATATGTTTAGTATTACAATAACAATGAGGAACTTAAAATAAATACATTCAAAAAAATTTAATATCAAATACAATTTATATTTATAAATATGGATCGAGATGAGATGATTATGCACATTAATTTCTTGCAAACACACCTAATAGCAATGCACAATTATGACATTATATTACAACATTATTTATAATTCATTTCTACCTGTATAGAACATTTGCACAATACATTTTTGTTAACAAAAGTTATGATCAAAAATGTTCAAACAAAATTGGTAAAAATTGTACATGGTGTAGATAGGAATTGTGCAAGTTTTATTAAAATTTATTTATAATACATATTAGTCCATAACTCATTAAATAATGAATATTTGTAAATGAAATTAACAGATTATTTTAATATACTTATGTACTACTTCATTTATTTATTATTAAAAATAAAATAATATTAAACACATTTCAATACTTTATTTTAACCATCAAGTTCATATATATAAAATTTATTTTAACATAAGTACTAACCTATATATATATATATATATATATATATATATATAAATAAAATAAAATATATATTCAATACAATATTACAATTCATATGGAAAATATTCAATAATAGAATCTTTTTTTCTTTCTCTTTTCTTTAGTCATCTTGATATTGAAGATGTATCACTTATAATCCAGCTATAAAACAATAATAAATTAATGACAGATACATGTAAATTTAATTTAAAATTAAATATACTAAACTTGTATCAATTCTGCTTTATCACTTTTCTTTAGTTGTCAAGATACACCAATGATATCTTTGCTATAAAACATTCAAAAATTAATTATTTTATGAATAAAACTAATATAAATATATTATATATTATATGTAATCAAATACATTATAAAAATTAATATTTATTTAATTAACCACGTAAAATATTAAAATTGTAATATTTATAAGTAATAACATAAGTTTATTATATCATATAAATTGAAATCATGAAAAGTAGAATTTAAAAAACCACGATAACATTTTAAATTGTAACATTTAACACCATAAGTTTATTATATCATATAAATTATAATAAATTAGTACATATAAATTATAATATAACTAACTATTTATTAAATATATAAATATATTATAAAATAATTATATAAGCTGGTATACAGCTATAAAATTGAAATCATGAAAAGTAGAATTTAAAAAACCACGATAACATTTTAAATTGTAACATTTATCACCATAAGTTTATTATATCATATAAATTATAATAAATTAGTACATATAAATTATAATATAACTAACTATTTATTAAATATATAAATATATTATAAAATAATTATATAAGCTGGTATACAGCTATAAAATTGAAATCATGAAAAGTAGAATTTAAAAAACCACGATAACATTTTAAATTGTAACATTTATCACCATAAGTTTATTATATCATATAAATTATAATAAATTAGTATATATAAATTATAATATAACTAACTATTTATTAAATATATAAATATATTATAAAATAATTATATAAGCTGGTATACAGCTATAAAATTGAAATCATGAAAAGTAGAATTTAAAAAACCACGATAACATTTTAAATTGTAACATTTATCACCATAAGTTTATTATATCATATAAATTATAATAAATTAGTACATATAAATTATAATATAACTAACTATTTATTAAATATATAAATATATTATAAAATAATTATATAAGCTGGTATACAGCTATAAAATTGAAATCATGAAAAGTAGAATTTAAAAAACCACGATAACATTTTAAATTGTAACATTTATCACCATAAGTTTATTATATCATATAAATTATAATAAATTAGTACATATAAATTATAATATAACTAACTATTTATTAAATATATAAATATATTATAAAATAATTATATAAGCTGGTATAAAGCTATATATATTAAATAATTTAATAAATATTTTTGTAAATTATAAATATTTCATAATATATATAATATATATATATATATAAAACGGTTTAAACTGGAGTTTAAATATAATTATAGGGATTTATGTATTATATAAAAATATAATATATGTTATGTTAAAAAATTAAATTAATAAATATACTTTATGTTGTATTTGTATATTTCTTTCTTTAAAGAAATATATAAATTTTAATATTTATTCATTATATTCCTACCTATATCCCAAAATTTATTTAAACTAATTTACAATGTAAAAACTAGTTTTATAATAGTATTATAATAATTATTGTGTAATGTATTGTAGTTTCTATAGGTATTTAATTAACAACGATCGAAATAATCGTTAACGCACGATTATAAAACTACTACTTTTTGTTGTAATTTTCTCTACTTCATCAAAATATTGAAATAAAATGTTGTAACAACTATTATAATTAGATTAATTACAAACTAGGATTGTTATCAACAATTAGTATTATTATTATTATTATTATTAATATTAATTCAAATCAGTTAAATAAATGATGTATATATTCGTAATATTCGTAATATATTTGTAATATTTTATTATTATAATAATTATACGCGAATCACTTCACAAATGCGTGATAGAATATTATATATAAATTATAGTTCATATATAATTATTAAATCAATCACGAAGCTTTATAATTAATACAAAATAATACTAACTATTTTAAATTCGCCGTTTAATGTTAATCCATTTATATTTCGGCGAATTTGTTCGCTATTTCTTTGCCATCATTTTTTGTCATGACGAGATCTGATATAGTAGCTATTTTAGCTTTTTATTATCAAATAACCCTATATTCATCTATATTCAGATCCCGCCATGTTTCTACTAACAAATTTATTCTGTTAATTTTAAATGTTTACTAAATATTATAGTATAATCATTGGTGAATGTACTTATTTATTATAAAATAGGCATACTTTTGGTTTTACACGGTAAATATCTGTGCCTTTATCTGTGCCCTTTATCAGAGTGTTTGGGCACACTCTGTGCCCATCTGGAAAGGTGGGCACAGATTTGGACACACTTTCGATATCTGTGCCGTTTTTCGGGCACACTTTTTACCGTGTAAACACACCCTAAGCATCACATGGTATAAAACTATAAATATATGATTATTATATTCGTATATTTGGCAACAGATTTTTTTACAAATTAATATATAAATAATATGTCAACAAATATATAGTTATTTTTCAACGACTAACTCGGTTCTTTACCGGTATTCCCGTGACTAGACTGTGATGTGGTTACGGGTTTAGCGTTACTACTGAACCGACTACCTCGCGCCAATAACCGAAGGGAGAATGTGCGGCCCAGCGACGATCGTATCATACCTATGATCATCACAATGATATTAATTTAGTGGTGTCTGTATATAGCATAACCAGAGTAGTATAAACTAATTCGGGACTATTCAATTATTTAGTATATAATCTTTATTATAATCATTTTTATAAATTTAAAAAAATTTCCGAAGGATAAATGATATCAATGATAAATATCATATCTATATATTAATATAACATTTTAAATTAAATAACATATTTATAGTTTTCATTATAATTATATAAAAATAAATTATATATTTATTAAACAGTAAATGGTCTAATTATGTATGTATGTTATCATTTTTAAATTTATATTCAAACCTAGGAATAATTCTAAAATAAATTAATAAATACATATAACCTATTTAATTTAAATATGATTTGATATTAACTTTTATATTATAACCAATTATAAAATCACGAAATGTGCTAATAACACAGATTCCAGAATAATAGTGGTTACCCTGTAAAAGTAAACTTTAGCAATTTAACTTTTACAGTGTTGTTGAAATGTCCAAACTGAGAAATGATTCCAATGGTTAAAGAATCTTTAACTTAAAGATGGTATCCTACTACCAATATTTCCGGAAATAATATCAGGAAATGTTTTCTATAAATTTATTTTCTACCAAGTTGTAGTGGGAACCCCCCTTTAAGTTACTATATTTCCGGCAAGTTGCCGGAAAATAAGGGGTATCCCACTACAATGGTAGTTAAATGTTAAATGGATAGAACATCACTTTCTAGCCAACATTTCTGGAAATACCGGTAGTGGGATACCCCCTTTGGAAAATCGTTTTCTATAAAGAATTTCTTGACATTATATCCGGAAATACTGGTAGTGGGATACCCCCTTAACAGGAGGAAAATTGCTATATTTTCATAGATAGGAAACGATTCTAAAAGTAAAATGTTTACTATAATATTTTATATAGGAAATGTCTTAAATTAAATTACACATATTAAAGATATAATATATAGAAAATATTCTGAATTAAAAGATTTATATTTATTAAATTATATATATGAAAGGTTATTAAACTGTAATAAAATGTAAATTGTACACGTATTTATATCAAGACCTCCTATAACCTCTGAGGTTATAGGAGGTCTTGTTTATATACAAAAATATTAATTATAAGACTTATATTAATCAATACATCGATATCTCATACTGTATAACTTATATGTGGCAGAGTTCGGTGAATAATATAATAACCAGATTGACTATAAACATTCTAAAATATCGTAGTTGTAGAAGGTGTTGCTATATATACTAGTAAGAAAATATGTACTCACAAACTTATATATAAATAAAATTTGAATATTCCCTGACGCAGATGGTGGTATGATCTAGTAATGATAACATTCTACCTACGGCTAAATGTCCAGAAAAAGTTCATTTATCCTAGCTAAGTTAAATCTCGATAATCTCAAAGATACAAAAATAAACAAACTATGTCAGATTAAATCATAGAGCTAGAGGGAAATATCTCTAGCTCTGTAGATTAAATTGAGGAAAACCATGTCATTACAGAAAATAAACAATGGTAATTCTAAGGTTTTTGTTAAACAATTAAATTCAAATATAATTGAAGGGGCTATGTAAGTTGTACGCAATTACAACTATAGTCTTATAAAAGAATATATTCTTGGATATTATATATGCTGGGTAACATTTTAACTTTATATGTGATGTTAGAAGAATACTCTTAAAATTAATTAGATTGATCAAATAAGTGGTTATAAGCAGTAAACTCTTAAGTAAATTATGAAGGGATAAAGCAAACAAAGATTAGGTAGAATAACAATATACATATGGACAATTATATAATTATGCTAGCATATAGCTAAGCTATATTTCTGCAGAAATAACTCGAATAAAGATTATCAAATATTAATATAATTTACCAACACAAACAAATTAATGTTATTTGCATTCAAGACAGAATTGGAAAGATTATAACTAGTAAGATATAAGTACTAAACAAGTAAATACTTGGAACTTTATAATGTGACACACACTTACATTAAACCTTATTGAATGATCCTGAATCAACTGATAGAGGAGATTATCTAATTATAAAGTATAGTTTAATCAGTGATACGATCTTTAAGATGAGAAAATTTCCTGATCTGGTCGACCACGAAATAACTTCATAACTTTTGAAAGTAGGGATTATGATAATACTTACAATATTATAATAAACAAGATATTGGATACAGGTGAGTATCCTAATGATTTGTTAAATCTATTATAATATATGTTATACATATAGTATTAACTCTACCTAAATATAAATTTAATTATGAGTAAAATAAGGTGTATTGTTATATTAAAATACTACAACTAATTTCAATTAAATACAAATTTGTACGAACCGGAAAAAATACGAACAAACACATTTATATAGTAGCATTATTGAATAGGTATGCTAGGTTAGATATGTACAACACATTAATAGTTATAATACATGTATATCGATTTACAAATATAATTTGATAGAGCTTATGATATGTTGACATGTGATTAAAATAAAACAATAGTTTACAAAGTTAGTGAAACTATATAAAGCTTACCAATAATTCAACTAATTCAATAAGTGAAGTATATATTGTAATGAATAGATTAAATAATTTCTCACAATTACAACAGGTGTTAAATGAGGTTGCCTCCTTTTATTCAAAGTTTTCAACATTATAATCTCACAAATAATGAATCATATTATGATTCTTATCCTTTAAGGTCATAATTCCTCATAATATATTAAAGACTTTTCCTCAACTATCAAATATATAATAAAAATAACATATAGTAATAATCTTTAAAAAATATATTAATATGTCAATAATAGTTGTATAAGCGTTGATGGTAGATATATCTCAACTATATATAGTTGAGAGATACACTCTAATATGCATGGTTCCATTAAATAAATGTGCTTCTGCTTGTACTAAACATAGCTCATCATACTATTCACCCACCTTTCTCTTATCTCTCCTATTTATCTGTACATCGGTACATCACTGGTGAACCCAGTCTCTTTACATCACTATAATTACCCTCTTCTCTCAATCTCTGTGCTCCGTACCTCCAAACTAAAAGCTCGACCAAACTGTGGATTGCACTCCTACTATTAAGTATCATTATTCGATTCCACAGTACCACAATTCATAAACATAATGATTACAAGTGGACATTTATAATATTTATTTGTAGGTCACATATTTACTTATGTTACTTTCCTATGATTATTTATATAGAATATTTTTGAAAATTTTCCATTATTATATATAGTTCCAATAGTTAAAATATAGTTATCACAATTTCTATATATTATTATAAATATAACTTAATCAATGATACTTTGAAGAAAATAGCCTATATCCAATGACACTTAACATACAAGAAAACTTTAAATTGAAAATGTATTAAAAAGTAAGTAGATATTGAATGACCGAATAATGCATTTTAGAAAATAAATATATATATTCGTAAATTTTTTATTTACAAAATAAAATTTGTATGAGTAAATTATATAATTTACTTGATAATAATATAATGATAAATAATAACTATGATCAACATAAAGGATAATACGATATACATTTTTCGTAAGCGTAATAATTAAATTTGTAATAAACAATATATTCAACTTTTGTTTAGATAATACGATACAAAGTTATTTATATAAATTCCAATTTCTCCTTAGTGCACTTCCTATTTACAGATGTTTCACACTATCATCATCATATAATATGGCCGCTGATTTAAATAAAATAAACTTCAAATGCCTGTAAACAATTTAAAATAAGTTTTAATATTTATATATTGATTATGTAAATTAGTCTAAAAGAACAAGCTTAAAAGTTAATAGAATAAGAGATGTATTTATTTAACTAATTTAAAAATTAATTAATGTACCTACGTATTAAAGTAACAAATTAAATTATAAATACTGGAGGTAACATTATATTAGTGTACACCGTACAGATGTAAAAGTGATGATTAATAGTATGTAGGATTTAGTAAATAGGATATTTAATAAATTCTCAATAATTAAATGTTATTCAATGAATACCTCAATTAAACTTTAAATAAAATTCTTTTACGGTTTAATAATGTTACTTTCATTGTCCAATACTAAGTAGGTATACTATTTCTATTTTATATTACACTACAAATATAAATAATATAAACTTGTCTACAATATTAACAAATTTTACATCTTAATTTTAAGTTGTTTATAAGTAATTATTTTTTATCTAGTATACAATTATAAGCAAAATACTCCTATTAAATGATTCTGCTAATGGTTTAACTATCTATCAGTTATTAACAATACACCCTCTTCACCTACCTCTCTCTGGCGCTCTCTCTCTTTCATTACTCCTTAGCCGCCATTTCTGCGAGTTTCTTAGCCTCTAGTTCCTCCTCCTCTAACTTTTTAGCTCGAAGTTGTCTCACCCACTCCTTCTTCTGTTTGGCGATGGTATCACCTGAAGCTCTGGCTTGTCGTCCTGCGCGAGTGTGTGTGTGTGTTATAAGCATACATTGATGTATGTGTTTATGACTCTGTATATATATATATATATATATATCTGTGTGTGTGTATATGTGCTCACATCTATATATGTATATATGTGTATATGTGTGCATATGTACGTCTGTGTGTGTTTATAGGGGTACATGTAGGTATGTGTATACTCATGTTATGATGCGTGTGTGTGTGTGTTATTATGTCTGCGTGCATAGACTTTCTCTCTAGCCAATGTGGTGGTTCACAGATTTACCTGTTTAGATATTAGTTGGGAACTATTCATAAAGGACTCACTACTAGACTCATAACGTAATGGAAGAGACACATCTGGTAGAGACTGAACACAGAAACGATATGATATGATAATAGGAGATAAGGTAATAGATAATACGATTAAGAGAACTGTAGATTTAAAGAGAGATGGGATTTCGGATGAGTGATATAGATACATATAATGTAGAGATGGAGATAGTGTAGATATGGAGATTAGAGAGAAAGAGAGAGGGGGAACACTGAAGATAGATGGAGACATCGCAGAGAGAGAGAGATGAGAGAGAGAGACTGACACTGTAAACTAACCGGAGTAGATACAGAAAGGCACGGCTATAACGAAAGCGAGGGAGATAATAGAACCTATGATCACTCTCATCAGATCTCTGGCACGTCGGATCTTCGCTGTTCTGATAGTACAAGGAATGTATTAGAAGTTGTTCTGTTTATAATAATATATATATATATATATCAATATTCAATATGCTATAACTTGTAATGGGCATGAAAGATGTGATATATCTTTACTATTTGTGTGGTCTGACCCATTAGTCTGTAATGTAAGGTTACATATCAATACATTTATAATATACTATTGTTATTGTTATTTGGTGGAGTCCTTTCATCCCATCCAGAACTTAGATGAAGTTTTCACTTATAACCATATATGGCTCTAATATCCATTCGAAGCCGCTCTCGTGTTAAGGCATCCATGGTTTTAACGAGAGCCGATCATTTATTTATACATAATTATATAAGATCACTTCTAAATAATATCTTAAGACCAAGTTTATAAAATTAATTTATGGTCCTGACGAGGGTCGAACCAGTGTCCTACTGCTTGTGTGTCTGACGCCTTAGCCACACAAGCTGTTATATATATATACATATATGTATATATATAATATATAAACATAATTCACCCTGAATATAATGCCATTTATAGTTAAAATGGAGTCTAGCCTATCTATTATATGTTATATTTTCTTTATTTGATATAGCATTATTCTTGATATATCTCCCAAAGAGTCTACAGCAAGTAAATAAAGCAGGGTTCACTGTATATATATATTTAATTAGAATAATAACCACCACCAGATGATAGCACAGGTTAACATTCAATACATAGTAGTATACGTTATAATTAATGTATTCTAAAATAGCAATACGGAATAAGCTGTCTTCTTATTAACACTTAATGTAAACAGAATGATCTGTTTTATAATCGACTCATTACTCAAGTATAGGTATTGGTATAGATAACAAAGTTAATGTGTAATAAGTAACAAACTTTCATAAGGGGATAGGCACCCTTCAAATCCAATAATGTGATGTATTATGTGCGCACTTTAAATAGATAGGGTTGTCTTGCATATTGGGTAGTGAATTATAAATAGGTTTAACTATAAGTTCAGTAGAGGTATCACTCTTAGCACTATTAGTTATGTTAACTATAAGTAAGTATACTGAACTATAAAACATACATTATGTGTGCGTATATTTCATATAGTTATTATATTGTTAAAATGTTTACAGTGAAAATTATTGATTTAATAATACCATGATCATATTATATATGTGAGAAAATGAAAGTCTCGGCTCTGAATCAGTAACCACAAGTATGGGTTCAGCATCAAAAGCTAGGCAGCATCATTAGTACATCACTAGTACTAACGGGATGATATTGGGTATCTCCTGGGTGGTCTTGTAAGCCCTCGTGAAAACAAGCAGCTTCTTGTCAAACTCTGTAACCGGTTCCACATCGGAAATAGCTTTTAAACCTACGTGGAGGAGATGTGATATGTGTTATATTCATGTGATATAGGTGTTATAATCATGTGATATGTGTTATAGTCATGTGATATGTGGCACAGTCATGTGATATGTGTCGTAGTCATGTGATATATGTCATAGTCATGTGATATAGGTATTAGTCGTGATATAAGATACTTAGTTGTGCGACGGTAATGAGAATTCGGGCTAAGACTACGATATGAAGTGTTAGTGGTTGTAGGTAAGGGTTAGTGAGGGTTAGTGAAGGTTAGTAAGAGTTAAGGTTATTAACGGACTGTGAACAATATGCACATTGTGAAGATATGGCATTTATGTATGTCTTATTACGTATATTTAATTCTGTGTATATATAGCATCATTCAAGACATTATTAAAAACTCATTTATTTATAATTTCCTTTGTTATTTAATATATCACAGTAATTATAATCAAGTGATAATTGCGAATGATGATTATAATGGTTTCATACTAATGTCCCCTATGTACATAAGTGACATGAAACCACGGGAGTGATACATCTCTACTTCACAAAATCTATAGTGTCATTAATAGCACGGGTGTTAGTGAAGCAAGGGGGGTAAGGGTGTATGAGGGGATAGGGGTAATAGGGTGTATGAGGGGAATAGGGACATAGGAAGAATAGGGAATATAGAGTTAATAGAGTTTATGAGGGGAATAGGGGGCATAAGAAGAATAGGGGTAATAAGGGATATAAGAGGTATAGGGGTATAGTATAATAGGGAATAGTGGTGTATATGAGTATAGAGTTATATGGAGTATAAGGGGAATATAGGTATACATGGAACTAACAAGATTCTCGTGTGACAGGGGTGGGCTCAGCTTTACCAGTACCACCACTAGAGGTAGCAGCAGTGGTAGCGGGAGTAGTGGTGGTGGTAGTGGTCTTCTTAGGTGCACTGGTTTGACAGCTGCGTACCAGCGATCGTACGCAGGAAACTCTTCTTAAAGCTACGCGTAACATCTTCTACCTGTTGTATCGTGTTGTACATGTAATGTACGCATAGTTAATCAGTGATCTCGTAAGGTGCGGTGTTTCGTTCGCAGTGTAAATTCTACTATTATAAATAAAATGTACATTAATATGTATTATCATTATTATATGTATTATATGTATTATCATTATCGAGATTACTCCCCACGAAATCACTTTGCACTAGATCAATGGTATTCTATATTTATATATATAGATTATAGAATGTGAATATATATATATATTCTCATGTATATTATTTTTTCAAATCAATAATAACAAGGTCTATATTTCAATCTCTTTTTAGCATATACATCTTTCCTAGGGTTTACACATACTATACTCTATTATACTATATAGAAACAGTTGCATTAATATCTATCTGAAATATGGAGTACATGGAGGAGCACAACAAATACTAGAGTTTTCATTTAGCACTGCGCTAACAAATCTAGCCCAATAAATAATATCTAAAAATGAATGCAATCCCTAGTGATTCACTTCAGCCTAGAGTGACTCATCACTGGTGGGTCATCGGTTAGGAGTTTAGTTCCGCTGGTACACAATATAAATATAATATACATAAATAAAACTATTCATCAACGACAATTTTAAAGTTCTATTTAATATTAGATTTATATAGAGTGAAAGAGTAACTTATATTAATATACACGTTTAATTAATAAAATATTAAAAAAAAATTATTTATCTTAAAATATTATATTTTTCGACAAACATGAAATATTTAATTTTACTTTATACTTTAAATTGAAGATACACATAAATATGATATTTTTGTGTAGAGAATTAATATATTTTCTGAAAAATTCATATATTTTATTTGTTATATATATATTCATTTTTAATTTGTAAATATATATAATAACATTATATATATATAATAACATTTTATATTTATATTTTTGAAAACATTTGTAATTAATATAGATATTAGAAATATATAATCAATATTTCCTAGAATAGTAATTTATTTTTATTTTTTTAATTTATTCTATTACATAATATTTCTTGTACCCTTTATGCTGATTTTATTCAAATATAATTAAATATAAATAAAAACGTGTATTAATTATTTTTATCTACTGCTTATTCGTGTATCATGTTAATTTTCCTATCATTTTCATGTTAAATTTGAATAGGCCCTCGGACCCTCAATTTGGAATCAAAAAACCAATATTACAATTTTAGATCATTATCTTATAAGAAAGTTAGGGAAGAAATTAATGTATTAAAATCATATATTATACGAGCCGGCTTATTTTGTGCCTACACCCAGTCATGTGATCTTCGCATATGTCAAAATGTTAGTACAATTAGCTTGATGAATCACCACATTATTCTTAATAGACACTCAAGTAGAACTATAAGTTCAGATGATATAATATCAGTTATACTATCAGACGGGTTTCGAGGCAAAGGTCATAGTATAGTAGAGCAGATATTTTTAATTTTTGTATGTCAATAGAGAAACGACAACTCGAATATCGAAAGAGGGAATTTATACCATATATTTATTGACTTTAAAAAGCTTTTTAACATATATGGCACAATGTATTTATATGCTTTGTTAATCGAGTGAAATAATCTTCATGACAAGATTTTAATACTTAAACAGTGCAATAATTAAAAATTCATATTATTATAAGATATAAGAAATATATTTTATTAAAATAATTTGTAAATTATTATTTTATTATAACATTTAATAAATGATTTATAGAAATTAAATAATTATATATCTAAACTTGGATTACGATCATATGCGGATCCTAAATTTAAACTTTATAAGGGGCGTGTGCATTTACGCGCGATCATTTCAATTCAATGCTTCGGCGATATTTCTGTGATTGAGGGTGTGGTCTAATATATCATTATTTTAAATAATCGTAGGTTCAACATATGCTCACAACATATACTATATATGTATGTAATATATATATATATATATATATATATATATATATATATATATATATATATATATATATATATATATACATATGTATATGTATACTACATGTATGTATGCATTTATATATGTATGAACGTATGTATATACTTATGTATGTACGTATTAGTGTGTATCATATAATATATATATACATATATATATATATATATATATATATATATATACGCGTATCTGTGAATACAATGTCACATGGAATGTGTATAATGTATATGTAGGAGTATGTTAATAGTGTATATAAAAACCTAGTGTTGTCTATATAATTAAATATAATATTATCTATATTATATTAAACCTACTATTGTCTATATAATTTACATTTATATATTATTTATAGATTTTATATGTAATAGATAATATACAATTATATATTATTTAGAGATTTTATATGTAATAGATAATATAAAATTATAATCTTATTGTTTAAACAATACATCATTAAAATCAATATTATAAGATTTTTTATATTTTTTTAAAAACAACTTTTATTAATTTTGACTCTATATAAAGAACAATTTTTTTAATAAATAATATGATATTTTAATTTAAATAAATGAGTAAATTAGTCAATATATATAAAATATTGAATATAATAATATATTTATTTTTGTATTAGTAAAAGGTAAAGATTCACTATAGTTCATCTTCAAGGTTGCAGCAATAACCCCCATCCTAAAAAAGCCTAACCTTGACTCCCTGAATCCTTCCCATTATCGACCCATTTCCAACCTCTCAATCCACTCCAAAATCCTGGAACATACCGTCTCCCCTCAACTCATCTCCTACCTCACCACCAATAAAATACCTAACCCATTCCAAAGCGCCTATCTTCCCCACAAATCCACCGAATCTGCCCTCACCCTTATCACCTCTGATATACTCTCAAACCTCAATAGTAACCGCGGAACTATACTTGTCCTCCTCGACATGAGTTCCGCGTTCGACACCCTCAATCATACCATACTCATCCACCGACTCGCATCCATTGGCATCTCTGGAACTCCCCTCGACTGGCTCACATCTTATATATCCAACCGCTCCTCCTCAGTCAGAATACACTCCCACTTATCCCCCTCCCAACCCATCACCCACGGAGTGCCACAGGGATCTGTCCTTCGCCCGCTCCTCTTTAATATCTACCTCCTCCCCCTATTCAATATTCTTACCGATTATCCCGACATATCCTTTCACTCCTACGCTGACGACCTCCAACTTTACATTAATTGCACAGACTCCCCTATGTATGCCCCTAACCGACTCTCCTCCTGCATTAAGTCTATTCATGATTGGCTCACCTCTAACTCTCTCAAACTGAACCCTAACAAAACCGAAGCAATTTTCCTCCACCTACCATTACGCTCCTCCTCCCTACCTGATCCACCTCCCATTACAGTTGATAATTCCCCTATACCTTATTCCAAACACATCCGTAATCTTGGACTCCACATTGACACAACACTCTCCCTTGACCTACATATCGCACACATGCATAAATCCATCCACTATCACCTACATTGCCTCAGACAAATCCGACATTCTATTCCCCTCCCCATCGCCATTACCATCGCCTCCTCATATATTAGCCCACTCGATTATTGCAATTCCCTACTCTTCAACCTCCCCACCTACAAACTCAACAAATTACAACGACTTCAAAATGCTGTAGTTCGTTGTGTCTACCTACTTCCCAGACGTTCCTCCGACTCCATTACCCCTCTCCTTAAACAACTACACTGGCTACCAGTCCTTTACAGAATACAATACAAACTTTCCCTAACTATACACAAATCCATCCACCATAACTCCCCTGACTACCTTGCCTCACTACTACACCTCTACATGCCCACTACCACACTCCATACCCGTTCCTCCAACACCTTTATCCTAGACACACCCCACCTATACAATCTCCACTCTTCCCATATTCGCTCCTTCTCCCTTTCTGCCCCTTACCACTGGAATTCCCTTCCCAACCACTTGCGCACTATCATCTCCACACCCACCTTCAAACGCCACCTCAAGACCCATTTATTCTCTCGAGCTTTCCCTCCAACACAATAACAACCCCCCCCCTACGGACGACCGAATGCTCACGCACAGCAGTAGTCCTTAAACCGATAAAAGTAAAAGTAAGTAAGTAAAGTATGTACGTTCAATATTTGTATTTTAATTAAGTGATTCCAAATGTAATAATAATAGCCTATTATCATTACGTTTGGTTTTTAATCACTTGATTAAAATACAAATATTAAACTTACATACCTATTAAATAGGAATAAATACGTTTTTTAGATAATTTTGTTTAGTTAGTACCTTTGCTATAATAATTGTCTTATTATTATTTTATATTATTATACACATATTTGTTTGTGATTCTACTCACATACACACACACACACATATATATATATATATATATATATATATACACGAGTACGAATATATACGCGTACTCATACACATTAACGGCTACGCATACACATAATATAAGGTATATTCATGTATTAATCATTAATTTAAAGTTACATTAAATCATTTAATAAATGGATATTTATATAATATAGCAATTACAATGTCATAAAAGATTACTCTAAATATAGAATACACTGATATAGATTGGAAGCAGTTTATTTATATCATTGGAACATTGCATTTATTGCGCGCGGTCAGATGCACACGCCTCATATAAAATTCAAATTTTTAAAATTATTTTAGGATCCGCATATGATTATCCCCTTAATATTAATGGTTTAATTTAAGGTTACGCAATTAATTTAATATAATTATTATAATAATACGTAATTTATTAAGTCTATACATTATTATGACAATACCATATATTATATACTCTTTATAGTATATTTCATATAACTGCGAAATAGGTTATAATAAAAATAGATTTGAATTAAGAAATCTGTAATTGAAGAACTATCATTTATAATATTATTTTAATAATTAGACGAACAAAATGATGAATTTTATAACAATTAATTAATATGTATCTATATATACATATATGTATATAAATAAGTAAGAATTGAGCTATTAATAAAAATAAGATTTCAATATACACATGAATACAAAAATGTCCAACCTGAGAGCAAGGTTATTATTATTGTATGGAAATATTATAATTTAACCTATTTATTTTATATACGATTGGACATTATAATTTAAATTTAAATATTGTGGCAAATTATCAAAGATATAAAATATATTTTAATTTATCATTGGTCAATTTATTGACATTTGACCCAAACCCAATAATAATATTTGAATTTAAATATTTCCTGATAATGTTGTATTTTATAGGATTAGGTCTAGCTGGTTGTGATGATATAACAGTTAAAGGATTAGCATTAGTTAAAAAATCAAAGACAGTCTATTTAGAAGCATACACTTCAATATTAACCGTCGGAAAAGAAGTTCTGGTTAAATTAATATATATATACATTTTAAATTATCACTCAAAATAAAATTGCAAAAATTAAATACAATAAATTTATTGAAGCACATATAAAATATTTTATTAATATATGTATACACTCTTATGTATAATATATATGTAAAATCAATTTTATTTTTAAACATAGTTGTAAAATTATAATTTGTAATTTAAAATTTTTTTAAATAAAAAAATAAAAATATTTTCAAAGAATTACAAAAATAGTGTAGTAATTAATCAATTCAGTTTTTACTAACATAAAATTAAGTGGGTAAACTCTGTATATATAATATTGATATATATAAATATTAATTATTGAAATAGAGATCTTTATCATTATTATAATAATTATTTTAATATAAATAATAAAGGTTGCTTCTACAAAAATTACATAGTCACTATGATAGTGTTATGAAAAATACGTTTACATTCTAACTAATTATAGTAATATGACATTTAAAATATCATGTATACATGAATTAAATAATATTATATTAAAGTAATAGTATACAATATCATTTTATTCATGTATTTTACATACGGATATTTTAAATACCATAATGAATATCTTTAATTAGTTAGAATGTAAGCATATTTTTCATAAAACTATGCACTATTTTAATAATTAAATATAGTATATATAGTATATTATATACATAGTATCGAATAGGTAATTAATATAGATAACGCCAGTAATATAATGTCATTTTAACATCATATTAACAATATTTATGCAGGAGGAATTCTACGGTCGAGAGATAATACTAACAGACAGGACACACGTCGAACAAGAATGCGGTTAGTTTGTGTTGATAACCTCAATACCATTAAGCACTCTATCGATTGATTGATGTGCATTATTTAAGTAAATGTATAATCAAAAGAATAAATGCAATATTTTACTGGGTCGAGTGGGTTGCTCGAGTATTCGTTACAATTCTTTTCCAAACATCCTGTCTTTCATTGCATTTGCCATATTGCCAATATTCAGGTCCACATCGTTTTCAACTGATCTAAAAATGTTTTGTGAGGGCCCTAGCTTCGTTTTTACCATGATTTGGATTCCATTGAATAACTTAATACCATAAATGTTGATATAATACATAACATTTAAATAATAATTTACAAATTTATGTACAGTTTATTCATAAATATACATATCGTATAATTGTAATACATGAAAGAATATAAATCTAAATATATATATAATATTCATTTATTATATTATATGATATTCATTAATATCTATCAATAATAAAGATAAGCGTGATACATATCGAAGAATAATTTAAAAATTGAATGGCGTAAAATTATATATTATAAAATTAACAAATAATCATATATATTTGTATGCTAATATATATATATATATATATATATATATATATATATGTATTACAAATATAATTTGTGTTCAATTTAAATATAAATATGATAGGTATGATATAATACGACACAAACACACATATATTGACGCCATACATTCTATATTGCATATTAAGCATGCGTTAATTAACGCTAGTCACTGTTATTAACTCTTTCACAATGTTCAGATGCTATGCTGGATGAAGCTAAAACGGAAGACGTCTGTTTCCTGGTTGTCGGAGATCCGTTTGGGTTATAGCAGTTTTAGGCGTATTGTCATAGCACCGCTATACAGCATGCATCAGTAATAGACTCTTAGTAAATACTAATAGTAAATAGTTATGCTACATCTAAGTAGTGTTATATTGTTCATTAGTAATTGTAGCATATTAATATGGTAATACTATTGTAAATATTTATTTACTACTCTTTATAATATGTTATCGTTGACAATTAAAAACCTATTTCAATTATATATGCGTAATATTAATTAAATAGACATACATATATATATATATATATTCACATACTGATATTTACATACTTTCTTAGAATATTAAACTCTTATTTCTATGTAGTATGCTGTATGCTGTATACATTTCTTTAAATAGGTATATGTCTCCACAGTGTGACTACCCACACCTAGCCTACACGTGATAATAATGCAATGACCTATGACCTGTGTCTCCCACAGTGCGACTACCCGCATGTGATAATAACGTAATGACCTATGACCTGTGTCTCCCACAATGCGACTACTCACACTAGCGTACACGTGATAATAATGTAATGACCTATGACCTCCCACAGCGCGACTACCCACACAGATCTGATACTGAGGGCTATCGAGAAGGAAGTTCCGTATTCCGTAGTGCACAATGCTTCGATCATGAACGCTGTAGGGTGCTGTGGGCTTCAGGTTTAGCACATAGCCTTATACTATCAGCACCATTATCATCATCATCATCTTTAACAGTGGTTCTCAACTTATGAGTCATGATTCATGACCCACATTTGGGTCAATAGGTTTTTTGTTGGACATTAGCCAATTTCTAAAATATATATATATATATATATATATATTATAGTTTATATTATTCGTATATGACTAAAGTTTAATAATACAAAAATAAACTTTTTCATTGCGTCATGGTATATTTTTAAAATAAGATTAATTAAAAAAAGTGTCATGATGATAACAGTTTTTGAACCACTAATTTACACCATTATTACCACCAGTATTACCATTATCATCACAAATATCTACTAATAGCAATGACATGATGTCTATTATACTACTTATAGTTTGTGAAATGTTATATTCCCTATGAGTGATATTATCGTATGGTCCATCATGGTCCAAGAGTAAAAATTGAATTTGATATAAAAATTTAAGAAAAAAACTCGATCAAATCAATGATTTCGATATGATTATATTTAATTCATAATATAATTTAATTAACATTATATTAATTGGAATGTCGATATAAATAATATAAAAACATTCAATTCGAACTTAATTTATAAATAAATTCACATTTTTAATAAAACATTTATATAGAAATACAATTTGAAATATGAATGCATTTTTATTTGACAGATACAAAATATCTCTTATATATATAGATATCTTTGATTCAAGGATTTAAATCATTGAAATATAAGTAAATAAACCACTGAAAAGTATCTATCTTGAAGTACAAAAGTTAACATTGCAGATATAGAGAACATACGTCCTGTCATTGATAATGGACACCAATAACGTATACACATATAAACAGCGCTACCATTATGCTATACTCCTTATGGGTAGTGTTATGTAGTTATATATATATATATATATATATATATATATATATATGAAATAAAGCGTCATGGATTATGTATACATATATGTATATTATTAATCTTAGACATTATATTGTGCCTCTCTATAAAAAGGGTGTCTTTATATAGAAACTCTATAGAGCGTGGCCTATAGAGAGGTGGTCAAGCGTGATATACATAAATGGGCGAGTCCATTTGCTACATGTCGCGAACACGGGGGTGTCATATCAGATGTTGACAACAGGTAGACCCCGTAACTATAACACATCATACAGTTGTATTCTTACGGAGAGACGGTCAGCATTGTATTCTGGGAGGATAGCTGGAAACCTGAGAGTTTCTACGATAAGATCAAGCGCAACAGGGACATGAACATGCACACGCTTTGCCTTCTGGGTAAGTTACGCACAGATAATGTATACGCTGCCCATGCTTTGCATTCTGGGTAAGGTGCGCATGCATAGGGGTTATGTCTCAATAAGCAACACTGCTTCTATAATGACCCTAAATCTGATAATAATGTATACATGCATAGTACTTCCTTCTGAATGAGCTGATTTAGCCGGTACTATTATAGAATTCGTATATGCACGAATTTAATAATTTTCTTTCTCTAAATTATTTTTAGTACTATATTCTTTCCATTTTTCTTTATCAGACAATCTTAAATGACTAATATAAATATCCGTCCTAATAGGATATTCATAAGATTTTAAATTTGTAGTATTATTTTTTGGAATATCATCTTCCACGTTCTCTTATTTTCAGTAATTACTAGAGAATTTACACTAATATAATTTCACCAGTCTCTGCATATCTTTCACTATTTTCCGTATTTTATTTTATGTGTTTCCATAAAATGATATTCAGGTTCATATTCCCGATATTTTCATTCATATTGTAAATATATCTATAATATATATTCTATAGTCTATATTATATATTAGTAAAATAAATTACGAAAATTAAATAATGTAATGGTTATTAGTTAAATATATATTATGCACGAATTTAAATAATTTCACAAATTTACAATAAATCATGCATTTTTAGATATATAATTTGTGGATTCCTGCCAAATGTATGAATCTAGACTGCTAATAAGTCATGACTCACAATACAATCAATATAGTATTAATATCGGAGTTAAAATACGCTATTCTTAAAAATAATCATATCTTTCATAATCAGAATCTCGTATCCACTCATTTAGTAATAATTCTTCATATATACAAATATAGCTTATCCTAATACATATAGGTAGATTATTTTACTACAAAGATAGACTGTCCTAATATATATGTATCTCGTATACATATATATACCTGTATTCTATTATAATATATTCACTAACATCTCCGCTACCAGATATCAAAGTTAAGGAGCAAACAGTTGAGAACATGATGAGGTATGTATACGTGTGTGTGTGTGTGTGTGTGTGCGAGTATGTGTGTGTGTGTGTGTGTGTGTTGTTGTTGTTTAAGTATTTATTATAAGCACATCATTAATAATTATAATTCTATAATGTGGATCTAACAATATATATCACATATAGATAAAAATAGCGAATGTATACATTATATATATATAATATTATATATATATATATATAATTCGCACGATAATATTATGAATAAACGAATATCAATGTTTGTCGATAAGACATTTTTTTAATTTCTTTTTAAAGATATTAATTGATATATTTTGATTACTACGTTGCGGGGGTAGTTTATTCCATCTAATTGTTGATGAAGAGCTGAATTTTCTTCTTTCGTATTTGATGCAATGGGTAATAGGTTGGTGTAGTATAGTGGAATTGTTATTACATAAAAGTCTAGTGTTTGGTTTATGTTTTATTTTGTTTCGTAAATTATAGGGTAAGTTATAAGTAATAGTCTTTTTAAGTATTGTAAGTATTTTGTAGTTGATAGAATCTTCAGTGTTTAGCCAGTTAAGTTTTTTACATAAGTCAGTAATGCTAGTTGTATAGTCAGTCTTCTGTAGTCGGTATATATTTCTAATTGAGCGGTTCATTATTTTGTCTAGTTTGTCTATTTTCAGTTTTTCAGTTCCTGTGAATAGTGAGTTGCAGTATTGTAGTCTTGAAAGTATGAGAGTCTGAGTCAGTAGTTTTGTAGTATTTCTATTTAAGTATGGTCGTATTTTTTTAATATTGAATAGCTGTGCAGTCGTAGATTGAGTAAGTAAGCTGTAATGTTTATCTAGATTAAGTTTATTATTGAAGTTGACGCCTAAGTATTTAACAGAATTGGTGGGAATGATTTTGTGTTGATTAATAATAATGTCAGGGAAGTAAGTATTTGGGTCATTAGTTATATTTAATAGTTCAGTTTTATTGTGGTTTAGTAGTAGGTTATTATTTGTTAGCCAGTTTTGTAGTTCATTTAAACAGTCTTGTAGTTGGGTAGAGTTTGTTATCGTTGCGTGTAGTTCTATGTCGTCTGCGTATAAGTTGTAAGTAATAGATGGATAACGTTTCATAATTGTTTGTAATGGAATAAGATATATAGAGAAGAGAATTGGGGAAAGTATTGAACCTTGAGGAACACCGTGATCGATGATATATGATTTAGAGTAATTATTTCTTATTTTAATGGAATAATTTCTATCTTTAATAAAATTAGAAAACCATTCCATAGTTACATCTTGTATTCCTATGTTTCTAATTCTTTCTAGCAGTATGTCATGTCTAAGGGTGTCGAATGCAGAGGATAAGTCAAGTAGTATTAGCTGTATTGGTTGTCCAGTATCTAGTGAGTTATATAAGTCGTCAAAAAGAGAGAGTACGGTAGTTTCAGTACTATGTAGTTTACGGAATGCATTTTGTCGTATGTCCAGCAACATATTTTCAGTTAAGTAGTGTGAAAGTTGAGTATATACAGTTTTTTCAAGAATTTTAGTTAGTAGAGGTAGTTGAGATATAGGTCTGTAATTTGAGAATTCAGAAGAGTCAAGATTAGTTTTTTTTATTATTGGCGTAATTATTGCGTTTTTTAGTAAATTTGGAATAGTTCCTGTTAGAAGTGAGTCATCAATTATATTTTTGTAAGTCAAAGTCAGAGTTGATGCTAGTTTTTTTATTAAGTATAGAGGAATTGGGTCGTGTGGTGAAGAGCATCTAGCAGTGACAATATAATTGTAGATTGCAGTATTAGTAGGTACAGTAAAATGTGTTAGTGTCGAAGTGCATGGTAATATTTGGGGTGCATTATAAAGAGGGTCAAATGTACAAGAGAGTCTATTACAAATGGTGTTAATTTTGTCTTTAAAATATTCTGCAAATTTCTTACATAGTTGATCATCGGGAAAATGTAGGAGCGTAGAATTTTTATTTTTTCCTAAGAGGGTCTTAGTTATTGAGTAGAGTCGTTTATAGTCGTGTGAACAATCGTTAATTTTGTTAGTTAAGTAGTCTGTTTTTGTAGATTTCAGTTCATTCCTGTATATATATCTATTTTTTCGTAGGTCAATTAGATTTGAGTGTGATGGTGATTTCGTAAAAAGTCTACATGATTTTCTAAATAAAACTTTTAAATTATTTAATTTGGAGTTAAACCATGGAGTTTCGTTATGTAGAGTCAAGTAGTTTGTTTTCAGTGGTGCATGTTGATTTAATAGTTGTTTAAGTATAGTGTTTAAGTTGAGTACTGTAATTTGGGTTTTATTTATCATAGAGATAAAATCAGATGAAAATTCATCAATATTTATTTTCCTGATACACCTGTAAGTAAGTAGGGTCTGTCTAGAGTTCAGTATATTAAGTTGAGAGTTTATTGCGTAATGGTCAGTGAGTAATGTAGAGCGTGTTGGTTTATGTATTAGTATATTAGAATGGTTGTATGTAAGTATCAGGTCTAGTATATGTCTGTGGGTATGAGTTGCACAATTAACGTGTTGAGTTAAATTCAGTTCGTTACAACGTCGTTTAAAGTCTTGGTGGTGTAGTTTGTCAGAGTCATAGTGGAAGTTGAAATCTCCTAGAATGACCAGGTTGTCATAGTTATGTTCATGTATAAAGTTTGTAAATTCTAAAGCAAAAGTTGTATGGCAGTTATTTGGTGGTCTGTATACTAGTAGGATCGGAATTATATTATTTTTTATTTTCAGTGTGTGTGTGTGTGTGTGTGTGTGTGTATGTGTATGTATGTGTTTGTGTATGTGTGTGTGTATGTGTGTATGTGTGTATGTGTGTATGTGTGTGTGTGTATTTATAATAGACTATAGTTAATATGGTGTAGACATAACACATGTCTATCTGTGTGTGTGTCAGATAGTTAACATCTAACATGTCATATCTAATCACTACCATTCATAGTAACCATCTGTAAGTGATTAGTAATATTAAGGAAGAATTTAAACCTATTCAATGCATATCTAACTTTATCATATAATTCTGTTAATTTAATATTTGTCTACATTTTTTTTCCACGACCTTATTTAATTATATCCTTTTTCTCTCAATTCATATTTTATATTTTATTTTGAGGTCAGCATTCTACTGTAACAAATCATAACAAATTATCATTATACTGATCAAACAAATTATATTATAACAATTTATTTCCATCGAATATATAACTGTCCTGTAATATATTACTTCATATATTATGTTGATAAACTATCTGTATCGCAATGTGTGAATATCATTATAATATATGGTATGCTTGTAATATAACATATCATATATATATATATATATATATATATATATGCTATATATATTTCTGGCAACAACCTGAAAAGACCAAGGTCTTATTTAACATAGAAAGAAAATGCAAAAGAATACTAAATGAAAAAAAGAATGACATTAAATTACTCCAATAAACTATATCTATCTATCTCTCTATATAGTAAGGTGTAATGCAATAAAGTATATCATTTGCTACCACTGACTAGCCTACCTGTACCCTTAGCTAACCTATGCCCCACCCCTCGTGTAGGGGCAGAAAGATCTACGAGCCCCCCCGATACATGTCCGCCCCGTTAGCTGCTAGACAACTCATGGAAATCGTGAAGAATAAGAGACGAGATGAACCCGACGTTTCGCTAGGTTCACAGTTCAAAGTTCAATAGCATCATTATCGTTGACAATCATTAAAGATGTACGCTTTATTCTCAAAATATGTAATATGATCATATTCAATATACTTAGATTATCTAATATGTATATATATTTACGAATATTTATTAATTATGAATTTGAGTATTTGTTTAGATTTAGAGTATTTTAAATATTCATTATTCGTGATAATTACCCATGCATTCAGGATAACTAGGAGCTGGTAGTAGTGTGTGTGTGCTATTAAGCATTATCTATTTACGTAAAGATAATCTACATCATTATACTTTACTCGAGGATTGGTACGCATGGTATATAATGTGTTTACCACACTTGTGACATGTAGTATAGATAATGTGTGTACAGTTTAGGCCCACAGATATACGGCATAACTAACAGTAACTAATAGGGGTTTCACACCAAATCGAACTCATTGTTAACTCTAAGAATTAGAGGTTAAAGTTTAACTCTAATATTTACATTTTCGTAAAAGGGTTTCACACCTAATTATTAGATTTAATAATTGCGTTCGAGTTGGTGAGAAACTCCTTTTACGGATAAGCAATTACTTTATTTTAAATATTAGAGTTTAACTTTAATCTCTTATTATTAGAGTTAATAATTGCGTTCGAGTTGGGGTGAAACTCCTTTAATACCCTTACAACCTCTACAACCTTTACAACCCTAACCCCTTTAACCCTCACCATATGCCTTAACAGGTATAGATGAAGACACTGTCTGCGTAGCTCTCGCCAGGGTAGGGGCCTCTGATCAGAAGATAGTCTCCACCACACTGAGTTAGTTACCCACACTAACAGTGATACCAAGAGTGATCATACCATGCTATTGTAGATACTATAGCTATGATAGTTCATGGCACTATTTTAGTAATATAAATATATTTTGGTTCAATATTGGTGATGATAAAGATTAAAAAAACAAAATCTCCAAATGTTGTTACTCCTCTGTAATTGTATTGTTTATGTTTATAAACTAGGACATTTAATTAACTTTTGTACAAATTCATTTATATTTCATCGTAATGGATCTATATAATAATGAGTGCTTTTCTTAAATACTATATTCTGCTAATAGATACCATTAATATTATCTAATATAAGTAAATATTATCTATAGTATCCCTAATTACAATATTAGTTATTAGATAATTAATTTATATAATGAAATAAAATTGATATTTATATAAACATTGTCTACAGATTAAGCCACTTTGACAATTTATTAAAATTATAAATAACTATTTGTTTTAACACTGATAATACTTGTAACCTAGAATATAACATCTTAAGAACGGATAGAAACACAAAACTTACAATGTACGTACTCCTCAGTAAAACGCTAATTTATTAATGAATTAAAGAAATGTCATGGTAATTATAATTTTGTAAGCCAAATCGTTATGGTGATTAATTAATTGTTTTTTATGATATATAATATAGTGTAATCAAATATACAAAATTATCAATATGTAAAAAATTATGAGAAGTCAAATAAAATTCTGGAAAATTCTATAAATTAAAAAAAAATCCTTTAAATAAAATTAATTTTGTTATGAATTTGATATTATTCATAGTAACCATACACATATTCTGAAAATGTCATGATTGTAGCTTAATTACTGTGAAGAATATACATATATATGTTTTTTTTTTGTATTCCTACTTATTCCCATGTTAAATTTTGTTAAATTTTACCAGGACGGCGCATGCTAATATTGATCTACATTAAAATAATGTTTTTGTTGTGTATTCTCAATTCCCATATTTAATGATCATCGAGGTCGACGTTCAATCAATACCATGTTTACATCACTACTGTTACCCCACACCCGTACATATCATTACACATATACAACAACACCTACATACATGCATACAAACTCATGCAATCTCAGCATCTACACATGTACCTATAAAATGTATACTATATGTATATAGACCCATACATGCATTCACACATACACACATACACTATACCCCCACCCACGTCTAAACCGTTCCTACTCTCTAACAATTAAGTTAAAATACTTTTATTTAATTATAAATTCTCGCTATAAACATACCACCACCATCGTCGTATTTTGAATAATATTTCATTATAGTATTGAAATAGATATCGAATGATTATAATCGTGTATTCTTTGCGAAGTATACGTCGAAATATCTCGAGAACTATTATTAATAAACTTTTGATAATCAAAGTGATCTAGAATGATTTCCTAGTGGTAGGTGTTCTACATTATATGTGTGTGAGCACTACACAACATATAGTTTGTATTACACAAGAACTTCAACAACTCACTATGTACATATTGATATTACTATGACTATAGCTATAGCTATATATTGTTATTTGGTGGAGTCCTTTCATCCCATCCAGGAACTTAGATGAAGTTTTAACTTATAACCATATATGGCTCAAATGTCCCTTCGAAACCATTCTCATAAGGTATCCATTATTTTAACGAGAGCCGATCATTTATTTATACACAATTATATAAATCACTTATAAATAATATTTTAAGACCTATTGTAATGGTGATGCTCTAACCCGTGTCCTACTTGTTGTGTGTTTGATGCCTTAGCCAACTGAGCCACGCAGCCAGTTGTGTGTATATATAACCTAGTGACTGTTACTGCCCCTATTACATCATATTCACCCTAACACGCCTGCTAACTACCCCAGAGGCGCTGAGTGAACTAGATGATGAGGTACTAGGAGGACCTCTACATTCTCTCGTGATCGCAGCCCCTCAACTCCATCCCCTCGAGACTGACATGCTGAGGATATACAGTCTGGACACCACCACTACCACTACCACCACCACTAGCACCACTACTACTACTGAATGATGAACGAGGAAGAAGCGTAATGCATTTAGATAATATCGCGAACAATAAATTATGTAATAGTCATTTCTTTCATTAAATCCTGCATTAATACTTATTTCAAATTAATATAAAATTAAGTTTGTAAAGCTAATGTCTTATCTCTGTTTTATTGTATGTTATCTACATGAGTATTATTAAAATATGTGCTGTTTTTAGAGTATTCCATACATATTATCAATACTTATAGAACTTTAATAAGTAATTAAATATACATGTATTATAATAAAAACAATTATTATTAAATATATATATCATATAATTGATATATAATTGACTAGGTTTTATCTAAATAAATATAATCTAATTAATATAAATCTAAATAAATATACTATAATTAATATAAATCTAAATAAATATACTATAATTAATATAAATCTAAATAAATATACTATAATTAATATGAATTTTAAACAAATTATTATTACGTAGCAATCATAATAGACAGAGTTATTATTTAAGGTACATCCCAGCATTAAACTTAAACAACATGTAGTCATCACTAACATTGATGATAATATCACTATAATATCTTAGAACTATTACGCGATTAACAAATCAATAATCATAATGGTAACATGACTATTATTATTGTATTGAATAGTAATATTATTAGGTAAATATACTTAGGTGCTCTTTCTGAAATACTTATTGCAAGTATTGAATAATCTTACACTGCGTTATCCTCATGTTATGAATGTATGCATACATTCTTATCAATATGCTTTTCAATCTGATATAAAATAAATACATATTAGTATCTAAATATGAAAAGTAAATTATACGTAATGTGAATTATAAATATAATTTTATTTTAAAAATTGAAATTATTTATAGAAATTTATTTTTTATAAATATCTTCATTTTCAATTCTTTATAAATTTGGTAGTAAATCATGAAGTAATCCTAATTAACCTTACCACTTAATGTTAATACACCTAAATCAGTATCCACAATGTAAGCTACACTAATATTGACCAGTGGTCAGTAATAGAATGTAACTGGACTGAACAACCTCTCCTTATTAACATCTAAATATTAATGTATTGTGATATTTACGAAGCTGTCACTTTTAATGTTAACATTTCTCTGAATAATCAAACTTTTACTATTTGCAATGGGTATTCGCATCACTTATAATTCTTTATTTTTCTTTATGATAGAATGTATAATAATAATTTGATAACATTGGGTAGCTGAATATCACTGTTTGCTGTGTGCTCTAATTATTTATTTCCTAATTTAACTACTTATATTAGTTCTAAAAGTATATTATATATTAGTTAAAATTCCTCTGTTTTATTGATATACATTTTTAAGAACTACCTACTTGTTTTAATAAGTCACCGATTCTTCTAAATATTCTATAGATGTAATTTAGGTGAAATGTGTATCATCGTAACTCTTACTATTCTGCATGGTGAAGTACCTACTTTACAAATATATAAAAAAAAATATATATAACTATAGTTTTGATAAATTCAGTTTATGTATGTATAACTTCTCTTCATATGTTTATCAGACCTTCGTTTGGAAATATGGCTAATTATATCTTTATCAAGCTGAGTCCAAGTACCATATTTCTGAGTAACTGAAGCGACTACAATAATGCCTACATCATGGAAATTATCAATTCATATCTTTAGATTTGTGAAGTTCAACATCTGCAAACTAACCTCAATTAACGCACTTCAAATAGTAGAGTTCTGAAGCGGAGATATGATTTATATATATGATATTAGTGTACATTTTATAATTTGTGTTTCTATACAATAAATTATATGTGGATAAGATATTTTATAATAAAATGTAATCATATTTTAACATTTATATATAGTTATCTCATACTTTCTCTCTTTTTAGAGTAATTTTAATGTTTTACATTCTTAATTATATTTATATTTTATTTATTTTATGAGAATCTAGACTATCCAAAAATATGATGATTGGGGAAATTCTAGTAAAAACATTAACTTGTTTATTAATATCCCCATTATTCCTTGCCTGTTGGAGAGGAATGATAAATCTGATTTATTTATTTATTTATATCTGATTCGTCAAGGCATAATCAATAGTACTAACCTTATAAGTTACACAAAAACATTATAACAATTAGTTTTTCTAAAACCCTTGACTTTAGCTCTAATAAATTGTTTAACGATTATAAGTTATTAAATATATTTGATTTGTGTACAAATTAAACATACACACATATATATATATATATATATATGCCTATATGCATATATTATAAAAATTGTAATCCATATATTTAACAATCTCATCCTAAATATTATTCGCATATTTATGTGATTTTGTATTCATAATTTGTTTACAGCACATTCCTCCCTGTGATGATATTACGTCGAACTCGATATCTAAATAAATACATAGATTAAATACTTAATTTTAATAACATAATAAAGAAAACACCCTTACGCTGACGTCCTCTAGTGAATATTCTGTTTGTTAGGTGACGTGTCCGAGATAAATAATATCCTATTATGTTAAACATACTATTCTGTTATTATTAGGGGCGCTGGAACAATTTTGTATGTAGGGAGACCAACCAATCAAAATAAATGTTGTGGTAAAAGTAGGGGGACTAATACATAGGAGGTCCCCTTAGATTGTAAAGGGATATGTCCCCCCTTGTTGCAACGCCCTAAGTTATTATACTGATAAATACTATCCCTTATATCAATACGATACGTAATACATAATGGATATATAACACCTCATATTATTATGGATGATCTATCAACAATTGTAATTTACAATTTGTAAACAAATTATCTAAATCCTGTTATAATATTAATTATTTGTAATCATTTTAATATCGATATATCCGATATTGCTGATGTTAAATGTATTGATATTACTGTTAGAATGCTCTTCAACTCGAAATACTCTATATTTGGGTTTTTTCCTACTCGAATCTTCGTATAAGACGAAGATCTTGGTATAATAAATTATGTATATCTCAATCACTATCACTTGATAATAGAACATTATGTATACCGGTATTCCCAGCAAACATTAACAGCTTCATAACATCCTCATAACAACATAAAAGCCTCATAACAGGCTTAAAACAGCATATTCTAAAATGACAGCCTCATATCTGCTTCATAATAGGATCTTATGAAAAAAAACAGCCTCATAACAGACTCACAAAAGCATTATGGTAATATCCTCATAATAGCCTACATAAATTCTATAAAAACAGCCTCATAACAGACTCATAACATCATTATGATAATATCCTCATAATTTATATAAAAACAGCCTCATAACATACTAATAACAGCATCATATAACAGCATCTGTCTACATATTAGGCTGTTTTTTTAATGAGGATGTTATGAGGCTGTTAATGTTTGCTGGGTTATGCCTAATATATATATATATATACTCTTGTAGGGTTCTAGTGAATTATTATTATTTTTCTTAAGATAAACTATCAGTTGGTGACTAACAAAACATTCTATAATTTTACAACTTATGAGAAGTTAATTTATTAGTATATATTACCTACTGATAGTGTATCTCAAGTATACACATTTACTGGAACCCTACCATGGTTTCTACTAATAAATTAATTTCCCATAATTTGTAAAATGATAGAATGTTTTGTTAGTCACTAACTGATAGTTTATCTTAAGAATAACAATTAACTGGAACCTTACCACATTGCAGAGTTCATATTGAAAATCCTATTACAGGAAACAGCTCTAAAACTGATAGGCAGTATAGTGCAGGCAATATACAGTATATAGGTATACTTCCTACGTATACACATATAGTTTACTTATTATAATTGTGCACACTTATGTTTACTCGCCCTCTCAAGTGCAATCGATACACTGAATCACAAAATCACTATTGAAATAATTAAGGGACTTGGAATTTAAAGATATTGATATCTAACCTAGATATCCTATCAAGGAATTAATTTAACTTTGTACATACCTTAAGATCTAATCTAAAGTAATTACTTCTTTGTTAAGTCAAATACGATATGTTCATCCTTGTAAATATCCAGTGGAGTTTCACAGGGTTCAGTCCTTGGGCCTTTATTATTTTCCATTTATTTATGTTCTCTATCTAATAGTATTAACAAGTTATCTAATATTACCCAGCAAACACATTATAGGCAATTACCTCTATTTAGACTCTAAAAATGTTAACAACGAGACTCTATTTTGACTCTAATTTGGCTTCTATTTTGACTCTATTTAGATTATATTTGTATCAATCAATTGATTTTAAACTCTATTTAGTGTATATTTAGCTTATATTTTGATTGTATACTCTATTTAGCTTATATTTAGACTCTATTTTAACTCTATTTAGACCATACTATTTTTTCCTCTATTTTGACTCTATTTTGACTCTATTTTGACTATACTGTTATTTTTAACATTTATCTGAAGTAAAATTCAAATTAATTTCCTCTATTTTAACTCTATTTAGACCATAATATTTTTTCTCTCTATTTAGACTCTTCTTGTTTTTTTTGACTCTATTTAGACTCTGTGTGTTTGCTAGGTAGTTACCATATGAATGCTGTATACTATCAAAGATACTACGAAGTAGTAATCCTTCGGAAGATCTTTGATAATATCATGGCCTCCTTTAGCTTTGAAGCTAAAGGAGGCCATGATAATATTCACGTTATCATAACACTTCATATTAATTCAGCTCTCTAATTTGGAACTCCTATTACTTGACAAATTATTAATGCATGATTAGATAGAATCTTCTAGAAGATGGTTAATACTTCGAAAACAGAATTACTGTTTTACTGTTTATATGATGAAACATGGTAAATTGATACAACCTTCTGATTCAGCTCGTAAACTCGGCGTTATTATGAACACGTCTTTATATTTTGGTCTTAATATGAATATGAATATGATTATGCTATATCAAAGTCTGCAAACTTCGGCCATAATTATAAACTATTGCTCTATGCGTATTACTAAATAACTTATTAATGCACTGGTAGTGCAATTAAATATAATATATTAATGTCGATCACTTTTTACTGACACAAATAGCATGAAATATCCTACATTATGATATACGCAAGATCCAATCGTCGGATATTAACATTAGGATAATGACAGTTTATTATGAATCCTAATAACTTTTTAATAAAGAATATTTTGTATGACCACCTTTGGATTATATGATATATTAATATTAACATAATACAACACAAAAATTGGTTAACAATTAAATATTAAAAAAGATATTCATGTTTGAGCTTATGTGATCCACGATCGGCTATTCTCCTCTACATTTAAAAAAACTATTTAAACTACGTGTAAAAAAACGGTTATATAATTAATTTATATATTACCTATAACTTATTTTGTTGTTAACTATCATTTATAATCCGTTAGTTTATCTATTCGTGATACGCGTTTAATTTATCATAATTTAATTAGTTAATAATTTATTTATTTTTAGTATTTTTTAATTAATAATACAATTTAAGTAGTATCTAAATAATATACATTTTAAATTTAGCTTTATTGGTGGTATTAATTTTATTACGCACGCGATTTTTATGAAAATCAGAATATTTCATACGCTGCGCACTGATTGGTTATATGGTGTCCGTATTAGGGACTTATATGACCTATAGATATATGCTTATAACTTAATGAATATTTGATAACAAATATAGAAATTATGTATATACAATTTAGAATATTCTATTTTGTAATAATATATTGTTATATTTTATATCGATACATTTGTATATTCTTGAGAAGGTTTTAAGTTGAATTTTTTTTTCATAAATTTAAAAACGTAATACAAAAATCAGTTTATTGGATATATCAGCACTATTTTGAATAATACAAAAATAAAAAATACTTTTTAGACTATTTATATGATTATGAATTTTTTATTTCTTTAAAATTTTTTCGTAGGATTTATGGTTTCTGAGATATCTGAATGCCCGTATACGGTTACTTTCCCCTATAGGTTATATCGGGAGGGATATTGTACACGAGTGCATCTGATATATCGGTGTTTAAATAAACTAATTAGTTAATGAATTAATTCATTCATGCATAATGACATATATTTCTTATATATCTAATAAATCATATATCTGTAACTATATTAAACTATAGTAACTTGATTGATTGCCTACTGGTGAAAAGCATTACATAACAACCATTATCGAAATAGGGTTATTTTAAATGTTTTAATTTAAAATAAAATATATAACCCAACAGTGAATAGGGGAAAATAACCTAATACGGACACTTTAACAATAGGTTTTAATATTTTATGACTCAATATTTGTATTCAAACATATGTTAATACAATATATTTATAGGATTATATGATTATAGATATTATTGTGATGTTATCATGTAATAGATAACGCAGCTGTGTCCATATTATGTACCTGTGTTCGAATACGGACAGTGTCCGTCGGACACCCTGTTTTATAATACGGACACCCTATATTACTAGGCTATATTATATATTATTGATTAACCAGTCAGATACAAATTAAATTACATTAAATATCTATAATTAATTTTATGAATAATTTAATATAATTAATTTATTATTTTTATTATTTTATCATATAATAATCACAATTGAAGTATCTATATAATACGCCTGACACTTATTAATAAAGTAATAGTATTATTAGAACGTACGCGATATTTATGGAAATCAGATTAGTTAACAAGCTGCGCGCTGATTGGTTATATGGTGTCCGTATTAAAACACATAGAGTGTCCGTATTAGTCATAGAGCTTATGAGAAAGTTTCTATCTAGCTTTATGGTATTATTGATATATAACATATATATATATGCATATAACTAAATTACTATTTAATAACACATAGACCAATTATGCATATAATATTTAGAATTATTTAGTTATTAATACTATACTGTTATATGATATATTAATACATTTATAAATGATTGGGAAAGTTGTTAAGTTGAAATATTTTTTCATAAATTTAAAAAACTAATAAAAAAATCAGTTTATTGGATATCAGCAATATGTTAAATAATAAAAAATAAAAAATATTTATGTAGACTATTTATATAATTAGGAATATTTGTTTATTAAGGGGGTATGGGTATCCTATCCCCTTATTTACCGGAAACTTACCGGAAACTTACCGGAAACTTGCCGGAAACTTGCCGGAAACTTGCCGGAAATATAGTAACCTTTAAGGGGATATCCCACTAACAATTACTAGAAAATCGCTTTCTAGCAAAAATTGACGGACATTATTTCCGGAAATACTGGTAGTGGCTACTATCCCTTTAAACATTTGTTTGTAGGATTTATGGTTAATGATATACCGATAGTGTTATTATTTGGGTACTATCCGTATTCGGCCAGTAAAGTAATTATTTGTTCGTTTACTCTTGCAATAGAAATGTTATTGACATTAATATAAATATTATATATTTACATATAGAATATACTATATTAAAGTATCTCTAATTGAAGTGGGAATGTATAATTGAAGTGAACAAAAGAAGTCACGGTGCTAGGTATTTTATTAGATAAGTTGGGAAATAAAAAATAGAAAAATAGATACGATTCATTGATAGATAAAAACGTATGTTTTTACCTCACAGTAATATATATATATATATATATATATATATATATATATATATTCTACATTATTAATTATAAGATAAATAAGTGTGTCAATAATAAGATAAGTAACAAATAATGTAAGTAAATAATAATTGTGTAATATAACAATAACTTACTTGTTAATAGGAACAGCGATAATGAATAATATACGTGAATAACAAAGATAATAATACGTTAATTAAATCGCGATTAATCAATAATGCTTCGTAAATGAAGGTGACCTTGAGATATATGGATACGTACATATAAGTTAACTATATACAATTATATTAGCGATATCACTTAATAAAAGAGAAATTTGTCGCAGACGATATTTTCACTCTATATTGGAAAGTTAGTAAATAAAAACCACGTGACTTATCACAAAATACGGTAACGCCCACGATCATTAGATGATTCTCGGCAAAATCACAACACAAAACTTTAAAAAAGATATTATCGATTATTCGCTGTAAAAATAGTATTAAAAAGCCATATCATATATAAACCATTTAAATACGTATTTCGGTGGATAGTGTACAATGTATTACACTTAATATTGATACACTTGAACTAGTATAATATAATAAGTATTATTAACGATATATTATTATAAATATTGTATACATATAAAAATAAGGCAATATAAAATATACATCACACTTATTACGTAATAATATAGCTAGTCACCAATAGGCGATAATAAGTGAAATATTGCGGCGTGTTACGTGAACGTACATGTGTTAATTCACAGCGTGGTGTTAATAGGGATGGTTTCCAATGACAGTAGAATAATATTCTCGGATAGAATATTATAGAAATGCTACCGTGAACATATCGCCTGAACATGTGAAACTAATGTGAATATTAAACAATAAAACGTGTTACCATGGTGATAACAACGAATGGGGGTGTGTCGTAGTGATGTAACCGATAGATTCATTAGGTCAAAGTACAATATACATATCACGTGATTTCAAATTTAAATTTAAATTCGATAATGTTTCAATACGATTGAAAGAACGCTCGCTAAATTACGTAATATATAGTTGTACTTTGACCCACTTCAATGTGATCAACTACGGGAATACGATAACAACAATGGCGTAATAGTGACGTAATAATGACGTCATAATAGGGCGTAACAATAGGGTTGTGTTTAATAGAACGGCGGCGGAGCGGGTGGTGATAAAATGGAATCGAATAACGGAAATAAAACAAAAACTCTAACGGAAGTGAAAATGAATATAACAACTTGAATGGAAATTAAAACAACTGCGATTGAGAAGGTGGGTGACTATGTAACAAATGTACAGTAAACATTAAACACGTTTTTGTGCATAACTATATATAGTATATATGTATAGTTTAGTACAATATATAGTTTGGGGAAATTCCCGACAGTAAATACGTAACAGTAAAGGTAGTGTAGTCTAATAGAGGTCACACGTGCGCTAGTAGAGGTCACATGTTCGCTAGTAGAGGTCACACGTGTGCGTTAAGCCTCAGCCTCTTTGTTGTTCACCTCTACGTCTATCGTAAGCTGCTCCTTCTCGTACTTCTGCAGATGCTGGAGGAGGAGGTGGGGAAAGGAACGATTAGTATATTACAAATAAATTAAAGTAAGTACATTATAAGTACATCTCAATGACATTATAAGTACATTATGTGTACATAGTAAGTACATTATAAGTACATTACATATAAGCGGTGTTTGCAATATATTAAATGTAATCTACAATCGCCCTATAGTGCTGTAGAGTGCCATAGCGACTTATCTATAAATATAACTTGCACTTTCACTTTAGATAACATTGAATTATATTTTCGCGACTTTAGACGAATTGATATCAGTATTTTCACTTCAGCACTATTACTGTCAATCAAGCCCTGACCAACACTGAAAATAGATTACGTTATACACCTATATTGTAAAGCTATACTAATTGAAGTACTTGGTAATTTAATGTATGCTATGCTTAGTATGCTATACATTACAGGGGCGGATACAGGAATTTTTCAAGGGGGGGGCTGACATTCAAATAAAAGTATATTTTTAAAATAAGACATATTTACTATGATAATATTCAATTGATATATAAATTAAATACTATATTAAATTAAATAGAATAATATTTTATATTTTATTGAATAAAAACTATTAATCCAATATATTAATCAATTGCATTATTCTTGGATTACGTATTTCAAATTTGGAAATAATATAATCACAATCGATCTCTATGTCTTTATGTATATATAAAGAAATTCTTTTTAGTTGATCTTCACTCATAATCGAAGGTAAATATGTATTTATTATTCTTAATCGGTTAAATGAACGTTCACATTCACACAAGGTAACTGGAGTAGTAGCCATCAATAAAAGCATTTCATAGATATTAGAAAAAAATGTATAGGTATACCTATATACCTATAATAATATATATAAATTATAAATTATTTAATAATTTCAATTTACCTTGCCATGTTATCGAGTACTTGAGTACTGGTCGTAACAATTTGTATTGTATTAGGTATACCTATATCTATAGATATTTATTTTCTGTCCATTTAACTTCCCAACAAATCAATTCGGTTTGTATTAAATGTATCTTTGGTAAATCATCTTTTACTAATTCATAAAATTTAATATATTTTCTTTTCATGAATCCTTGGTTTCATTCATTACTTTTGGAATTAATAATGCTCCAAGAGATATATACAATATGTATATATTGGATCCTTCTTTCATCTCCATTATCAAATGATCCAAGAATGGAATATATATTACTTTTTTTTTAAATACTCTTCAGATGATGAAGCAGGTGTCTTTATTTAACCTAGGTAAAGAAATTCCTTCATTTGAATATGATAATAAATGTGACGCTTCTTCATTCCATTCTAATTGTACTTCATCAATATTATCTCTACAAACTTGTATCCCTTTAATTACACTTTGAATATCATGATTTGCCTTATATGCGTCTATTGACCTACCCTGGAGAGCATTTGTTAAATTTTCTATGAAATTAATTGAATTATTATATACAATTAATGACATACTAAATTGAGTATTAATCATAGAATTGTAAATACCGTTAGTTTTTGTTATACTTTCTGAATTCCATGTTTTATCTTCATATATTTCTAACATTTTTCAAGTATTGCTTGATACAGTTTGATAAATACTCGCAAAGCATCATGTCTGGCAACCGCTCTCGTTTTACTTTAACTAATTTCTTTTTAGAAGATTCAACACAAATTTGTGTAAAATTTTCTTCTAATAAATCTTGCCTCTTTTCAGAATATTTAAAAAATATGCAGATTTCTAACAATATGCTTACCATATTTTGAATTAACGACATTTTGCATTCATATACTATTGATATATTTAATACATGTGATCTATAGTATACATGTGTAGAGTTAGTGTTTTTATTCATAATTATAGTTGACGCTCCTTTTATTTTTCCAGATATATTTCCTGCTCCATAGTATCCTTACCCTCTTAAATGTTCAATATTTAATTCAGATTTAGTTAGTGTATCCATAATCAAGTTAGCTTTACTTTCTCAACTAAGATGTTCACATACTAATATTTTAACTTTAAAAACATTTTCTATCAAGTTAACTACAATTTTAGTGGGAAACCACTTTACTTTCCGGCAACTTGCCTGAAATATAATAACTTTATAGGAGTATTCCATTACAACTTGATATAATAATTTTTTAAAGTTACAATATTTCAAGTAAGTTGCCGGAAAATCTTATATATAAGTATAGTGGGATACCCCTTTAATATTGATTTAAATTTTTCTCTGTTGCATTAAATTTACTTAGATATGTTATTGTTGACTTGCATTATAGCTGATTGCAGCATGCTTCTTATTTTCTATCACTGCAATACAACGATAATTTTCTTCCAAAGAGTTATTGTGGTAAATATATCAACTATAATTGATTCAAATTTTCTTAAATCTGCAATCGAATCTTTAAACTTAATCATGGACGAAGTGACACATTTTCCAACTTGATTGTGATTAATTTTTAAATGAAAAATATATGGTATATACAATCGGCCATTTAAAGATTCACCCTACCTATAATTGATATTGAATGTTTTGCTGATTTAACCATATTATCTATTTTTAAATCATATATTTTACAATCATGAGGGGGGGGGCTAGAGCCCCCCTAGCCCCCCCTGTATCCGCCCCTGCATTATATGTATATCAAATCTATTGAGATATGTATATTGTACATTATATATTGAACAATACAGTGTACAATGTATAATGTACAATGTAAAATGTATATTATAATGTACACTGTACAATTTACAGTGTACAATGTACGGTAGGTTAGCCCGTTTTTGAAAGTTTTTCTAACTCGCTCACAGTAGGTCATAACTGTCATAATAAACATATATATATAGACTAGTCTACATAATCTGAATATATTGTACACAAATATGAATATACGTGTACAATTTAAATTAAACATATACGTAAAAGTTGTATAGTATACACATAATAACATATTACTATTATTAAGATATAAGCTAAATGAACGCACTGTAACACTATCAACAATACCAGACCATATATAATATTTATACAATTAACATTCCAACATAATAATATATCTTGTTGGGGCTATCGTTAAGTTCTAGAATAAGTCATAAATATAACTTACAAATGGGGATGTGCCATTCAACCATACCTGACAATGTAGAATGGGTCTAGAACACTATTGTTTACTATTCCACAATCATAATATAATGTTATTGTAAATTAGCAAAAAAAGGTGGAGCTTACAAATTGGGTTGTAAATTAAATACCACCTGGAAGTTCCAGGTGCTATAAACCTGGAACTATGATATCATTATTTCTAACGTAATACATACATAATGGAGTTGAACGGTTTGATCTATTATATAACATATGTTTAATACTAAACCCCGAATAGATAGGTTATGATGATATTATTAGCGATACGTAGGAATTTTGCCTACTGACAATTTTAAAATATTAAATTATAACAATAATAAAATAGGTTATTCTTATATTAATTTAAACAGAAATAAATAGGCTAATATAAGATAAAGTTTATACGTATATAATACGGTATATCGTGGTAAAATGATATAGAATAATACCTAATTTACCAGTACATTGGTTCAATTAATCATTAGTAATCTATGAATCATCAATGATGATTTATCATAGATGTAACGATATGAAGTCACGTGACTTAACACGGCTACGTTTACGTGTTATTGAGTTTAGGGGTTGAATAGTAACAATAGCAGCCCATTGTTACTTAGATGTGTGCTGTATAACGATTATAGGTGTGATATTTGTAGCGTGGAAAGTTGACGGTAGACAGATGAACAGTCTGCCGTTATATCTACGTAATATATCCAATATCTGTACACCTGTCCATACAGTGTCCATCCGACTAACTTTCTTAATATCGAAATAACACCCTAAAAGTAATATTTATATACAGTAATCGTGTTTGATCGGGATACGAATGGGGGAGAGGGGGGGGGGAATAATTGGGGTAAATAAAACCACATAATAAACATCCATTATGATAACATAAGTGTATATACATCGTACGGGGTAGGGGTATTACCAAGGGGTATTACCTGCAGGGTAACGAGGGTATTGTACGTAACACAAACTGGCCTATACCCGCGTGTAGTATAGTATACTATAGTAGGTATAGGTATACTATAGTAGGTGTAGGATCTACTACAAGAGTAGCGGTTATAGGACATCAATACTCTTGTAGTATACTACTACTTCCTATAGGAAATCAATACATCTACTGAATGACTAGACTAGTTAGCATGCGAGTTACCGGTATTCGTACCAGTTGTATAATTAGCTACAGACGTAACAGACGTAATCACTACGGCTATACTATATCGAATACTATACTATGTGTTACATACATATAGTATAGTATGCATTACATAGCTATAGTATAGTATGTATTACATAACTACTACAATATATGGGTAACAACAATATTACCAGGAATTCCTTTATGAGGAACGTCACACACATAATATAAAGAATAAAAGAAAAATAATAAAAAAAAGTGTTTCTATATTATTATTATTATTATTATTATTGTATACAATAGTTGATACTATAGTATCAATGACATATGTCCTTGGTATTCAGTTACAACTTATTGTCTATCTAAGGGATGATAACAAACCTCGCTCTTTATATAGCTAATCGTCTAGTTCCGGGATTAGTAACGGGTTTAGTAACGGGTTTAGTTATTTAGATATTTAAACTAATATTAACTACTTCATAAAATAATATCTATATATATATTTCTCTAAACATATAACAATGCGGCATCGTCGCGAAGCGACGATTCTACGAATTTAAAAAATAAATGCAAGATCGGAAGACACCAGTTATACTCATCTTTTACTCCTCTTTAATATGCACTATCAAAATGTGAGATTGTACTGTGTTATCATATATTAAAGTGGATTTATAAATTAAGATTTTAAATTAATTCGCCTCGCATATTCAATAGGTGGCGTTTTTAATAACATTATTTTCATCCAATGAGATTCATGGATACCAGTAATCTCGTACGTTGTACAACTTATTAAATTTAATTTATTTCATAATTATATAGTTCATATACGAATATATATAACTTATATTATAGAGAGACGAGATGCTCATATAGGGCTAACTCCGATAGGGTTAATTCAGATAGGGCTAACTCAGATAGGGCTACTTCAGATATAGCTAACTCCGATATGGCTAACTCAGATAGGGCTAATTCAGATAGGGCTAACTACGATAGGACTAATTCAGATAGGGTTAATTCATATAGGGCTAACTCCGATATGGCTAACTCATATAGGGCTAATTCAGATAGGGCTGACTCATATAGGGCTGATTCAGATAGAGCTAATTCGATAGGGCTAATTCATATAGGGCCAACTCCTTAAGGCTAACTACGATAATGATGATTCAGATAGGGCTAACTCAGATAGGTCTAATTCAGATATGGCTAACTCATATAGGCTAACTCCGATAGAGTTAATTAAGATAGGGCTAACTCCGATAGGGCTAATTCAGATAGGGATAACTCCGATAGTGGTAACTCATATAGGGTTAATTCAAATAGAGCTAACTCCGATAGGGCTAATTCAGATAGGGCTAACTCAGATAGGGCTAATTAAGATAGGGCTAACTCCGATAGGGCTAATTCATATAGGGATAACTCCGATAGTGCTAACTCAGATAGGGCTAATTCAGAATAGGCTAACTCCGATAGGGCTAATTCAGATAAAGCTAACTCAGATAGGGCTAATTCAGATATGGCTAACTCCGATAGGGCTAATACAGATAAGGATAACTCCGATAGTGCTAACTTAGATAGGGCTAACTCCGATAGGGCTAATTAAGATAGGGTTAACTCCGATAGTGCTAATTCAGATAGTGCTAACTCAGATAGGGCTGATTCAAATAGAGCTAACTCCGATAGGGATAATTCAGATATGGCTAACTCATATAGGGCTAACTCAGATAGGTCTAATGCAGATAGGGCTAATTCAGATATGGCTAACTCAGATATGGATAATTCAGATAGGGTTAATTCATATAGAGCTAACTCCGATATGGCTAATTCAGATATGGCTAACTCAGATAGGGCTAATTCAGATAGGGCTAACTACGATAGGACTAATTCAGATAGGGTTAATTCATATAGGGCTAACTCCGATATGGCTAACTCATATAGGGCTAATTCAGATAGGGCTGACTCATATAGGGCTGATTCAGATAGAGCTAATTCGATAGGGCTAATTCAGATATGGCTAACTCAGATAGGGCTAATTCATATAGGGCCAACTCCTTAAGGCTAACTACGATAATGATGATTCAGATAGGGCTAACTCAGATAGGTCTAATTTAGATATGGCTAACTCAGATAGGGCTAACTCAGATAGGTCTAATTCAGATATGGCTAACTCATATAGGGCTAATTCAGATAGGGTTAACTACGATAGAGCTAATTCAGATAGGGCTAACTCCGATAGGGCTAATTCAGATAGGGCTAACTCCGATAGGGCTAACTCCGATAGGGCTAACTCACATGTTTTATGTATATTATATTAATTTCTCAATATTTGTTTTTTATAACATAATTAATTTAAATCAAATAAATACTATATTTCTTATTTCTAAAAAACCTAGATCATGCAATTTTCTAATAATAACTCATAATTCTCAACTATCCACATATACACCGGGCCAAAACTGCTAGTCTATATATATATATTTCTCTAAACATACTTTAATTAGGTGGTGCGCGGCGGGCTCGTACGCAGAGGCCGCAGGCCGAGCCGTGCCCACCTCGACGTTAACGGATAGGAAAATAATTTTTTTAAATTGAGGTGTGATTTTTTTTCAATATTTTTCAAAATCTCTTTCCCATAAAAGTCTTTTTCCGTCAAAAATCTCAACAAAGTGTATACTTAAATTCAAATAATGCTCGATTTGAAATTTTTTTTGGCCAATAGATTGTATATATGAGGTTAGCTACTCGAAATATATTTCAGAATATATCGGAATACATAGTATGCGCACACTCATTTTCATCTACGGGCAATATTTCAGGTAGTATTTTGGGTGTTTATCGTTAAAATTTAATATTTAATATTTCATATAAATTCAAATAATTAAAATTCGCCGTAAGGAAAACGTAAGGAAAACGTCGGGAGATAAAATGGGGCAGCGGGGGTAACATGAATAATTTACTTTTTTGAATATGTATTCACGCGATACCAATAATAGTTAAATAGTGTCATTTTTTAATCGATTTACGTAATCGAAAAATTTAAATTCGACGAAAATTGTTAATAACAAACATTATCGTGGAGAATTTTATCGTAAATAATTTCGTAAAAATGAGTTTCTTTAATTTCGAATACATTACGTAGATTTACGAACTCCAACATCCGGTTTGAATATCGAAATAACCATTGGTAAATCGGAATTTATTTACCCGTATTATTGAGAAAAAGTTCACGAACGAGTAAAATCGAGTTAATATTTTTTACTTTACGAGTTAATATTAATTATTTCCTATCTACGACATGTAAACATAAATTATTAAACATAGGTGATGTAAAAAATCAAAATCTACAATAATTATTCGATTTCAATAATTTTAACTTTATTAAATAGTTAATTAAAATAGAATATACTTTGATAAATTGTGACTTCTTATGTTTAATATTCTTCGAGCTACGGCCGAAAAAGTGAAAAATACATGATTTTTGAATAGTCTATTTGACCGACTTTCGGTACATTTTTCGTATAAATTATGAATTCATCAGATTAGGAGTACGAAAATACATGTAATAAAATCAGAAAAATCATGAAAATATGAATAATAGGGTTTCCATCTCTGTTTTAATATTTCGCCAAATGTCACCATATGGTAAAGAAAAAATATAGATTTATAAAAAAATATTTTTTCTAAAATCTATTCTATAATTATATATGCATTACATACCGAGTGAAATATTAAATATAAATATAGCATATTTATTTATATTGTTATTTTCACAGTTGTGGTTATGTTGGATTAAGTTTTAATTTGTTTAGGATTTTTTTAGCTGCATTACTTCCCGCGTGAACCCATAAAAATATATTTATTTATATTGTTATTTTCACAGTTGTGGTTAGGTTGGGTTAAGTTTTAATTTGTGTAGGTTTTTTTAGATGCATTACTTTCCAATTGATCCTATAAAAGCATATTCATTTATATTGTTATTTTCACAGTTGTGGTTAGGTTGGGTTAAGTTTTAATTTGTGTAGGTTTTTTTAGATGCAGTACTTCCCGTGTGAACCTATAAAATTATAGTGATATATGTGTGTGTTGTCATTGATATTTGGAGTATTAGTTATTTTCATTGTTGTTATTTGATTGGATTAAGTTTTAATATTGGTGGTTTTTTTTAGCTGAATTACTTACCGAGTGAACCTATAAAAGTATAGTGATATGGGTGTGTATGTTTTTATTGATATTTTGAGTTTTAGTTATCGTCATTGTTTTGGTTAGGTTGGGTTAAGTTTTAATATTCGTAAGTTTTTTTTAGCCGTATTACTTCCCGAGTGAGCCTATAAATGCATATACTTTTGTTAGTTGCATTACATATATACGTATACTATATACCTATATAACTAGCTGCATTACATCACCAAGTGAACCTATAGTACATACCTGTAATCCGGCCTTTTGTCTCCTCAAGTCCGACTTTATGAACACTAAGGAATGGGGTTTAGAGGGGTTTAGTGATAGGACAGGATGTTATTGTTAAGCGTAGGCTATTAGGTTTAGCGGTATACCGCTGCTACATAAGTAGGACATAGTTCAGTGGTTAGGTGGTAGGTTAGGCTATATATAACTATACTATACTATAGTATACTATAGTATCTATAGCCTATAGCCTATAGGTTAGGTGGTAGTAGTACTACTAGTATAGTACTAGTACCATAGTAGAACTACTACTATAGAACTACTACTATAGTACTACTATTACTATGGTAGTAGTAGTACTATAGTATTAGTTCTAACGAGCCCCGCACGAAGCTAAGGAACAAGTGCACTGCACGACTGTTATAAAAGTATAAGCGGAACACTTCTACTCGTCTTTATTTACTTAACCTATATGTATTATTATTATGATTATTTGTTTATTTCACTAAAGTATGTTATCGTTAGAAGCGCTACATTATACATTGGACTGTGTATTTTGTTAAATAAAAAATAGATAAACGGGGCCAAAGTACGAAACACTCTACCTTACCTCTACATGACTATTCTCTAATATTCAGTATTTATCAACGAGGAAGCGAGCGTGCTAATTCAGTAACATATTACATGTGTGTCTACGTTATATGTAGATATATTCGCTATATGTGCCACATTACTATGCATTACTATTGATAACCGAATAGGTATACCTAATGTATACACTATAGTTAAACACGTGACTATAGACAATATATTGTTATTGTTATTGTTATTGTTATTGTTATTGTTATTTGGTTGAGTCCTTTCATCCCATGCAGGAACTTATATGAATTATTCACTTATAACCATATATGGCTCTAATGTCCCTTCGAAGCCGCTTTCATGTTAAGGCATCCATGGTTTTAACGAGAGACGATCATTTATTTATACATAATTATATAAGATCACTTTAAATATTATTTTAAGACCCATTTTATAAAATTAATTAATGGTCCGGACGAGGCTCGAACCCGTGCCCTACTACTTGTGTGTCTGACGCCTTAGCCACTGAGCCACACGGGTAGTTGTGACATATAGTTGTAGCACACACGTGAAGTAACGTACTTACAATGACCTAGTTACGCAATACACGATTACGCAATACAAGATGACGTAATCACCGACTATTACGTAACGATGAGTCATATCAGTAGGGGGCGCCACTTATACGATTACATAATAAGCTAGAACGGGTGCGGGTAATGTCGGGGGGCGGTAATCATACCCGCTTTTATATAATTAATTGTATTATTAATTTAGTAGAAATTCTTAATAATTACACTTAATTATATATTGATATATTTTAATAACGTATTATACTATAGAATTATTACGCCGGAAATTATCACGCCCGAGATTATATTCTTATTTGTATTATATATTATTATTGTGTACAGGTATACCTTTACACAGGAATTACTTATGTAACAGCATATAAATACATATATAAGAATCCAGAGCTACCTATATATATATATAGTTGAGTCAGATAACGAGCTAAACCTCACCGATAGGGGTGCCACAAGTATAGCTACCCGTAACCTCTAATTAGAGGTTAATGCTGCCCATGCGCAGTGATAGCAATGCTCACAGTATCAGCTATAGCTACACACGGTACCTATAGGTAATGGGTCACATGCTATAAATAGCACATTTGTAACACACCAGTCATAATGGTGGCGTGTAGTAGGGCTAGGTATGGTTGATATTAGGTAAGATAACGTAAGCTATATATATATATATATATATATCTATAGTTTTATACTCTAGGGTGCACCCTATATGTGTGGTACCATCTCTAACCAGTCATAATGGTGCCCAGTAGTAGGGCTAGTTATATACTCCACCCTATATGGGTGGTACCATCTCTAACCCGTCATAATGGTGCCCAGCAGTAGGGCTATACACAGAGCCACGTTAGCAGAGCCCGGCCCGTATCTGTTCATCAGGATGCCCATACCTGAAGTCAGTATTATACCCAGAATCTGTGTGAGGGGTGGTGTGGGTAAGTAGCGTAATGAATTTATGTAAACACTCATATATGTGTATACAATATATGTTATAAAAGATCATGGGTGTTGAGAATATATACGAAATAAAGTGTTTAATAAATATAGAGGTAATTTCATGTTAAATGTGTAGTGACTACTAATGCAGTATAATAACACGGGAACATAAATATATATGGTAGGGCAGCCTAATTAATGGGGGTCATCACTAGGGGTGCTGTAACAGGAGGGCACGGGGCATATGACCCCCACTTTAAAATCTAGGGGACCTCCTATTTATTGGTCCTCACCATCACCAATGACTCATCACAATTAGTCATCACGGATAACGGTATATCTTACATGTATTCTTAGTAGTTATGACTCAGTATCTCACGTGCGCATTTAATCGTGATAACAATGCTAACATCGCCACATTACGTATTGCGTACTACTACGACGTCATCGTAATGTTAGAACTACGCCGTTGTCATAGTAATATGACGATGACGTCATAGGAACCCGCTACTATATGATTCTAATGAGACGATAATGAGAATATATTGATATATCCGCCCGCGGAAGACTTCCGGCGGAAGTTTATTACGTGTACTATTTAAATATATGCCTATAGGCATATATGCATAACTTCATGAAGTTATTAACAACATTTATTATTATTAGTTATGTCATTAATTAATTACTTTCTTAAAATAGCGAATAAAATAAAATAACATATATAGGGGAAAGTCCCCGATTACCGACACCCTGTTTATTCTTGTAAATATAATTATATCAACAATTTAAAATAACCACATTATTCATTGCAATAATATTACCCTAATTACAAAATTTCAAATAAATATATTATTATTTAATAAGTTATTACAAATAATCATTTAGGTCAGTAATCGGAGACTTTCCCCTATATTATAATAAAATAATAATTACAAATGAAGAAACAAACTAAACACGAATATGAAAAACTGTGCGGCGTGTTGATTACGTAACGGGTCGTAATCACCCGTTACGTAATCACCCGTTACGTAATCAACTGTTACGTGATCAGATACTACAGATTATGATGTCATCACCGTGATACCAGATATGTAATACTGAATCCGCGATAGATACGGTGTACCGTATTATTGTGTACATAATGTGTACATAATGTGTACATAATGTGTACATAATGTGTACATAATGTGTACATAATGTGTACATAATGTGCACATAATGTGTACATAATGTGTACATAATGTGTACATAATGTGTACATAATGTGTACATAATGTGTACATAATGTGTACATAATGTGCACATAATGTGTACATAATGTGTACATAATGTGTACATAATGTGTACATAATGTGTACATAATGTATACATAATGTGTACATAATGTGCACATAATGTGTACATAATGTGTACATAATGTGTACATAATGTGTACATAATGTGTACATAATGTGTACATAATGTGTACATAATGTGCACATAATGTGTACATAATGTGTACATAATGTGTACATAATGTGTACATAATGTGTACATAATGTATACATAATGTGTACATAATGTGCACATAATGTGTACATAATGTGTACATAATGTGTACATAATGTGTACATAATGTGTACATAATGTGTACATAATGTGTACATAATGTGTACATAATGTGTACATAATGTGTACATAATGTGTACATAATGTGCACATAATGTGTACATAATGTGTACATAATGTGTACATAATGTGCACATAATGTGCACATAATGTGTACATAATGTATACATAATGTGTACATAATGTGTACATAATGTACACATTATGTGTACATAATACGTTATAGAATTAAACAAAGAATAATACGAAATTAAATCGTAAAGAGAAGACACGTGACAGGTGTTGACCTTGATAATAGTAACACAACTAATACGCCACAAGTAGGACACATGTCCTATAGTAGGACATATCATCACTTAACATGTCCTCCGGGCATACCTACACGAACACATTACACGAACACATTAAGTGTGTAGTGGATCAGTACTAATTACTCAGGCTGATTTACACGCTATATTCAATAGATTACTTAACGTTAAATATGCAAGATATATCATATAGGTATATGGGCAACAACAACAACAGAATGTAGTCATATTATTTTAAAAGCCTTTAGAAGAAAATATTATATAAATATCATTGTAATTTAACAGTAAAAAAATAAAAATTCTTCTAATAAATATTATTATTATTATTAAATTATGATATCTACTAATATGTATGACGTATATGATACACATTAGTAAATACCGATAGCCCGGCATCACCTACTATTGCATACACATATATTAGTAAACGTTTCAGATATAGTTATCGATTATATGTAGTAACTGTCACGACAGTAGTTAACTCGTGTCATTATTTGACATGTGACACGTGTCATGTGTCACACGTGATGTATAAGTGTGATGTGTGTATGTAACTGTAACGGTGACTCATCGGCATACATACATGTATACACGCCATAGAGCTAGAGAGAAACTCTTTCGTATACTAGGGAAATCATGTACGTTATCATGTAGCTCTATGATACATGATAACGAATGGAAACATGGTCCAGTGCGTGATGACATTTCATAGTGTATGGCATACACTCAGTATGCTGATTCATAATACAGTGATTAGAGTTGACACGGTGTATTGGTAAGTACATTGCACTGTGTTCAGGCATGTGCTGCACATGATACACATGTAACGTGATACATGTCTCGGATATAACCCGTATTATATCATAGAGAATAATTAGTGTACAGACAGTGTATATTATACTCAACCTATAGGTGTATACACCTGCAGGTGTAGGGTTGATTTAGTATCAATTACTATAGGGTATACTTGACCCCCCCCCACATCGTACACACATGTCCACAATGTGCACACTATGTACACAATGTGCACTTAGTAGGTAATACCATAGAGAACGAAGTCACTTCGTTCTTTATGGGTAATACAATGAGATTATACAATCATAATAAATAATATATGTACACTTCTAATAAGAGTAGAAAGGAAAAAGTTGCTCGGTAGGAAGCTTTACAGAGTCAAAGGGTTAATCGCATATTATTAGATCATCATTCGTTAGTTTGCGTATTCTATTTATGTACCTCTTTTTATATAATTTTGTTCTATAACTGGTGAACAATGACCTATATTATAATATAGCCCATAGTTCACCGGGTTCTATATTCGCGCACTGCATTTTTATGTGGTTTCGATGTATATATATATATATATATATATATAAATATATATAAATATATATATAAATACGTATACTGTCAAACTGTACATATTACTAATAATGTTAATAGTTCAACTGCCCATCTATCAAACTCTTAATGATATATATTTCACATCTTAAGTCTGATAAAGCGGAAGTTTCGATAAATCGGATACTTTCTTCTAACCATTAATTACACACATACACATATATAGTACTATTATATTTAAATCGAATACGTGCACGATGCGTCTCAAGGTCACATCACTCAAGGTCACACGACTCAAGGTCACGGTTCATACGCTATCGCTGGCGGGTGTACGTACTTGTGCGGACGCGTTCAGCAGACCGGAAGAGGTTCCTTCGCTTTCTGGGTAAGTGATCTCGGCTGCGAACTCGAATCCTACAGGCAGGTAACCGGTCATGAAGAACCTGTCACGTGGTATAGCGTTAGTCACGTGCTATGTTGTGTGCGTGCGGTGTGCGGTGTGTGCTAGTAGTAGTAATCACTCGTCACTTATGAATATGTCACGTGATATGTGTGACTACTAGCAATACGTACTAGTATAGGTCACGAGGTTTACGCACTCTAGTATTCCAAGTCACGTGATATGTGCGCGGTGTTCTAGTAGTAGCATAGATTTATAGTTTATATGTAAACTATAAATCTATGAGTAGTTGTAGTAACGAGTATGAATATCTAGTCACGTGGTCATGTATACATAATAACTATAGAGGTAGTAGTAGTAGTAGTGGCAGCCTGTCACTGACAGGTGGTATGCGGTATTGTCACGGTTGAGTGAATCAGCGTAATAACCTCTATACTGAAACTACACTTTACCTTCATGATATTACATTGTCACCGAGATAATAGTGTCGATAGTTGTGATATTAGTGCTGCATTCATTATAGTATAGGATACAGATACTATAGTACCATAGTTATAGTATAACGCATACACTACTACTAGTATTAGAAGTACACGGCTACCAGTGCCACTCACTAGTGACTAGTAGTATTACATAATAAGAGGTTAGTGATAGAGGGTACTACACTGTATATATCACGTGACACTCGATGACACTAACAACATCTATGTATTATGTTAGGCGTCCTCGTTTACTCTGGGTAGCTATGGTAACTATAGTTATTAAGTTATCGCTATCTTATTGTTAACCCTTACTAACCCTAGTACTACTAACCCAAGTACTACTAACCCTAGTACTACTAACCCAAGTACTACTAACCCAAGTACTACTAACCCTAGTACTACTAACCCTAGTACTACTAACCCAAGTACTACTAACCCAAGTACTACTAACCCAAGTACTACTAACCCTAGTACTACTAACCCTAGTACTGCGCTAGCCACATAGACCAATAGTAGACCGTCAAAACGTAGCGAAACTGCGAACGCTACCATTCCGATCAGAGAGAACATGTAGATCACCAGGGTTGTAGGCCTATGGGGTGGGGGTGGTGGGGGTGATGGTGGTGGTGGTGGGGGTGATGGTGAACATGTAGATCACGAGGGTTGTGGGCCTATGGGGTAGGGGGGGGGGTGGGTGATGTTGGTGGACGTGGGGGTAGTGGTGTTGGTGATGGTAAGGGTGGTGGTGGTGGTAGTGGTGGGGGTGTTGGTCGGGGTGGTGGTGATGGTGGTGGTGATGGTGGTGAATATGTAGATTACTAGGGTTGTAGCCCTATATGGTGCGTGTAGGGGTGTTGGTGGGGGTGGGGGTGGTGGTGATGGGGGCGGGGTGGTGGTAGTGGGGGTAGTGGTTGTAGTGGTAATGGTGGTGTTGAACATGTGGTTATCGAGATGATGAAATTTGTACTCACAAAATTCAGTTATCTGCATGTTATAGGTTAAGAAAATAACGATTAATTAAATAAACGACATTTATTATTGACATTATTTGAAATATTCAAATACTATATAATAACGGCTATGTGAAATAATAAAATAGCTGTGTGTAAACACTGTTTACTAAATATCCGATATGGACATTAATACTTAATACCCGAAACCTGGGATTTGATATTTATTATTTTCGATCGGTAGTTATAACTATATATACTATATATAGTAGTACTATAGTAGTATTATTATAACTACTGTACTATAGTAGTATCAGTATATTACTACACACTTGAATGTCTTGGTCTTGTCCAGCCAAACGCCGCTGATGATACTGCCCACAACACCGGCAAGAACTAGAGTCAGACCTATCTGTCCTGCGTGTATGTCCTCTCCCTAGTAGTGGTCGGTAGTGGTAGTGGTCAGTAGTAGTGGTCAGTAGTAGTAGTGGTCAGTAGTAGTGGTCAGTAGTGGTAGTGGTCAGTAGTGGTAGTGGTCAGTAGTGGTAGTGGTCAGTAGTAGTGGTCAGTAGTAGTAGTGGTCAGTTCAGTAGTAGTCAGATTAATAATAACCACGCTCACTACTATATAAATCAATAATCCAATTCAGTTAACATTTAATTAAAATACAATATTATTATAAAATTGAACATAACGTTTTAGCCATATAGGGTCCATCTAATATTATTCTCATATATATATATATATATATATATATATATTAGTATATACATACTATCATATTAGTGGCATGATACATATAATTCTATAAAATCTATAGACTAAGAAGTACATGTATACTAAAGGTTATATCAGTTGACCTCGAAATAGTACGTGAATACGCTGTTGAGCTGAGTTCCTATTGCGTAGTATGATCCGGTGTTTAAACCTGCGTTGAAGTTGTGTTAAAGTCGTGTAGAAGTTGTGTTAAAGTTGTGTTGAAGTCGTGTAGAAGTTGTGTTAAAGTCGTGTTATCAACACATAAATTGTTCGCTATTTTTGTAGTAACAAAGATTGCAGGATACACTTTATACAATTAATAATCAATTATATATATATAACATAACTAAATAGTTAATAAATATAATTAATGATTACATATTAATAAAATATATAACATGATTGTTTCATGATTCCTATGACAAACAGATAGCATGTCATTATAGGCATTTACATGTGCAACTTATATGTGTAAATCAATAACTATTAAATACCTGGATCAACTATATATAGTTGATCTATAGATAATATATTAGATATACGAACGTATACGTATATATACATTAACAATATGAATACAGTAAACACCAAGTACTACTAACTAGCCTCTTAAGTTAAGCCTTTACTAGACTCGGTAATGTGTCGCTATATACGGTTTCGCTCTTACGAGTAAACCTAACCTTATGTATCTAACATTATGTTAACATCAGAATTAGGAACGATTAGGAATATAATCCTACCACAATTATACCTTCTACCAATAATAACCCTTCTTACCAGTAATAACCCTTCTACCAATAATAACCCTTCTTACCAGTAATAACCCTTCTTACCAGTAATAACCCTTCTTACCAGTAATAACCCTTCTTACCAGTAATAACCCTTCTTACCAGTAATAACCCTTCTTACCAGTAATAACCCTTCTTACCAGTAATAACCCTTCTTACCAGTAATAACCCTTCTTACCAGTAATAATCCTTCTTACCAGTAATAACCCTTCTTACCAGTAATAACCCTTCTTACCAGTAATAACCCTTCTTACCAGTAATAACCCTTCTTACCAGTAATAACCCTTCTTACCAGTAATAACCCTTCTTACCAGTAATAACCCTTCTTACCAGTAATAACCCTTCTTACTAGTAATAACCCTTCTTACCAGTAATAACCCTTCTTACCAGTAATAACCCTTCTTACCAGTAATAACCCTTCTTACCAGTAATAACCCTTCTTACCAGTAATAACCCTTCTTACTAGTAATAACCCTTCTTACCAGTAATAACCCTTCTTACAAGTAATAACCCTTCTTACCAGTAATAACCCTTCTTACCAGTAATAACCCTTCTTACCAGTAATAACCCTTCTTACCAGTAATAACCCTTCTTACCAGTAATAACCCTTCTTACCAGTAATAACCCTTCTTACCAGTAATAACCCTTCTTACCAGTAATAACCCTTCCCTACAATAGTAACCCCATCTCTAACTTCATCACGTGTGCTAACCGTAAGAGAATACCAGCACCAGGAAGGATTAGTACTTGAACAGTACACCACCTCAAGTAAATCTTAGTACTAATACCCCCACCCCTAGCAAGCCCCATCAGCACTACCCCCACCACGTAGGGCTAACCGTAAGAGAATACCAGCACCAGGAAGGATTAGTTCTTGAACAGTCCCCCACCTCTAGTAAACCCTACTACTAATACCCAACACCTGCAAGCCCCACCCTAGCAAGCCCTACCACCACTAGCCCCACCACCACTATCCCCACTATCACGTAGGGCTAACCGTAAGAGAATACCAGCACCAGTAAGGAGTAGTTCTTGAACAGTACCCTACCTCAAGTAAACCCTAGTACTAATACCCCAACCCCTAGAAAGCCCCACCACCACTATCCCCATCACCACTAGCCCCACCACCACTATCCCCACTATCACGTAGGGCTAACCGTAAGAGAATACCAGCACCAAGAAGGAGTAGTTCTTGAACAGTCTCATCAGACTGGAGCTATAGTTCTGATTAGCGCAGTTATCCAGAAGGGCGGCTTGGGCGATGGAAGGGGGCTGGGAGGGTTTATCTTTGAACACTGCGAGGGGGGTTATACGGCATTAGGAGATTCATGTAGGGGGTGGAAGGGGGCCTGAGGGCTTATCTTTGAACAATACGAGGGGGGGGGGGTTATACGGTATTAGGAAATTAATGTAGAGAGGGTGGAAAGAGGGGTAATTACGGTAATTGAAAGGACATGAGATGATATGGTGTATCTTTGAATACTGTAAGGGGTAGATTGCCTGTCATTATAGGGAGTATACTCCTTCCCTGCCCCTCTATTCCTCCCTCCTTCCCTAAGCTATAGCTATAGCTAAGGGAAGGAGGAAGGAAGAGAGGGGCAGGGAAGGACGGAAGGAAGTAATAAGGGAGGGGATGGATAATGGAGAATGGGAAGGTGTGTATACGAACACTCGTATGGTGAAGTGGAATTTTTAATTTTTGTAGATAATCGAATAACATGATTTATCGTAAGTGTTATACATATTTCCTTAGATATGTGTAAGGTAGGTGATAATTTAGCGAATGACGTCATAACGTCCACTATTGCGTAACACCTACACTATTACGTAATAGATGACTTACCGACTAGCACGGCGACGAACAAAAGGATGCTGATAGTGGAAGTGCCGTACATCATGTAGGACAGACGATCTCCTACGTCCTTGATACTGGTGGCGTCACCTATTATCTGCGGAGGAATCAGGAAACCGACGGCGCATCCGATCTGAATGGAACATTCTAGAATGTATTACGCAATCGAGTGAATCATATCACCCAAGCCCTTTGGTATCACTAATGGTTGTATTTATAGTTAACGTAGCATTGTGATATTATCATATTTGTTTGCTTCCGAAGTTGGTGGACTTCAACGAAAGCACGTGACACGTCTGATTACGTAACTGTTGTACTACGTGTCTGTGTCACGTGGTATATTTGTATGTGTCACGTGATATATATGTGTCTGTGTCACGTGATGTATAGCGGTGACCTCATTCGTAGTAAATCATGGCTTACGAATATATTTAACTTTTTATAATATATATATATATACATATTAGTGTATATAAAAATATATATATATACCAATAAATATATCTAATATGAAAATTCTATTCCTATATGTACATGTTAACGAGGGAAAACTATTAAGAGTTAATGAACTAGGCGAATGTACAATGTACAGTGTACAGTCTACAGTGTACATTGTACATTATGTATTAATTCTCCCTATTGCAATATATATATTATGTAATTTATGAAAATGTGTGTATGTTTGTGATAGTGTTTATATATATATATATATATATATATATATATATATATATATTAATATAATATAATTAACGAAAATACTTTATTTAATCAGCCAGCATTCCAACATGAAAACTAATCTTAATCTATAGAATGTATACATACAGCGGTCTACATGCGGTAGTCTTATGTACACATTATGATGTAACACGTATGCGTGTATACATAACGCATGTACACAATTCATTTAAGAAGACATTTGATATTCACAATATTTAATGATAAACCGAGAGATTATGTTATAATATTATAATTTATTTATTTATCATTATATATATATATATGTATATATATATATAACTGCCTTGATATTATATAATTGTTTATAAATAAATAATCGGCTCTCGTTAAAACCATGGATGCCTTAACATGAGAGTTGCTTCGAAGGGACATTAGATCCATGTATGGTTATAAGTGAAAATGTCATAGTTCTTTTATCTAAGTTCCTGAGGATGGGATGAAAGGACTTCACCAAAATGAAATAAAAACAACAATATACAGTAAACTCCCGATAAGTCGGACTCGCAAGGGACCGTGAAAAGTGTCCGACTTAGCGAGATGTCCGACTTATCCGAGATTCAGAATATCATGCAAATAAGACATGAAATGCGCAGCGCGATTTAAATGGTTACCGAAATATGGAATTATAATAAATAATAATAAACTACTACGAACCTGGTTTCCGAACACTCCTATTGCAGTAGCTGTGGACACTTGATCCAGTCCGAACCATATCGCTGCTAGTCGGGCCGGCATTCCTAGACTGAATACCTGTGCATGAGAGGGGTTAAGGGGTATCTTAAGGGCTATGTTTAATATATATATGTATGTATGTATATATAGACTAATATATTAATTCAATAAATAATTTTACATCAACTTGACGATACAACAACGTATTATACACATTTTGTATCGTTAGAATATTGTTATGATATAGTTGAATATATTTGTAAATTTATATTATACTCTTAGTTGGTTAGTTCCAAAATTGCGATTATTATCAATAATATTTGCAAATAATCTCGCTTTGTATCTCTCCAACATATTCTCTGATTCTATATTCGCACACGTAGCCGCACTTTAATGACGTCACCTATCGCACATGTGAGTCACTAACTATATGACATCATCTCGGTCATCCCTTCCCGGCATAACTCATCACTCACACCCACACACACCACACACCCACACACCCATCACACACCCACACACATCACACATCCGCACACGTGTGCGCGCACCTACCTGAGCGATAGCGCACACAGTCTGACCGCACATAAGCAACGCGAATTGATGGGGGCCGGACGCCATGGTCTTAATGACCGCTCCCAGGGCGTTTAGTAGGGTTGCTAGGATAGCCGCTAGTCTCAGACCTATGGGGTGGGGGAGGGTGGAGAGGGGGTTACACGTTTGTAGGGTGCATGGTACAGTTATGTGGACACACAGCTTGTTAATCCTATGATTATTCTATAGGACAATATTTCATATTAAGGCGATAGCTAAGGATTGTCCTAGGATACTCTTAGTAATGTGTAGCAGAACAACTATAGGGGACACCAACCTATACAGTTGGAGATATATCTATATATATATATCTATATACACAGATACCAATATGTAGCAGGTATGAATTAATGGTTTATTTATATACACGATTAATGCTTCAATTGATAAAGAAATATAATATTGGTTGTAGATCAAGTTGAACACGTTTTAAATAATAGGTAATATATAAATGAGAATTAATTGATAAATATTAATTAATCATGTTAATATAGTATAATAAATTATATAGTTGTATACGTTCTATGCTATATTGTATGAATTATATATATATATATATATATATATATACTATTTATTGCATATAGGTTGTTATAGCGCATAGATATTTATTTATTATATCAATAATATTAAATTACATTTAATTAAATATAAATGTTTTTCAGTATAGTGTTACAAATTATTTCCGAATATATATATATATATAATCATACACACACGCATACCTCCATAATGAGAGAACACGTACTTGTGTACTACATCTACGCCAGTGAGTGTCATATTATCAGTATTGCCTAGTAGCGGAGTCTATTAGCGATTGTTGTTATTTACAGTATGTGACATCTCGAGATACCACGAGATGTTCCGAGATTACTCGCACGAGATATACGTGTGGTATAAGATGCAATCATTTATAGTTATAGTACCATTATAGTATACTCTAAATCTATCGACGGCAGATAATATAACGAAAATATCGCGTAATATCATGTATCATTAATTCTCCGTTTAGCGTTTTTAACTTGTTCAGTTATTATTATTAACACATTAATCTTCAATCTGTTTTATAATATAATATATTTATATATATACATGTTTATATATATAGGTGTGTACAATTATATATTTAAAATAAACGTAGATAATATACATACACTAGCTTGAGCTAATGTAAGTGTATACATATATATACATACCTAACTCTATATTTGTTTATTTACAATATATTATCAGTGTTTATCGATTAGTTTTTACAACGGTATTACAACAGCTTCGACAAGTCAGTGATAGTAATCCGATACGCGTTGATATGTCTACAGACTTGTGTACATATGTCTACACACTTGTGTACACATGTCTACAATATCATGCGATTAGATGACTTTAGTTACGATTAAATGAGAAAATATAACATTAATTTTGTATGTGATATACATATATATATATATATATATATATATATATATATATAAATATAACATTTTATCAAAAATACTATAAAATGCATTACAGTTTTATATTATAATTTAATATTATCTATATAAATATATATTAGATATATTCTTGAGATTTTCTTTGCGTATAACTGTTAATATATGCATTTACCGCCCACGTTCGGTGTCTTTTTATTTATCTTGCGCATGTCATTTGAGTAGTATATATATATACGATCATATATATTGATATATTGATTCATTTATCACACACTAATACCAAAGATTTTGCGAAGCAAAGATATAACACTCCCTATGCATGCAACGTAATTTAGTAATAACCCCAACCGCTGCTAGCAGTAGTATCGAAATCACTGAAATAGATTTAGGTTCGGCTCTGTTTGCATACAACAATGTTTTCATTGCTCTATTAAATTACATGCAATATAAATTAGCTTTTACTCACTAAATATATACTTATAGCATTTAAAACATACATATCATATTAGTTTGTTATATATTAGTAATGAACACTTAGTTTTCATCATATAAATATTAATTTAAAGCATATTATTTAACATTTTAAAAGTATATAGTTAAATACGAATTTACATTATAAACAACGCATAGTTCCTAAAAGTAACCCGCTATAGGTGGCACCAGGGTATTTTGTATACAAATTCGAATTACACGATTTCGCGTAAGTGTTATATCTTTCCTTCGGAAAATCTTTGCTAATACTATGTTTAAATATAACTTATAAATTTTATAATAATATTATTTTTATATAACTTCTTACATAATAACTATAACATTAATATAGAAACATTTTTAATTTTTATTAAAGACAAAACAAAATTTATTTTACCATTAATGAAAACTACATAATTCCAAAACACAATTTTTTGTAAAGGTCCTAAATACTATAATAATGTAATGATAAATAATTTCTTACAATTTGAAAATGTATACAAATAATATATACAAATTAAAGAAATACTTTTTAAATTTAAAAAAATAAATATTAGAAGTAAATAATGTACACTTTTGTTTACTTTTGATACTATCATATTATTACAATATAATTAATATGTTTTATTTATATTTTATCATTTTAATAATTTTTAATATTTGTAATCGTCGTTAATGTTTTAAATGTTGTTATATTATTCCATTTGGGTCATTTTATGTTTTATTACATTTTAATAATTTTTTTTATTATTTTATCCGCACTTTTTGAATTATAATTGTTTTATTAGTGTGGATAATGGATGAAATACGCCGATGAACAATAATATTATTATTATTATTTTTTATTTTATATATTACTCTGCTATTAATATATTGAATGCTATAGCATTAGCATTAGTACTATAGTACACACGTAGTATTATTATTGTATGACTGTTCTATGTATATATGCGTGATTACGTAATGCGGTGCGCAGGTGATTACGTAATACAGGATGTCACGTGCAGCAGTGTAAACATCCGGTTCTCTGCGCTGCGCGGAAACAGGGAACAACAGCTGACACCTCCTCCACCCACACCCACACCCACACCCACACCCACACCCACACCCACACCTTCACCCACACCCGTGTCTAACACCAATACAAGACGTATCAGTTTACTTAGAGGGCGGACACCGTGGAATAGTTGTACAGCTAAATAGTATGTATTGATATAAGACACATACTTATGTATACAAGTATATACACTGGAGGTAGTCGAGTTAAATCATTACGTATACAAGTGTACATTATAGTATGCGTAGTGCTTTAATACGACTACTTCTACTACTATAGTACGATTAGTATTGCGTAATAGCGGTGACGTCACTGTGTTACATTGCATTACGTAATATCTAGTACGAATGCGTTAATTACGTAATACCTGATAGAGATAGTTGGTAGCCGCGGGCTTATTCTTAATATAGATCACTTATCATATACACACACACACACACACACATATATATATATATATATATATGGGTGTAGATGTACGCTAATTCATAAGTAGGCAACAATCACGTAGTGGTATTACTAATGATCACAACAATACGATCATCATCAGCAGCGCGCTTCTTAAATAGACGAATCGGAAACTGGCAATTCACCATCATCAGCATCTCGTTCAGCTCGTTACGACAAGAGCGCTTACGAATATCACGTGACTCAGCTAGAGATGACGTCACCTGTCCGTTATCTAGGTCAATACGATAGCTCCCTCCGCAGACTACGTGCACATTAAGCATCACGTGTTCTACAGCGCGTGCTAGGCTAGCTACTGCCTGAAGCTATGTGTGTTCAGTAATGTGGTGGTAATGGTTATACCGCTAATGCCGTTATACCGATATACTGATATACCGATATATATATATATATATCTATATATATATATTTATATATATATATCAGATTTAGCTATTTCCATGGTAATAATATAATGCTCACAGCTTATCGGTATGTAATAATGTGTGTGTAAATACTAAAATAACACCACGCCACATAAGTTATGTTTGTGGACGATAAGCTAATTCACGTGGATAGATAGTAAAATATACTATCATCTACATATACTTCTCTTATGGTGATACAAATAAGCGGAACACTAAAGAAGGCGCTATATCATACTATAGTACGACGTATTCCGATGTATATCTAGTAAATATGTATAATTGTATATAGTATACTATATATAGTATACTATATATATAGTATACTATATATAGTATACTATAAATAGTATATATATTACGGTGTCGCATAATACTATATAATCGTGAAGCCATAATTATCGCGCACGCTTATTCAAGTCCGCGGATTATTAAGGAGAAGAAAGTTTGCTTTTAGTTAGGCTTGTTTTCAGGTTAGTACTATTGTACTACCTTATCGTGTATACTCCTCAATAAAAGTATTACATAACATACTATAGTACTATATACTATAGTAGTTATATACTACTATAGTAGTTACATACTAGCTATAGCTAGTTTAGAATAATGTAAATAAATAGTAAAGTAATGTAATATTATTATTAAATTATTATCGTATTACTATTATTTTATTATTATTTTCTTCCAGCACGAGCGAAGGAGTCTATCTTAGTGCAAATAAACCTAATATCATCATCATCATAACCAATATTGATACGGTGCCCGACATATGCCACGTAAAGTGTGCATTGTAAGTATACACTATAAGCCTTGTGGCATTAGTAAAACCTTTGCGGTCAAGCAGCCACGTGGCCGGAAGTATGAGCGGGATGTACACCAACATGTAGACCATGCTCAGCCAATCGATGGCCACCTGTTTCTGGAACGAGTCGCCAGGGAGGGATTCGTTGTAGTAGTGACGGATCGAGTTACTGATAATGTTCAGATGGATCCACTGGAAACTATACACGGGGATGGGGTAGGGGTTACGTCATATATGTGTTATGTCACATGGACATTTGTCACACATTTGGTTGGAATTCAACCTTTTCTACATTAAAAAACCTCTTTATAAGAAACTTATTATATACAATTGTATATATTAATATATAACAAATAATTATATATAAAAATAAATAGAAGTATGTTGTTAACAATTATAGAAATTAATTAATAATTTTCTATCATATATTTGTATTATAATAAAATATCTTATATAATTATATAAGCTATTAAATAGATCAAATTAAATTACAATTAATTAATAAATGTTATCATATGTGTTCAAAGATAAAATTATATTAAGAGAATAACGTTTCATCACAATATTATGATTCTATTAATCTGTTATCTAAACATTGTACAGGTAACATTATTTCAAAGTGTTAGAGAGGAGGGGGGAGGGGTATCGTAATGAAGCCGGATTCTAACCCATTGACCGCGGAATAACTCGAGAACAGAAATACAATCAGCCATCTTCTAGGACTGGGTACCGGTGTCTGTCTGTCTACCAGCGTATCTATTGTGTGTGGGGAGTGGGTGTATTAGCACACGTGTGTGTGTGGGTGAGGGTGTAGTAGCACGCGTGTGTGGGTGTGGGTGGTGCTATCGTTTAGTAATTACATATACCCCCGTATATATCCCCCCATATATATAGCGTATACGCTAGTTTATAACTTGGTATATCTTATAGGGTATATTATCTTCGCTAACAGGGATAATACATTCTACTCGATTATATTCTAATATTGGGCGATATTTAGTATGTAGCGTATGTTAATAAGTATAGTTTTAGTTGTGTCGTGTACTCTAGGAGTATACTATTTTAATATATGTATATCATAATTTTAATGAAATAATATTTAAATGAAATATATATAAAAAATAGTTATCTATAAATGATATATAATATTTATATACATACAAATTGAATATATAATTACATAATATATGATTAATTGTATAACATATTATCTAAATATTAATCTATAGATTAATATAAATTAATATTGTATACAATATTTAGTAATTGCAATGTAACTACTTCTTAACTCGGTACCATGCCTTAAACATGTTGAGTTTTAGTTCTATTTTGCATATTTTACACACATATATATTTATTTATTTATATATTTAATTATTTATTTATTTAATTTGAATCATACATGCATAACAGAGGTCCATAGAGTATACAATAATTAAAACTAACAACAATTAAACGAAAACGAAATCTAAAATATTATCTAAATACAGATTTATACCATCAGGTAAATAGTTGCGAAGGGCACAAGACATTATAATAATAAAGTTGAACAATTAACGAATTACGAGAATTTCGTATACGTTGATAAAGTGAATTATATGATTTACGTAGTTTAATTGTTAAATTATTAACATTATCATATAAAAACATCAATGACGCGCTATTTCGACGCTTATATTTCATCACTATACGATAAGCGTTATTATATGTTACCTTAATTTTTCGTATGTTGGCCCTATTCGGTAAGCATATACTACTAAGGTAGATATTTGAAACAAACGATTTAAATAAAATAATCTTAGTAGATTTAGACTCTAAAGCTTAGAGCAATGGCTACAATTATTCGCTATCATATAGCTTTGTTTATATAGCTGTTTGATATTACTATATATCAATATCATCAGAAAAGTCCTCTGATATCCAATGTCCAAGATATTCATACGATTTAACAACATTCAAAAGTTTATTACCTATGTATAACTTTACTGGATTATGTATAGATGAACTATAATATATAGGCAAAATGACAGATTTATCTATGTTATATGTTATGAAGTTATGGCTAGCAAACTCTTCACAACAATTTATCAATAATTGCAGACCCTTCAGTGATGATGAGAATAGAGCTGTATCGTCAGCATAGCATAGATTATTAATTATATTCCCATTTAAACAATATCCTGATTTTATTTGATATATATATATATATATAACGAATGAATGTTCTGTGTGTACCATAGAGAATTTTAATTAATATAATTTTATAATGGATTGTGTTCCAAATTTTTCTCTATAGATAAAATAAATAAATATATATTTATTTGTACATGTCCTGATACGCCGTAAGTCGCACATGATACAAGTAATCGAAGTCACGTGATGCTATTTGCATGAACAGCCTTAACTTCTCTAGGAATATCCACACACACACGTTAATAGCTGTAATGTATATAGTATATACTATATACCCCTAGGGGAGCTCCCCATATGCACAGTTAACAGAACGAACTAAGATACAACTAATAACACTATTGTGCGAACCTATAGTATATGTATACATAACAAGAGCGCGTGTATTTGTTGTACATCCGGTTCAGCGTGATATCGAAGTGAAGTCACGTGGTATTACTATTGGTCGTTAACTTAACATAATACACTCTAAGATGTCACTGATTATGTCACACTGATGATGTCACACTGATGATGTCACACTGATGATGTCACACTGATGATGTCACACTGATGATGTCACACTGATGATGTCACACTGATGATGTCACTGATGATGTCACACTGATGATGTCACACTGATGATGTCACACTGATGATGTCACGTGTGCACCGTTATCACGTGTCCTCGAATAAGTGATTACATAACAAGGGTTTTCTACATAGAGGAGTCTTTGTATTATTCGTATAGTATTAATAATATTGTAAAATAACTGCAATTATATATACACACATACATGTGTGTGTGTGTGTGTGTGTGTGTGTGTGTGTGTGTGTGTGTATTAACTATCGGGTGAAACGTTATACAATAATTTGCGGCAATCAAAAGTTGAAATATGAAATATCGATTTCCGTATAAATAATTAAAAGCTTTTTGTTTGAACTTTCACATGTATATCTCACACACACACTACAAAACACACATGTACACTGCATACTACACACTACACACTATACTATACTAAAGCTGTCCGATATTTGGCTGGGAGGACAATATCGATGCATCGACCGGAAAGAAAATAACCTAAGTTATAATACACAATCATATAAGACCACATCTAAATAATATATTAAGACCTATATATGTGTGTGTATGTATGTGTATGTGTGTGATCATATGTAGTGGTACGCTTGTATACGCTTATGTAGGCATGCATGTGGATGCGTTTTATAATGCGCATCTGTGTGACGGGTATTAATGAATGAATAGACTCCATTATAGACAATGTCTAATGAGAATCAGTGAAAGCGATCAGTGTATTAATTTGATATCTCCTATGTGTAGTGTAATGTTATAATAGTAGTGTAATGTCATATTTACTCATCTTCATTCGGATACAAACATAATTATAATAATTTTAATATAAAAAAGATTTCATATTAAAATAAATATCAAATTAAAATACAGCGTAAGTATGGTACACGTTGATAAGCGCATGTCAAACGCCGCATGCAGGTCAGGAATACAGGTCAAGGGTTAGACTAGTGATGTCAATGACTTTCGAGCCGAGAATTTCATTATCGGAGAAAACGAGCCTGAGCCGAGATGAAACTTTAGCCAAACAAACCCGAGCCAATTTAATATTAGGTAACTGATACTGAGACTGAATCGATACTTTAGATTTGACTGGCATCATTTACATTACTATAGTAAATTATAATTTAGACTTTATTGGCAGTATTCAACATACATGCAGAGAGTGATACCGCTTATTGATGATGTCATAGTTGTGTGGTCTGGAATGTTCTAGAAATAGCCGACAATAACAACAATGCATCACGTTCCTGTCAAACACACGCATACACGAATACACATACACACACAAACACAAACACACACAAACACATACATACACGTGATTATATACGTGTGTACTTGACGCCTGTGCACATGCAATAGCATTCTATTATTCTCATGTGCTGCGTTTCTAGAACATTCCATCCCCGACCACTATTACGCCATCAATACACGCCGCTATCACACTCTCTCTCTCTGTATTGCGTAATGCAGTATTGCGTAATATCACTGAAGTGTAACACGTGACGTGACTAGAAAACACGTGACTAGAAAACACGTGACTAGACAACACGTGACTAGACCAGCTAGTTATCACTGTACAGAGCAGTGTGTACACTATAGCGTGTATTAATGCTAGCATAGGGAGCTCCCTATTGCAATATACATATTATGTAATTTATGAAAAAGTGTGTACATTAAATATACACCACACGGCCATTATTCTGTATATAAATGTAGTACACATATATATGCATAAATAAATATATATAAATATATATATATATAAATATATATATATATATAAATATAAATATATATATAAGGAAACATATAGTCTACATCGATCGTATCAACACACACATACGCACACACATACGCACACCCATACGCACACACATACGCACACACATACGCACACACATACGCACACACATACGCACACACATAGGTATGCACGTAATGGTCAATATATTACGTAATGTATTGATTACTTCTCCTGCAGACACCACTGTAGTGTGTGTGTATGCGTGTGTGTGTATGCGTGTGTGCGTGTGTGCGTGTGTATATTGTATGATATCACATATATAATACATGGCATATATTACATGATAATTATAATGTGTTATATATGAAATACTAATTATAACACCATATATTGACATTATAAATCAGAATTTATAACTTTGGCATCTATAGATGCATAGTAATTAATATTCAATTTTAGTAAAAAATATTATATAATATTTGTATATGCATAAAGTGTAATATAGAAAATAATTGAGTACGTATTTAATAGTTCATTCTAGTTTTGTGTATAGTTCATGTTTGTAATGCATTCCTATATGCACATATGTGATAACCATATTCTCATATGCTAATTATACCACGTGATCTATGTTGTCAATACTATCACGTGGTCTACTTTAGTAACTAGCACGTGATTCATAACACTACGAACAATACTGCTGTAATGTATAGTACTATAGTAATACTCTAGTATTACTATAGTACTATAGTATAATATAGTGTATTATATTAATACTATATTACTACTATACTTTATGCAGTATATATATATACTGCAATACAATATACTACTACTACTACTACTACTACTACTACTACTACTACTACTACTACTACTACTACTACTACTACTACTACTACTACTACTACTACTACTACTACTACTACTACTACTACTACTACTACTACTACTACTACTACTACTACTACTACTACTACTACTACTACTACTACTACTACTACTACTACTACTACTACTACTACTACTACTACTACTACTACTACTACTACTACTACTACTACTACTACTACTACTACTACTACTACTACTACTACTACTACTACTACTACTACTACTACTACTACTACTACTACTACTACCTCTAGTCTACTACTACTACTACTACTACTACTACTACTACTACTACTACTACTACTACTACTAAATTATGTAATACGCAATGTAATATGTGATACAACTCGATTCATCCATTAGACGTGACCATGTACATTGTGTATACTCATGTATATATTGTGTATATACATAACTGCGAGTGTGAACCATATGGGTCCAATATCCAAATTACATGCAAGTTTCGTCTTCTTTGCATTACCCACAAGGCTATATATATGGGAGTTACGGAATACCTATAGGTATGATATATCAAAGAAAATCAGATTCGAGCAACTATAATGCGTATACGCTTCCAATTCGCAAATGTGAGCTAATGAAACTCTTTGTTCCGTTTGTCTCATATATGTTTGCAGATGTTGATTTCACGGTTGCTGCTCCGAAGTACTGGGACAGTCTTCCCGATGAATTACGAACCATATCATCTTTTATTACTCTAAAATGTCGACTATATTCACATATGTTATCATTATAATGTCTTCTTTTATAATTTATTATTATTCGTGTATTTATTTTATTATATCAACCTTTGTATATTTCATTGAGTCAATAAACCTTTATATTATTATTATTATTATTATTATTACTCGTTTACTAAAATAATTGAAATATTTTTTGTCTCGAGCGTATTAACTCGAGGTTATTGAAGGTCATTGAAGGTTATTGGGGTTATAGTAGGTTATATGTGCTTATATAAAGTTAAAGTAGGTTATATGAGATAATAGTATTCAGGATTTAAGATTTTATAAAAGTTATATCTGGTGTTTAATGTATATATATATATATATATATATATATGCGTGTGCGTGTGTGTGTCTGTGTATGTGTGTGCGCGTGTGTGTGGGGGGGGGGTGTAGGTGTGTGTACCTATTGGAGGTATTGATACACGATGTATCATCGAGTTATTAAATTCTAGTTTATTTTAATTATATTTTTCCCCACTATATGTTTCCATATATACCGTTGCTTTAAGGAGTTTAATAATCGACACATGTACTAGAAAACAAGGTATTAGTGACTGTATACAGTATATACTATATATTATACATACACATTATATAGTAATATAAGCAAGCTAGCTTGTATTAATCAATACATATCTATCAATGAGCGATATAAGATCGATACAACAATTATATTATCGCCTGCGTATGAACTATATCCTTCATTGACCGCTTCCTTGATAAGCGTATACACACAGAATATATGCTGTGGTCACCTACTTATCTTTCATTTAGCATTACTGCCTGGTAGGATATATACCATAAATGCAACACAGTATTGCATACACGTAGATTATACAGCTTTCAATTATATATGAATATATTTCCAAAATATTTCAATATATATTCTAAAATTAATGGTTGCATTTTAATCGTCTATATATATGCTTTAATTATAAATTAAATCATTACTACCATCAGTAAATGTATAGCGTATATGAATCTGAGTTAACTAAACTTGCGAATATTCTTTCTAAAATCTAACATGATTTATAAACCGCGATTATTATTCGCAAATTCTCGAGATTATTCGCAAATGTGTCCTCAGTTTAACTCCTCTTACTCCTTATTATCGTATATATCGTATATATATATATATATATATAGTATACAAGCATTCATCTAGAGTCTATATTCTAGACATTCTAGACTATTTACATCTTAGAATAACTTATCAATATTTCTTAATATGTAATTTGTTTAGCAGAAGATATTTCGTCTAAAGATGATAATGTTCTATTGCCTATTAATTGAACATTACGTAGCAAACGGATAATCTACTTTCGTATTATAATTAGTCATAATTAGTATAATTTATGGAACGTGATTAATTATTATGTAATCTATATATAAGTTTTCACTATAGTGAATTAGAGATTTATAATTGCATCACGACTTTATTATATAATATAGTATATATTATATATAAAATATAATATATTCATTTTTTAAATTAGCTATAATTTTATATTTCGAATACAGGTATTAGGTGTGTTAACTAAATATGTATATATATATATATATATATATATATATATATATATATATATATATATGTATATTACATATGAGTCTACATAGTGAGTTTATTATTGTGTTTATTATTAAGTCTTCTATAGAATTCTATAATTATAATTTGATATTTATTTATTGAATACAGTAAGCTGTTGAAATAGTCAAGTTTGGTAAGTAGGTTAGTTAGCTAAAGGTGATAATAATATTGTTAATATATGTTTATTTGCTTTGTTTTGTACATTGTATTATTACGTTGTCTAATTATTGATGATATACGATAGTCCATATTACAATAGAGTAAATAGTATTAACATATACAAACATCGAAATATAAAAAATGACTTTATAAATAGAACAATGTTTAGATACACATTTAGAAAGGTAAAATATTAATGTAATATATTATCAAATATAGTATACTATATTTTGATTATTATCATTTAAATACTATATATACCTATTATATATAATATAGTATAGTATTTAAATTATAATTAAGAGTCATTAAGTATAAAGTAAATGTAATGAATACATATATCGATATATTGCCTATAGGCATATGATACATCAATAACATAGGCAATCAATCAGTATACTGATATATATATATATATATATATACCTATATAGATGAATTAATATATTAATAAATGCATGAATTATTAATGACATACTTGATTGAAGAGCTGACAACTTAACATAACTAATGGCATACACACATATAAGTGATTTACTATAGAAATATAGTGGTATATGGAATATACTAGTAATGAACTGTAATGGGAATACAAGCATAATGTGTGCGTGTTCAACATGCATATTCGTACCATATAATATACTTCCGACGTAGAACGTATGACATACGTCGTGTGTGTATGTGTGTGTGTATGTGTGTGTGTGCGTGTGTATGTGTGCGTGTGTGTGTGTGTGTGTTATGTGTATTAGTGTGAGATATTCGTAGTACATGTGACGAATTGTAGACTATAAAAAGAAGTAGACCAATGTACAGTAATGTGTTTTTAATGCATGCCAGCGAATTAATATAAATATATATATATTTATATTTGTATATAAATATAAATATATATATATATATATTATATATATATTATATATATATATATTATATATATTATATATATATTATATATATATATATATATAATATATATTATATATATGTATTATATATATATTATATATATATTATATATATTATATATATCCTATATATTATATATGGATATCACGCGATTCTATAGGTTTTCCTGAGCGTCGTGTGCACACACAATAATCGATAGTGGAGTGCTGCTGTTTGTATGTGTACGTACGTGTATAAGTATGTGTCTACATACATATGTGTGTGTGTGTGTGGATGTGTGTGTGTGGGTTTTATTGATGTTTGTGTATGTGCATACGTGTGAGTGTATGTGTGTGTGTGTGAATGATACGACTTATGTTACTGGTGGCACTGTATGGAGTGATAGATAATTTCATATTGTAAATAATAATAATAGTGATGATAATGATGATGATGATGGTGCTTATGATAATGATGATGCTGATGATGATGATTATGATGATGATGATGATGATGATCATGATGATAATGATAATTTTAATACTAATAGTAATACTACTATAATATATGAAAACAAATAGCTTAACTTAAATTAATATCCATTCTATATTCCTCCCTACTGACTAAACAACCTGATTACCTTTATCGACTAATTTCTCTCCATACTGCATCACACCACCTACGATTCTCTAATTATACGGTTCTGACTGAACCTGAGTTTAGCTAAGGCGTTTGACATACAAGCAGTAGGACACGAGTTCAAGCTTCGTCTAAAGGCACATTATAATAGGTCTTAAGTTGTGTATAAATAAATGATCGGCTCTCGTTAAAACCATGAATGCCTTAACATGAGAGCGGTTTCGAAGGGACACTAGAGCCATTTGGTTATAAGTGAAAACTTCATCTAAGTTCCTAGATAAGATGAAAGGACTCCACCAATAAAACAATAACAATAACAACAATAACAACAATGTAATCGTACTACTACCATTACTATTGTATTCATGTTTAGGTTCACTCGTTACAGTATTACCACATCATAATACCGTACACTACCAGGTTATACTATAGTATAATATCCCTGGTACTACTTCTAAATAACAATATACTATAATATAGTATATTATAGTATACTATAATATATTATAATAATACGATAATATCCAGTACACAAATGTAATCTAAGATATTGCGCAACACATGGGAACACCCATTATATATAATATAGTATACTATAGTATATATACTATAGTATATATATTATATATAAATATATGCATATATTACCTATAAGAATAATAAAGCGGAATGTCGGAACAGTTCGTGTAGACAATCGTTAAGCTGCGCGAACGAACACATCGCACAGTAAGACGCGTCGTGTGAACACCCTATTGTGCACCCTATATGTTCTACATCTAACTTATTAATGATCAGATTAGTGCCGCGCTACAGCGGTAGCGGTATCACGTGATTATAAAATTAAGATCACGTGATTATCACTCTCTAAACACGTGGTATTAACTCGCGCTCGAACACTAAATAAGCTGAACGGAAAACGTTTGACGCTCTGAGAAAGTGTATTCAAGGACATCATGTCCTCGGTGTATTATGTAATCCAAGCGGCGGCGGAGTGTATAGGTACTAATAGTACAGTGGCTCACTCTACGACTTTGTATACAAATAACTATAGTTCTATAATCTTTGGGGTTAAATGGTTCGTTCTTCTATGGTGACTACTTATAATACATATGTATTGTCGATATATATTATTATTTAATATACATATGCATATATATATATATATATATATATATATATATATAATGTAATATCAGAAGTTGGAAATATAATTTAAAATAGTATCTAATGTACACAAGCTTTCATGCAGTATATCTTTCTAGAGAATATATATATATATATATATGCCTATAGACGAATAAATAATCATATTTATTCGCCCATAAATAGGCGAATAATAATAATATTTATTTATTGAAATCTCATACATATATTGAATACAATACAAATAGCGGATACAAATGGACCCCTCAAGTAGTCATAGACTTGTACATGTTATAAATAACTGTGAGAGGCCCCGGACAATACAATACAAATAGTAACATTTTTTTTCTTGTGTTTTGATTTATCGTTTATTAAGTTCTTTATAAACACAAGAGAAAATCAAGAACTGCCTGGAGTCGAACCCGGGACCTCTGGCTTACTAGCTTTTGGTTGTCCCACTGATCCATCGACCCCAGACAATATATATATATATATATATATATATATATATATATATATATATATATATATATGTATACATATATGTATACATATATGCCTATAGGCATCTATAGATCAATACGATAATTTATATATATATATATATATATATATTTGATGAATAAAATGAATACTATAGTATCTATATATAGATAACATTAATAATGTAATATCAGCTATCAATAATATTGTTAAAACTTTAACTTTTTTGAATATTATTATAATTGATAAATTAATTTATTATTATCTACAATAAAATATAAATAAATTATATTATTAAGTATATATATTATATAGATATTATATATATATATATATACAACTTATCTGTAATACGAATATATAACAACATCTTAAATCTATCTTGCCTAACTAGAAAAGAGAACAAGGGAAATGAGGAAGACAGATTTAAGACGCATTTATTTATCGTAGCAGCTAACAAGTTAACTGACCTCACGGGCTAGAGATATGTGGCGCCTTTTTCGCAGAATCGCTTCGTTTACATATCATTGATATTAATTATTTAAGTAGACATTTATCTAGTCGGTATACTGTTTATAAACAACCATGCATCTCGTAAATAACTACTTATTATATTGATATATATCATATGAAGTTTAAATATATATATATATATATATGTAACCTATAAGTTAACAAAATTATATATATAATGTTGTTATTTATGTTTATTGTAATATCTAGTTGTATTATTAGATGTAATCATATGATTACAACTAATATTATAATTATTACGTGTTATCCTTATCAAGATGATTGCATATTATAGTAATATTAAGAGATATCGAATTAATAATTAAGCTAATAAAATCGATCCCCCTACAAATTTAGAACAATGCATCTTATATATTAATTACAATATAAATAATATGTGTACCTATAGGTATACCGTCTAACTTTATGTATACGTTTAGTATATTCCATGTAGACATCATTAGCATGAAAAGTGGGAATACTGGATCCATCTTTATAACAACGTATACAAATCTAATATACTAAAAGTATACATATATATATGATGAGTCACCATTGATGACTCATTATTGATGAATCATTATTTATGACATACACGGAAAATACGTGCTTACTATAATATAACTACCGATATACAGGGCTCGAGTTCGAGTATGAAGACGAGCAGGAAATAACGAATACAACTGTATATAGTATATAGTATATATATATAGTATATATATATATATATATATAGTATATAAACACATGGGTACAACTCTTTCAAGTGTATACTTGAAGCGTGCAGTTTTCCTATTATACACGCATCATTTGTATATTCTATTATAATATATTACATAACTATCATTATTTCCTGCTGTTCTCAGAATTATAAATCGCTGTAAATATATAAACAATGAAAACATTATATACGAATGCTATGGCATATCATATCTGCACCTCTGCTATTGTTATTGGTTCTATATAGCATATATGCTAGGCGTATTACATAGCCCTATAGACCTACACTGAAGGCCCTATAGGGATGTATATACCCTATACTGTGTACAGTGTCAAGGGGGTGGGGGCTACACTGTAGAGTATACAACGAGGTCTATGGTTATAACCCTATAGGGTAATATATTACCAATACATTTGTAATACAGACATGTATATATGTATTTGTATTTCATTTGTAATCGAATGTTTACGTTTGTACATGTATTGCATTATACAATACATTGCAGCCGTTATACGCGTGTTATTTCCGGTGATTGTCCTATAAAAGGAACGGCGCCCAGATTCGATTATACATCTCACCGGATGTCCTATAGATATGTCCTTATTATTATTATTAGTAGTAGTGGTAGTATTAGTATTATTATTTATTATGTATTACATGTATGTAACTTAATCAGGTCTTTCATAATAAAAGTATATGTACAATAACTTTGTTACATATATATATATAATATATATATATATATATATATATATATATATATATATATATTGTATAATATAGTATACTAATTATACTGTATACATATATACCTATATGCACTTACGAGGAGTGTCATCACTTTGTAACGGTGCCTAATAAACCATATTTCATCATCATCTATGTCTGTTTAGATCATTGGATACATGAATACCAGACCACATATATTAAATATACCCCCCATATATATCTAGGTACATCTCTTTAATCTGCAGATAAGTACACATATTGTGTCGCATAATCATAGAGATTTTCACATTAATTTCTATAAATAGATATTACGTCACCACCCACGTATCAGCCGAGAAGAACGCACGCCGCTAATGGATACGAAAGGGGCGTGTCGCGATAGCTCCGCCCATCGGACCGCCCCCGTATTACCAATTAGTGTACTACAGTAGCGGTAATTAGTATTTAGTAATTGGGTGCTCCGCGCATGCGTCGTGTCCTTACCACCGAGTGACCATTGTGGTCAAGAGAGGTGGGCAAGCTTTGTTGTTGTCCGTAGCGATGTTTTACTCGCGGCTAAAACACCACCGCTATATATGTTAGTACTAGCAATACCATAGAGAGTTGATCGCGTTAAAGTGATTATAAATTGATGGTGGTAAAGCGACAAACCCCGCTCTACCACACACACACACACACACATATATATATATATATATATATATACAACTGTGAATATATCTGCGGTCATTATATTGTATAGTATCAAGGACATATATGTCCTCGGAAGTGTACCCGACAGCGCATGCGTATTGTGTGTGAATATTTAAACTTTTAATTACATATCTATTAAGGAATTGTTACTATATATAACGATTGAATAACAAACGGCATTAATATCTAGCAGGCCCGCACTGAATAATCACTACCATACGTGTCGCTGTGGATTCTTAACGGTTCGGTAAATATTGATGTAATAATGAACAGTCAACAAGAGCGCGTGAATCCTCGAGATATCGTGAGAAAGTGTCACGGATGTTGATACGTCGCAATTATATATGTCTGTAACTATGGAAACTATTAATATATAGATTGATAATATGTATACACATATGTATACCTTGTGCCTATTATTTGTGTAACTATATATATATATATATAGTTGTTGCATACAACATAGGCATATAATTAAAGTAAACTCTGGTAAACTCTGGTAAACTCCCATATTTATGGACTATATTATTATTGCTATTTTTATTGTTATTTTTGTGGAGCCCTTCCAGAAATGTAAGTGAAGTTTTTACTTATAATTAAATGGCTATATTATCCCTTCGAAGCCTCTATCGTATTAGGAGAGCTAGTTTACAATGTTGTCAAATACAATTGTATATTATATATTTAATTATATTAGATTATTTCCAAAACTATATTAATACAAATTGTATTGGTCCGGACAAATATTGAACTCTGTAGGTTACCCTACGTAGGTTCCCCGACGGTGTATATATATACAGGTATACGTTATACTTACAGGTAGTATATATATACTATAGTATATATAGACTATAGTTAATATATAAACTATAGTCTATATATAGAATTAAGGCTGATTACACGTGATAAACTAAAATTTGAAAATATTCACCATTTTATATTGAATATCTAATACTTATATTTAATATACAGTCAACTCCCGATAAGTCGGACTCGCAATGGACCGGGAAAAGTGTCCGACTTAGCGAGATGTCCGACTTATCCGAGATTCATAATATCATGCAAATAAGACATGAGATGCGCAGCGTGAGTTAAAGGGTTACCGAAATGTGGAATTATGCAACAATCAACAACATAACATGTTGTATTCAATAATATTACTTACTAAAATTATAATATACATTATTTAAAGTAAACATTTCTGATAATTTATAAAAGTCCGACTTATCCAGTATAAAAATCATAAAAATGACAATAATATTTATCCGACTTATAGAGAAGTTCGACTTATCCAATCAAAATTATCCGATTTATCCGATAAATTTAACATGGAACTAGATACAAATCCAACCAAACCAACTAAATGTGTTACTTATCGAGAAGTCCAACTTATCCGTAGTCCGGCTTACCGAGAATTGACTATATATATATATATATATATATATTTGTTATTTTTATTTGGTGGAGTCCTTTCATCCCATCCAGGAACTTAGATGAAGTTTTCAATTATAACCATATATGGCTATAATGTACCTTCGAAGCCGCTCTCGTGTTAAGGCATCCATGGTTTTAACGAGAGCCGATCATTTATTTATACACAATTATATAAAATCACTTCTAAATAATATTTTAAGACCCATTTTATATAATTAATTAATGGTCCGGACGAGGGTCGAACCCGTGTCCTACTGCTTATGTGTCTGATGCCTTAGCTACTGAGCCACACAAGCAGTTAAAAAATATATATATAATATATATATATATATTATATAATATATATTATATTATATATAATAATTATTTAACTTATTAATTTTAGTATAGTATATGTATTACACACATATTTTACTAATTATATATACCAGATAGATAGAAACATTACAATATGTACATATATATATACACACACATATATATATATACGTACTTATATATGTTATATAAGTACGTATTATATAAGATTAATTATAATAAATTTAAAATTAATAATTATTAACATAGTACGTATAATCTGATATTCTTTAGAATGTATTTGTGTAATATTATATCCTATAGGATTATATATAAGAGTAATTACATTCTATTTATAGCACATTGACATATATATTGAACTCAGCATATTGATTATTATACAAATATGTAAATGTGATATAAATATATTATAATTAATTAATTTATATAACTATATCATAATTAATAAATATATATATATATTGATAATTTCTACGAAGTATACTTCGTATACAGTTTTTAATTAACTAATCAACTAACTAATTAATTAACTATTTAATTAACTAATTAATCTTGATTATGTAATGTTATTGTATGCATATTTTGTTGAATAAATTCGTATTAAAATTGAATTACTATAGCATACCTAAACAATGTTCAAATGTTTCTTCGCATTATAATTAATATACTATTCGTTATATATATTGTTATGTTATGCAATATGTTACTATACAATCAATAAAATAATAAACTATTCGCGCATGTTTTCCCTGCTATTATAATATATTACCTATATGTATAACTAGTTTTAGGCTTTATCTAAAACATTTAATTATTTTACTAAATATAATTTTAATATTTGTAAAAACTTGTTGATAAGTGTAGTTAATTTTCTATAAATAATAATTGATAAAATAAAAAATTATAAATACCATTTATAATAAAAAAGTTAATTATGTTTACTAAATTAATAATTATAATTAATTTTAATTAATGTAGACAAGTGATAAAGGAAATATTTTCAAGTTATTTAGTTGAAAAGTTATTTTGTATTTAAATTAATTAAATAATTAAATATCGTATATGATTAATTTATAAATTATAATTAGATATATTAATATATAACACATATTATATATGTATACATATATATGTAAATTATTAATATATTAAATAAATAAGCTAATTTTGTAATGTTCAAAATTATTAATTTTGTTGATGTTATACTGTAATTGTTCGTGTCATATTACCAATATATATGTTTGTGAGTGTGAGTGTGTGAGTGGGTGTGTGTGTGTGCGCACACGCCCCTCACATGTGCTACACTCTACACATAACACGCGTTATAACACCACAATAAGAGAGCTATAGCGTCCTTATTCATTATCAATATTGATCTCCGCTAATTAGCATGACCCCGGCTGACCTCTCTATCACGTGACACACGTTATTATAATTAATAGATATCGTTAATTAATTATTACTAATTAGTATTCTAATAGGACGCTTGCGGTTATCCTTAATTATATCCTTAGTTATCCTTAAAGTTATCTTAATAAAGTTAAGGACCTTATATTACAATAATATGATAATATACATTGTCTACTACTGTTTAGTAGACATTAAGTAAGTATACTTACTTAATACTATAGTGTATATGAGTTAATATATATATGTGTGTATGTGTATTTGTGTGTGAATGTATGCGACTCACAGTATGTGTGTGTATGTATGTGTGTATGTATGTGCGTGAACACACGAGGTCCGGCACACACACCCACACACACACACCCGCACACACACTACTTAATTAAGTGTGTATATGATGAGTGACCACGTGATTAATACTATACAGTGATCACGTGATAATCACACACGATTACGCCATAAGTGGTCATCGAGACCTCGTAAGTATGTACACAGCGCACACATGTGTATGCGTGTGTGTGCTTGCAGATGTCATGTGTTCGTATGGGTATACATGTTGTATTATATATAAGGCACGTATAGTAAAATTTGTAATTTTAATAATGTAGTTATTTATTACATTTTTGTTTCATGTCTTTTCATTTGCAAATTATTTCATTTTATAATTTTGTAATACGTAAGTTCATATTAATTCAATACAATATATATCTATATATCTATATATCTATATATCTATATATCTATATATTAGACATACAATGCTATTTAATTATACATGTATAAATACACATATATGTGTATATATATATCATATATGATATACCTTACTAGATGTACAGGTGCGATTATAAATTTATAATTAGATATATCGATATGTATATTATACTACTATATATATTATATATATATATATATATATATATATAATATAGTATTATATTATACATATCGATATATCTAATTATATAAACATGAGGATATTTACATTAAACACAATACGTATCATATGACGTGCAATGCACGTCGTGCATGCCGTATAGAATGTAAAATGTATATTATATATATGTTATATATACAATGTATATTATATATAATGTATAGTATACATTGGTATACAACAATATACAACCGATATACAACGATATACACTATATTGTATACACTGTATAACATATTCTGTTGTTCTAATTCCGTGTTAATATAAGTCTTGCAAACGGTTCCCAGAATATAAAATGTTTAGATTATAATATAAGAAAAATGTACAATATTTTTGTTTGTTTTAGATACATGTTTTGTAAGTGTAACCGTGTAACCTTGTAACCAATTTGTTTAGACACTGCGATCAACATCAGTAATGAGTTTTCGGCGGTGTATCGTATATTAATTATTATAAGCTATATTAAATAGATGTGTATTCAATTTGACTTTAAAGGTGTGGTCAGAAACTATAGATCTAATTGAGTGAGGTAGGGAGTTCCATAGTTTAGGTGATATTATAGAAAAAGAAGATTCCTGTTTTTTTATTAAGTGATAAAGTTATTGGTATATTTAGTTTGTATTTATGTATTGTTCGTTGTGGTCGGGATGACTTGTAGTTCGTAAGTAGTTCAGTAATATAGTCAGGTTTATTATTATGGGTGGCATGGTGTGTCAGTAGGAGTAATTTGTATTGTATGCGGTAAGGGATGGGTAGCCAGTGAATGGATTTCATATAAGGTGTGATATGTTGTCTTGGGTATTTTTGTATCCTGAAAATGGTTCTGATGGCTCTATATTGTAATTTAGTGAGCATTTTGATAGCATGTGCTGGGAGTGAATTTAAAGTAGAGTTACAGTAGTCAAGTCGGGTAGTATTAAGGAAGTAACTAGTAGTTTGGCAAGTTCAGTAGTTATAGAAGGTCTAATAAGTCGGATCGTATGTAAGGTGTAATTAATGGACTTCGATATATTAGTTATATGTGGTAGATAAGACAGCTTTTGGTCAAGTGTGAGGCCGAGGTTTTTAGCTTGGTTAGAGTATTCTATAATGTGATTATTAATAATAATAGGTGGTATGGAATGATGTCCTGGGGATGTATTTATTAATAAAGCTTTTGTGTATAGTGTACATTGTTAGTATACATGTAGAGTGGACAATACACAATGTGTACACAATGTGTAGTAGATATTGTGTACTATGTAACTGTAATCATCCATGTATTGTACTACGCCTACATCTTACTACACATGTATATCTCCTAAGTATATAAAGTGTTTTATATTATATTATATTATTATTATTATTATTTTTATTATTATTATTATTATTGTTATTATTATTATTATTATTATTATTATTATTATTATTATTATTATTATTATTATTATTATTATTATTATTATTATTATTATTATTATTATTATTATTATTATTATTGTTATTATTATTATTATTATTATTATTATTATTATTATTATTATTATTATTATTATTATTATTATTATTATTATTATTATTATTATTATTATTATTATTATTATTATTATTATTATTATTATTATTATTATTATTATTATTATTATTATTATTATTATTATTATTATTATTATTATTGTTATTATTATTATTATTATTATTATTATTATTATTATTATTATTATTGTTATTATTATTATTATTATTATTATTATTGTTATTATTATCATTATTATTTAATACTATATAATATAGTAGCAGTGTGGTATTGTTATGTAATAATATAGGAGGTAAGATATTAGGCCGAGATGTGACGATTAAGTTGTGACCGGAAGCAGTCAAACTTCAAATTGTGTTGATATTGTGCGTTTCCGGAATAATTGTATAAGGGAGAATATTCAAATAAATATATTTAAATAGTAATACATATAGATATTCTACAAAATATGTTGCATTCAAATAAATAAAGATATATTATATGGTCACATGACCATCCAGACATCGGGGGAAACTTTCCAGAAATTTGAATAACAATATAAATAATATTACTATTAAACTACCTGTGTGGCTCAGTGGCTAAGGCGTCAGACACATAAGCAGTAGGACACGGGTTCGAGCCTCGTCCGGACCATTAATTAATTTTATAAAATGGGTCTTAAAATATTATTTAGAAGTGATCTTATATAATTGTGTATAAATAAATGATCGGCTCTCGTTAAAAACATGGATGCCTTAACATGAGAGCGGCTTCGAAGAGAAATTAGAGCCATATATGGTTATAAGTGAAAACTTCATCTAAGTTCCTGGATGGGATGAAAGGACTCCACCAAATAACAAATAACAATTATAACAAAATACAATATTGTAAATATTGTAAACAATTGTAAATAGTATTTAATTCCATGAATATCATAATACTATACATTATATATATATACTTTATATGTGTGTGTTTGACAATACTATATTAAACGATATACTATGGACAACATATAGTAATATTGTTAGTAATGTAGTAATATATTGTAGTAACAAGTCAAACTTTCGTTCATAAAATGTATACCCCTAAATATAATGAATATTATACATAGAAACCATTTACATCTCACACATATGTACTATATTGTATAACTTATGTACACCCGATTACACTAATAGATAATGGGAGATTGGAACCGGAAATTATGTAATAATAAGCGAACACACACAATAATCTAATTAGCACACCCTGCATATGCAGGATTCCTGTATATCGAACACTTATGTAAACATAGTGGGCAGACCTAGTGGTAGTAGTAGTGCGGAGTAGGAGTAGGAGTAGGAGTAGGCGGTAATAATCAATAATAACGGTAATCGACTATCGAGTATCGATTATCACTCTTGACATCATTGTTTTAACGTAATACTAATACTAATATTAATTGTTAATAATAAACTATTCAATATAAGTACGTATACATATATTATAATATAGTTATTTATAAATTAATCATTATTTGGAACCCAATATATATATATTAAAAAATAAATATGTCATGACGATCTGATAACTAAACCACGCGAGCACACGAGTAACATGCTAAACATAACATGCGAGCCGATACCACTATCACTAGTACTACCACTAGCACATTCACTAGTACTACCAATAGTAACACCACTAGTAATACCACTAGTACTACCACTAGACGCATGCGTTATTTCTACTAACCACGCGTCAGTTTATCCTGCATGTTGTCTCGTTGAATGTCTAGCTGCGTGTAATCTCGCGTTATCCCAGAACTAGGAATAAAACACACGCTTGGGGGCGACACTAGTGTTATTGAGGCGCGCGCGTGTGGAGGGCGTTGCGGGCGTCGCGCGCGCGTTATTTATGTTGTTTTTTACCCGAAATAACGATTTTTATACTCTCGTGTTATATAATGGCTAGATTAGTGTATATTAGTGTATATTATAGGTGGGATTGTTGTGTAATTGTAGCATGCACGGCGTGGTTGTAAACACATGTATTTATTCTATATATATATTATAATGTGCACATATATATACGTAGTAGGTATACATATATTTATAGGATAAATATAATATATATATATTATACATGTATTATGCATAACAATAAATTGATAAGCACTCCCCGTATATATATGCATATACGCATTATAGTGATATGTATGGTGCACGCAAATGTACAATAAATAAAATAACAAACACAAAAATCAATAACAATAACAATAACATATAACCGAACACTACTCTCATACAAATACAAATAATATAAAGACAAATAATGGAATAAATATATTACAGAACAATAAATGTAGTTAGGTACAATATATAAGTTAGGATTTAAGTTTGGTGATTTAGGAATTGTCATAGATCGGATGCGTAATGGAAATGAATTCAATAGTTAGAATAGGGGGTAATATATTATAGGGTTCCTGGAATTTTAGGGAAGATGGGGAGGGTAATCTGACTCTGGTGAAGCCACATGACATAGAATGAAGTTGGCGTATAGGGTAGAGTATGCATACCCAATGGGGATTACAACTAATATGTAATATGGAATAGACATGATGTTAATGGCATACACGTGAAGTAGATCACTCCTAATAAATAGTGTTTGTGAAAGGGGTACCAGTTATAGAGCGTTCTCTAGAGATAGTCTATAGTGGAATACGAATAAGTATATTAGGAGAAAGCGATTAAGCGATTAAGCGATTAAGATCATAGTAGAAAAGAGAGAGAAACTATAATCTAAACAAGGCTAGGGACTAAGGAGTTTACAATTGTCCTTAAGGACACTAGTGAGAAACGACGTATCATAAAGAGATGATATGTTGCCGTTTTGAAAACTTTAGAAATATCTGTGGAGAAGGAGGGAACATAGTTGAAGGACACACCGAGGTTTAGCATTGATGTGGAGGTCTGGATAATATGGTTATTAATAATAAAAAAGAATGGATACAATTATGTTAACACAATTATGTTCAATATATAGATTACCTTTATATGACACCATTATCCAATGCCAATATATTATTTTGTATGATTTTAGATGATCAATAATACTACCTAGGATACCACGTGACTATCTTACGTAAGTATTACGTAATTAACGATCTCACACTCTCGATATTATGTAATTACATTATGACGTCACATCTAACCGATGTAATTGGTCAAGTAGTAGTGGTGGGTCTGCGTTAAGCCGTACAACTACATCTCATTACACTGTTCGAGTTAAGCCCTATACATCGCAGTGGACACTGTACGGTTAGGTCGCTTCCTCTACGTAAACAAACACGTCTAGTATCAGTGTTAGAAGCCTACATATTTAGTGGTAGTGGTGGTGGTGGGGTCAGCTGATGTCAGCCCTGTTTACGTGCAGCCCTCGTGACCGGATGTTTACGTTGCACGTGACATCTGCATGTCACGTGACTTCTGACGGAGCCGTCACCCTGTATTATGTAATCAACTGTGCACTGCCTTAAATATATGCGCGTTTATATATATATATAGATATATATATATATATATATATATATGTTAACAGGTAAACACATATACACACAGAACGTTCATTCCTTATTCTTGTAGACGCAGCGCGATAAATCTCGCATGTAAAATAAATCACATGCGTGCATTAAAATCCGTAGAATTTATCGCGAATTTATATTTACATTTATTATGTTATTAATATAATAATCATATTACATAATAAAATAATATTTTGTATAAAATAATACAATATATATATATATATATTAAAGAGACATGAAATAATATATGATATCTTTAAAATTATTTTAATATTTATATTTTCTAAAATTAATTTTTTTAATTGTAAGATAAACTCACCAATACCGACACCTAAATGACTATTTGCAATAAAATATTTAATATTCAATGTATGTATGTGAAATTATGTATTTGTGGTAATACCAACGCCCTTTGGTAATACTATAGTATATATGGTAATAGATCATTTTTCTATTTTCAATTGTTGATATATTATAATGATAATAATACATAACGTGTCTGTAATTGAATATATGTATACATATGCGTAATACTGGGAAGGTAATACCGACCTCCCCCTCATATAGGTCGAGTATATATTACCGACTACCTAAAAGGCGATTGATAGTATTTGTAGTATTATAATAGCCACTCAAAATAGCAGATATACACAGATTTAATGAATTAAAAAACTAATGCAATTAATGTTTATTTTATATTTTAATATGATACTAAATTTAAATTTAAACTTAATATTTTGTTACTCTTAAAATAGTGTATATTATTATTCAATATGTGTTTATTAATTAATATGTATATACTCAACTGGAATCAGGAATTATTATTATATTTCCCTACTAATGATACACACAAATAACTTACGACACATTTTAAAGTAAAAACCATATATATTTTTATGGGATATTATAATTCACATGGGGTCGGTAATAGAAAAATCAAATGGGTAATTTTATTAAGATATTGAAATTAATATTTAATTGATCTATAATATTATGCATACCATTGCATTTTATTTTAATTAATAAAGTCTTTACAATGATTTAAGAAAGTTAATATATATTGAATATTCACCTATTTAAAAAGTAAAACCAGAATATTACATTTATCAAATAATAATTGTTGGGTTGAATATTTTGAAAAAACAATATACTTATTTATATTTACCATTAAATTAATAATATTATATGTATATATCATTGTTTACATCTCTTATAGTTACAGAGTTATGAAAGGGGATCTATAATGGGATACTTTCCTATATTTATATAATTTCGATAGATATTTTTATAATTGTAAAAAATAACAATTATTGTATTATTATTTGTAGGTAGATTTATATTAATGCGAGTAATACATTGAAACACAATATAGTACTATATATACGTAGATGTATATTTGTATATAATGCCAAAGAAATAAAAAATAAAAATATATGTATTTATAAGTCAAATAAGAACAAATTCAATTTTAAAAAATGTTAGGGGACACATTCTATATAAATAACAATTATTTTAGTATTATATAATTATGACATAATACTATTTTAGATTATTACATAATAACGATAACGAATGCTTATGTAATAATTCCATACTGAAATAATTGCACTGGATTTAGCTACCGTGTATATATAAATATATCACAAATAATATATATTACAATAACGTGTATGTTGCATTAAGACTATAGTATTAATGATCTATATTATCTATATATACTAATAAGACTAAGAATAATACGGGAAAGTTACCGAATACGGACACTCTCGGTATCTCGGAAACCATAAATCCTACAAAAAAATGTATAATAAATAAAATATTTATAATTATATAAATAGTGTAGTTTAAAAGAATATTTTTTATATTTTAATTATTCAAATAGTGCTAATATATCCAATAAACTGATTTTTTTATTACGTTTTTAAATTTATATAAATTATAAATATTTTATTTATTAATTCATATATGAAAAAAATGTCAACTTAAAACTTTCTCAAGAATATACAAATGTATCGATATAAAATATAACACTATATTATTACAAAAGAAAGAATTCTAAAAATTATATATTTAATATTTGTTATTAAATATTCATTAACTTATAAGCACATATCTAGAGGTCATATAAGTTCATAATACGGATATTCTGTGTGTCTTAATACGTAAGTCTTAATTTTCATTAAAATCGCGTGCGTTATAATATTAATACCACCAATAAATCTAAAATTGTTATTATTTAGATACTTAAATTGTATTATTAATTAAAAAAATAATAAAAATAAATAAATTATTAACTAATTAAATAAGAATACATTATTCTCGCTACAACTCGGTTTATTCATGACATCACATATGTTGTGTTAACATCAAATGATAATGTGTACCATTAGTACGTAACAATAGATCATTACGTAATGCAGGTGTACGGTAGTGCTATACTAGTGTACATCAGTAAATCTTCTGCAAATTAGGTATCTTTCATCTATAGATATCATATATGATTTTGAATTAATAGGAATATTGTTTTTTAATTATTTACCTACTAATCACTGTATTTCGACACCTTCATTGTATCTCATTGATACTAGTTGTGTATGTGTTTATTTATATTGATTCTAGAAAATCAAGTATTATATATAATGTATATAGTATTATATATGATATATATATATATATATATATATATATATATATGATATTAATCTTCCTGGAATTTATTCACATTTCGGTATTACTCGGATTCAGTAATATATTTACACATTTACTAAAAACATTATATGATACAACTTATTGACTTTAATATACTAAAATCTAGTACTCTTGTTCTTATTATTACATAACATCAGAAATATATCATTAATTTCACCATTTAATCCAATTGAATATGACAATCTTATTAGTGATCTATTGACAATGATAATTTTCTTAGCCACTCCATTAATAAATCAAATATATTAAACAAATGTATCCATTTAGTCATCGGCATTTGTAATTAACATTCCCCTTTGTATTATTCTAAACATTGCACATTTTCAATTAATCATTCTGTTAAATAAATATAGATGTTTACATAAACCTATCAATTATAGTATAGTATACCTACATTGCATATGATAATTACTAATATATAAACTAGAATTGTATATTAAAATAAAAGAATATTAATCAGATAAATAAATGTATATATTCTGATAATAATTATGTATTTTATAAGTAGGTTATTCATTAATTATTAAATTATTATCTAATTAATTATTTAGCTTATATCTTCAAATTGTATATCATCTTTATTATATACTATTACAAATAATAAAGTATAACATCTGAAGTCGATAATGCCGGCTTTCTTATTTCGTCAATTTAGTTCTATATTTAATAATAGTACACATATTAATATTACATTTATGTCAGGAATTCAACCGAACTATAGTTTAATAATTCCACTGGGGGTTTATCTAAAACTATAGTTTTATAATATATATATTATAGAAATGTTCGTATGAATGTTGTTATTTCTTATCCTTAATATTTACTAATATTTTATCAACTGGTACTTGTCCGTTTATGAAAATAAAGTATACATAGTTTCTATATTCAAACAGGATGACTTCATTTGTCGATAACTTCAAACCCAGCAGTATTCTTGCTCCATATCTTATTAATATTATAGGTGAAGATACTTTCGTATTATCTAACATTTTATGTACGCTCTAATGGAATAATAACTGAACATCAATATGATATATTACCAGGTAAGTATACTGAAGTACACTTACTTAATATGTATATAATATCTTCAAATTACGAAATGTATTTATGATATCTGATAAAACTTATACATATAAATACTGACAGGATTTTGATAAATGATCTCATTGAAAGCTATTATATAAACTATAATAAAATGATATTAAAGGAGGTATCATTAATTGGTTACATTATTAATTATCAAATAGATATCATACAATTAATAATACTTCATAATCATGTACTGTTAAGTCTGGTGTCCCTCAAGGTTATATGATAGGTCAGCTAATTTTAAAATGAGTAATTCAACTATTATACTATTTTTATATTCAGATGAATGCAAACTAGCTATTAGATTTAGATTTTGAAGAAATATTTGTGATTGTTTGACAGATTGGTAACTTTTGGAGCCTGATAGATAGGTTATTATAGGTATTGGTTCAATTAATCCACTACCTGTGTATGTGTTAAATGATATTGCGTTGCCAATTAATTGTTTCATAACAATTGATAATAACTTTAAGAATTTGACATAACTATCTGCGATATTCTAAATTTAATCTGCATATTAACATTTAGGTAATTAGTTGAATATTTAAATGATTTAATACAGATGAGTATATTTTTTCTAGATGCATATATATGCTATGTGCGACACACATTAGGTGTTAAAGCCGATTCAGCTATTTAAGCCGATTCAGATATTGAGAGAGAGAGGTTACCATATAATGTGTAGAGCATTTATCTTACTATGATATCATTTTTTATATAGTCAGTATTCGACAGCTCCAGAGCTTTTATAATACATATTATTATTTCAATATAAGAAAAAATACCGCTATTGCATATATTGAATTCATGTGCCAATTGCATTATAAACATATGGTTTTAAAATAGAGCTACATATCAATTCAACGTAATGAGTATATACTATAAATATATTATATTTTTTTTTTTCACATTTTTTTAATAATTTGTAATGCTAAGATCTACTTTTTTTTAATTATAAACGATTTAAATAATTTAAATAATCTTATTATTGATTGATTGATTGATTGATAATTTATTTAAGCAAATACATAGCCGAAAATATAATCGAAAGTATAAAGTATAGATATTTGCTAACGATAACATACGTTATAGAAATAAACAAAGAATAATACGAAATTAAAAAATTAAAGACATTTAAATGTTTTACAGTTACCGTAAAAATAAACGAAAAACATTCGAAAGTAGAAATAAATCATATAGTAAAAATAAACGAAAAATGATCAAAATAGAAATAAAAGATAGCGTAAAAATAATCGAAAATAGAAATAAAATACATTATTTTGTAAGTGGCATCGAAATATTCAATTTCTACTTTAATTTTATTATTAATCAAGTCGATTAACAAATCTGTTTTTAATATTCCGTAAACTCTTTTTTACTATACAATTTCTCATTATTTTACATAGATATATAATTTTATATTTTATATTAAATGAAGTTTTCAAATTAAAATAAGTTTTTTCCGAAATGTCCTTGACAATTAATGCATTATCTAAACAAAATATTACACAATTTTCTCATAGAAACATATATAATTAAAACTATAATTAAATATATAACTAAAATAACCCCATAGTAAACAAACAATTGTTAATGTGATATATCGAAGTTTTAAAATATCTCATATTTTCTCCATGTTATAATCTTATCTCTTCAATATTAAACTTCTATGAGGTTAATGTATTTATTGTGTATTCAATAATTACTTGTCATATAAAATGCTAGCGGTCAATATTTAATTAGAAAATGACCAATATGAGCAGGTCCATCATTGCAATTCGCATTTGCGTCATAGTTTGAAATATAAGTTATTTATTTGTGTTCCACATCATAATTACATAGGTAATGCGAAATCAATGATCAATGTCCTATAGATGTGATATACATATGATGAATGTTTACCATGCATTTACCACTAGGGGAATTAACCCTTAAACTTAAATCACTTTCTCGTTGTAGTTCACCGGACATAATTAAGTGAATATATTCTAATAGAAATATTGAATTTAGTAAATAATTATGTATCTCTGTCAATTAATACCAAAATATTAAAGAATTATCTTTCTAGTTTTATTTGGGATATTATATTATGTTCACCATATATGCAAGTGATACATTCCTTACATGTATTTATACACTACGTTAACACTAGCTGAGTGTTCTTTACACGATAAAGTATTCATTATACCTTATCTCGAATGGGAAGTAGTACCAATGGGTATATTATTGTATCATGTATGCAAGCGTGAATTAGTACCTAGTTACAATTCTATTTGTATTATAGACTATGGTCACATAAGTATGAATGGGGTACGTACATTACAGCTATAACTGACTTTAGCTACATTTCAGTTTATGCCCTACTTCTGATAATATAACTGATTTGAAAATTATTATTTATAATTATCTGAAATAAACCGATATGGTTAATGATCAGCGACTACCTAAGCTATACATTAAAGGAGTACTAATTAGTATGGTATCTGCACATTTCTAAATTGTAGATCATTAAGTTTAAACGTTGATATTATAACGAAAGTAAAGGATTTAGTATATTTATTATAAGACTGCTCCGTAACAGAGAGGCGTTCGCGGTTATAAAGTCCGACACTTGTGTTCAGCGATGCGTGACGAATACTATATAACGCTAACTAATACAAATGATAATGCGAATAATGGAACGTTCCATTATTTGTGTATACGAGGGGTGTTATATAAAATAATGAAAAAATATAACATCCCCCATTATCCCGGTTGGAGAGTAATGATTAGGATGAATGGAGATCTGTCGCTTCACTCAGATAAACAGTTCTGTATCCGCCAGTAGCTAAAGGATATAGCAGTCTAGTGAATGAGCTCCGTGTTACATCATCTGTTGATGGGTGAGTGTGGGTTAGTTGTTGGATGTAATGAGGTGTTGTAATGGGGGGTGAGGGTGGGTTAGTTGTTGCATGTAATGAGGTGTTGTGATGGGGGGTGAGGGTGGGTTAGTTGTTGGATGTAATGAGGTGTTGTGATGGGGGGTGAGGGTGGGTTAGTTGTTGGATGTAATGAGGTGTTGTGATGGGGGGTGAGGGTGGGTTAGTTGTTGCATGTAATGAGGTGTTGTGAGGGTGGTGAGGGTGGGTTAGTTGTTGCATGTAATGAGGTGTTGTGAAGGGGGTGAGGGTGATGGTAGGTGTATAATCGGTTGAGGTGTACGGTAGTATTGCGTTCGAGATGGTATTAATAGAGGTATCGGATATCACATGGTGCTGATGTGAGGTGTGTGGATATAGTGTATGTTGGTGTTAGGATAAAGATGAAGGTGATACGGGACTGGGACCTAAGTTATTTACTGGTGTTATAGAGGTATTATCAGTATTATTATTCGAAGCGAATGGAGTGATATGTGATGGTGTGGTGTATATTATGGTAGGAATATTGGTGTGTATACTGACCTGATGATAGGCTCTTCGGACAATTCCTCTTTTAGTCTTAATATCATATTAATTCGGCTCTGAATTCTTGCTTATTACGATGACAGTGTCCCGGTTATCTGATTTGGATTTAATGGTATAATTATATCCTATATGTAAAGTGTAAATGTATACATTATCCTATAGCTAAATGTATACATTATCCTATAGCTAAATGTATACATTGTCCTATAGCTAAATGTATACATTATCCTATAGCTAAATGTATACATTATCCTATAGGACAATGAAAAGTGAGAACCAATCGAATGTAATCCTGAATATTAAATAGTGTTATCCAAAATAAATACACTTCATATAATTGTAGACATAGGTAGACATAGGTATAAATATATATATATATATATATATATATATATATATATATATATATATAATATATATTTATATATATATATAATATTCTACTAAAAAACTTCAATGTATTCATATAATTAGTAAATATATATATATTTTTTTTGTTTTTGATTTTTTTTTAAATTTTATTTCTATGCTGTGTTTATTTGTCAATATAATATTCTAGGATATTAATATCGAATACATTGTTAATATATTTTATGATATATATCGTGTAGTAATTAGATATGATATATATATATACTACATATACGTTGCAACGTATACGTTTCAGATTAATCTCCTACTTTACACACCTCCTTATACAACCTGTATACATATGCACTCTTATACACTTTTATTCGTCTCGTTTCTCTTACAGATAGTTTTAGCGTACGATTAGATCAAAACTTAATGATCATATACGTATATATATAGAACTGCCTGTGTGGCTCAGTGGCTAAGGCGTCAGACACACAAGCAGTAGGACACGGGTTCGAGCCTCGTCCGGACCATTAATTAATTTTATAAAATGGGTCTTAAAATATTATTTAGAAGTGATCTTATATAATTGTGTATACATAAATGATCGGCTCTCGTTAAAACCATGGATGCCTTAACATGAGAGCGGCTTCGAAGGGACATTAGAGCCATATATGTTTATAAGTGAAAACTTCATCTAAGTTCCTGGATGGGATGAAAGGACTCCACCAAATAAAAATAACAAATAACAATATATATTTTAAATATATAAAAAAAACCATAAAATAAAATATTATTTTTTTAAACCTTTTAACTGTTTTTAAAACCTTTAACTTATGTGTATTTTTAGTATTTTATTTTTTAATTTAAATTTTCTTGAGGTCTATATAATTAATCTGAAATTGTAAGTGATTATTTATAGTAACATTTTAACTATTTTATATTGTGTTTTTTTTTGGTGACGGAGTAGCTGATGTTTTTGTAATTGTGTGGTATGGTACGTGTCGGGGAAAGGGATATACTTTTACTGAGAGGAAAGTATTGCCAGTGTTCTTATTATTGGCACAAATGGGTTCCCTAAGGCATTGGACCTGACGAACCCATACCCTTGAAGTTGATACACCATATGTCCTCATTAGTTTCAATTACTGTTGGCTACTCTGGTTAAAATTTTAATGATTACATATATCGTATTTTTATAAGTGTATTATTCTAATAGATTACTAAATAATTAAATTTTATTTATAATTTGTTTTTTAACATATATTTTTGTATATATTTTGTGTATATATTTTATATACATATATATTTCTTTTACTAACTTAAACTTAAACTCTTAATATTTTATTTATTTTTATTTTACTTTTACTATAATTTTCTCCTCATAATTGTCCTATAGGAAAGTGAAATAGGTAAACGACTAGATAAGCATAGCGCTTCTTCGTTTACCATGGTCATACCTAAATTCTGATTATTATTATATATATATATATCATTTGTATTCACTGAATACAAATTATATATTTAAATAAATTTTATATATACATCCATAATGTGGTTTCCATATATGTAATTATAAGTATATATATATATATATATATATATATATATATATATATATATATATATATATATATACAGAACACATGTACATTTAGATATATACATGAACACACGTACAACAGTAAATAATTCGTCGAGGAACTCATAACAAATTGGAAGAAGACACGCTGCTTACTGGTGAAGCTGGGTACTGAAAATGACCTAACAATGCACCGTTCTATGCAGATCTCAATAACATATGAAACACTCAGACGCGAATTGAGTATTATTATTTCAAGAGAGGACAACCAACAATTAACTAAGGTTCATAATATATAGGTAATATATTAGTAATAAATATAATAGGACATATAAATCTATCTAGTATCACGTCAATATTATTCAAACACATAATATTGCGGATTAAAATTAAAAACTACCCAGCAGCATAGTCCAGTGTCAATTATCGATGGTTTATTATACACAAATATATATATATATAATAGCGAGCGCTATTGTCGAATGTGTTTTAAGTAAACTATAGTATGTTACTTATATATAATAATAATACTAAATAGTACGACATATACTATACGTTAATAGCATAACAATAAAAAGGATATATACGGCATATTCTCTCGATAAAAAGAATAAAATATAATAATATAATAATATATATATATATATATGTGATATATCACAATCATTGACACTGGACTGCTGTGGACATCAATAAGCAATATGTCACCCACCCCATAGATCATTCTAGA